>BPLQ01003816.1:23802-146251 GCA_021605075.1 Caerostris darwini | reverse complement strand
TCGAGACAGGTCTGATGCTGTGCTCCGTCTGTTTCTTTTGGCAGTAACTGCTAAATACCGATCATCATTCGGCAATGTAACTCGGGGGCGACCTGTGCTGTAACATTTACTCACATTACCATCATCTTGGAATCGTTGCCAAAGCCTGGGCGATTCCAAGCTCCTCGGATACTTCCAACTGGGTACGTCCACATTCCAGTCGTCCGATAATTCTACCACGTAAGAAATCATTCAAATGCTTCCTTTGTGCGATAACTATGCGGTTATTGCACTGAAAGGCTTTTAAAGCGCTTGTGAACAATTTTACTTCTTTGCCACCATTTCTTATATACCACTCTCTTACACTCACGTCATTGTGACGTACTATCCGCGAAATCTGGTGGTTTCCTGTAATTTGCATATTCTTCTTCAAGATGTGTGTGATACACTCATGTCCATAAATTAAGGATAATTCAGAATCACACAGAAATTGCACTCTAAAAAATAAAAATTTCACCTGTAGAATTATCACACACAAAGGAAGCATTTGGATGATATTTTACGTAGTAGAATTATCGGACGACTAGAATGTGGACGTACCCAGATGGAAGTATCCGATGAACTTGTAATTGCCCAGAGTGACATCCCAGGCTTTGGCAACGATTCCAAGATGATGGTAATGTGAGTAGATGTTACAGCACAGGTCGCCCCCGAGTTACAACACCGAATGAGGACCGGTATTTAGCAGTTACTGCCAAAAGAAACAGACAGAGCACAGCATCAGACCTGTCTCGTCAGCTCTTTTCAGCTAACGGTACGACAGTTTCAAGGCAGACCGTGTACAGACGCTTACGGCAGATTGGCCTATATGCTGCTAGGCCTGTCAGATGCGGTCCACTTACCGCAACTCACTGTCGCCTGCGATTAACCTGGAGTAGATAGCATGAATTGTGGACACCTCAACAATGGTCTTGTGTGATGTTTTCCGACGAGTCCAGGTTTAGTTTGCAGTCTGATTCTCGCCGGACTTTCATATGGAGAGCGCCAGGTACCCGTTACCACCAAGAGAGCCTCATTAAACGTCACCGTTACGGTGGTGCAGGATGGCTCGTTTGGGGAGGAATTATTCTTGGTTCCAGAACTGACCTGCATGTTCAGAGTGTAACGATGACAGGCCACATCTATCGGGATGTCATTCTGGAACAACATGTACGTTTGTTTCGGGGCGCCATGGGTGCTGAATTTCTGTTTATGGATGACAACGCCCGTCCTCACCGTGCAAACATTGTAGACGAATGCCTTCAATTGGAGGATATCACCCGTATGGATTGGCCAGCATATTCACCGGACTTGAATCCAATAGAGCATGTGTAGGATATGCTTGGCCGACGAATTGCAGCCCGTCAACTCAGTCAACCGGAACTTCGGAGGGCATTGCTTGATGAGTGGTGTAATATTCCCCAAGATCAGATTGATAATTTGATACTCAGCATGCCTAGGCGTTGTAAGGCCTGTATTGCATCGTCCGGGAGACATACTCCATATTAACCATCCTACTAACCATGTTATGCTGTTTTTTGTAAATAGGTTCTCTTTTGAAATTTTCTCCAGGGTGTAAAAATCGCAATTTTTATTAATTATGTCAAACATATAGCATCTTTTTTGCTCTTTCGTTACCTTTTGTTTAATAAATAGATTTTACAAATAAGTCAAATTTGTTTTGCTTCTGTTTTTTTCTTTTCCTGAACTTCATTATCCTTAATTTATGGACATGAGTGTAAAATTAAAAAAAAATTAAATTTTAGATTGCATACTTTCTTGACATCTGTTTCATAAAAATTCATAATCGTTTAATATCTTAACTTCCATTACACAATCTAACTGTTGATGCGAGATGCATATATATTTTATGGGGTCTGATTGTTTATAAAATTAGTAACTAGAGAATGAAACCCACATTTATTCTTAAATATATCATTCAGTCATACCTGAAGCTTACAGAATACAATCATTGTATTTGCATTATTTGAATTTTCAATATTTTTTCAAAAATTTCCGAATAAAATTTTTCATTCCTATTCCGATATTTGTTAATACCATCCATTATTGATTCAACTTTCTTACAATTTTGATTTAAGAAATCCCACAAAAAGCCTGAACTCTCAGTTTCAGAGATGCACTAATTACTTTGAAATCAAAGTTTCATTACAGTCCGCTAGCATGATTGAAACACTATAATTAAAATAAAGTTATTGTAATAGAAAGGCCTTTTTAAGTTTCAAAATAGCGTAAGTATCAAAATTATTGATGAGATCGCTCTATGAGGAGCAAAACGGTAAATATAATGTTTTCATGCAATGAAATGTATTTAAAAAATTACATTTAAATTTCACTATGTGCGTAACTGAAATATCTATTTTTGTGTATACAGGGGTTTCGTATTCCACTGCAGTATACTACAAACATTTTCTTAATTTTTATTGTTTTCAGGGCAATTTTCAACTATTACATACATACACACACACATAAACACATACATACATACACACACAATTGTTTATATATATATATAAACAACGTTTCAAGTCTCTAAAAGATTCTCTATCCTCTGATCTCCCGTAATTCGCCCACTTCTACTGAAATTAAACTTATAATCTATAAGGTATATATGCGGCCAATAATAACATATGCGAGTCCGGTTTGGGGATCAGCTGCCAGGTTGAACATCTGCATAATAAATCGCCTCCAAAACAAAATACTTCGTATGATGATAAATTCCCCTTGGTTCTTTCGAAATAATGACATACATTCTTCGCTTGATATTCCGACTCTCCCAAATTTCATTCACAAACTAGCTCAAAATTTTTATTCCAATCTCCCAAACGTTAATAACGATTTGATTAAAAGGCTGCCTGATTACAATATTGAAAATCCTAAAAATGCAAAACGCCCGCGAACTGCACTCTTAATTAATACTGCTTCCTGATTTTGACTTGTTTATTGTCCACCAGCTAGTCTGTATTTAGAAAACGCTCTCTTATTTTTTTACCATTCAAAGCGCTGACCTTGTACTTTGTTCCACTGCAGACTTGTTCCACTGCAACACCAAACTCGTCTACGAATTCAGGGCAATGGGCGTACCTGTTACGGAGTTCCTAGGTGGTTTTAAGAACCACAATACCTCCACATCTTAAGTTAATATAGAAAATTTGCATAAATGAAGTTGTTTAAATTATAGAATGTTAATAAGGAAAAATAAAACAAAATGAATTTAGGAAAAACATCTCTTGCTTGAGAACAATTAAAGCAAGAGATCGAAAAAAGCTAAAGCTATAGGTATAATTAAGAGTCCGTTGACGATGCACAAAAATAAAAAGATTAAAGTTAAAAATAAACATTTTTAGGGTTTAGAACAATAACAAAAAGAAATACAGGGTTACACAAAATGAATAATTTACGAATTCATTTCGTCTAACTAAGCAATTTTTCATTTCGCGTTTTTCTTTATTACTATTTTTATTTTTTATGTTAAACCATTATTGTATCATAATTTCTTTCTTTTTCCTTTTTTAATCTGTTTGGGCAAGCCTTCGCCGTACTTTTCTTGCAAAGCATTTCTTCATTGTCTCTGTATTGAAACAAGATAGAAGCTAGCGGCTGCTTGCGTAACCAAGTTGCTTCGCAGCATGAAAAATCAGCATTCTCTAAAAGTTATTTTGCACGAAAGATAAAAAAAAAACAACCATGTAATATTAATGGTTAATCAATTTAATGTAGATAGTCTGAAATACAATATTAAAAAATCTTCACATACCACATCCTATTTCATCAATTCCATCAAAGCAATGTTTAACTCCATCACACACTTGAGATTGCGGAATGCATATATTACCGGAACATTTGAAACTGTTTTTTTTTTAATACCAAGAAGACTCTCTTTTGAAGACTAAGAACGTTTCTTTATTAAAAGTATAAGGCAGAAATAGCGTAATATCACATTTAAATGTTCCGTAAATGAATATGATTTATAAGAAAACGATATCCGAAAAATATCTGCATGAAAAAATAACGAAGTAGTTACAATCATAAATGCAAAATATTCTATTAGATCACGGATCTCTAAACTACGACCCGCGGGCCAAATCCGGCCCTCCAGTGTCATCAATGCGGCCCGCGATAGCGAATAGCTTATTGTTGCTCTAATAAGTTGGATAAAAAAACACAGAATGATAATAACTCGTTTTTATTGATTGGCTAGGTAAAGCTTAATGGCAAACATAATACACAGAAAATTTAGCTTAAGCATAACATCGAAGAAATAATTGAAAGGAATCCCACTAACATTATAAATTAGTGAATATCCCGCGGTTACCTTCGGTAGTTATGTTGGGGTAAAGAGTATCGCATATGTATGTATATCGATGTTTGAATGTATATGTCCTGAATCAAACGTATGATTTTTATCCTGAAAATCCCTCAGGAACGGAAAAGCTAAATTAACGCGAATGAAACCGCGGGGTATCCACTTGTAAAAAAAATACTAAAGCGATTTATGTAATTGTAATTTTTCACTGATAATATTGGATCAATTTTATTTGTACCAATTATTAAAAGAGATTTAAGCTGCTCATCGGTTAACTTAGATCTATAAACATTCTTTGTGTACTTCATTTTGGAGAATGAAATGAATTTAGCAAGCATATGCTCGCTCAGAGCGCGTACTCGGCGACTAGTCTAGAAATTATAGATAATGGCAGAAAAATTAAAACGGTTTTGACCCTCGGTACTTACAAGAGTAAACAGTATGGCCCGAAGGCTGAAAAGTTTGGAGACCCCTGTATTAGATAATGATGAAACAAGAAGTTTTGACGTTTACATATACTGTATATATTTGCCAAAATTCTATTGTTTTTTGGAATAAAAAGCAATAACAGTTCAATATGCTAAAATATTCAATTGGAAGTAATATTATTTGATTTATAATAACAGTGATAACAATATATGATGTGATTAAATGAATAATATATTGTTTAAACTAATATTGAAAAGTATATTTGTCTTACGCATACACATGTTGTTCAGTTTTATATTACACAGTCCAGTCACATTAATGTTACCACCACTTACATTCGACGTCAACGCGAAATAACCAATCACAAAAGGCAGGTGGCAGCACATTGCAGTGGAGTGTATATAAAGGACGTCCTAGGGCATCGGAAAGCCTTTCAATCGTTGCCGTAATGCAGAAACGTAGCGATTTATCCGACGTCCAAAAGTACATGATTACTGGTTTTCGGGCCAAGGGTGAAAGCATTTCGGAAACGCCTAATTTTGTGAACTGTTCGCGTGCCGCCGTGGTAAAAGTATACCGTGCATGGCAAAATGGCACTATCCAAAATCAGCGGCGTGGCACATGTGGTGCACCACGGGCTATAGATGACAGAGGCTAACGAACGCTGCGGAGTTGCGTTCGAGCGAATAGACGTGCAACTGTTATACGACTGACCACCCTGATGATCCAAGTTGCTACCAAGAGTGTATCCTCAACAACGGTTCAGCGAAGATTGCTGTGCATGGGCCTCCGCAGCAGACGCCTGGTTAATGCACCTATGCTGACTGCTATACATCGGCGACGAAGGCTGGAATTTGCACGCTAGTATCGAAACTGGACGTTCACAGAGTGGCGACCGGTGCGTTTTCCAATGAATCACGGTTTATCGGACAGATGGACGTTGGCGTATACGGAATGAAATGTCTGAAAGCAAACGCCCTGCAACAATTGCCGGAAGGATCCAAGCTGGAGGAGGAAGCATTATGGTTTGTGTAATGTTTTCCTGGCATTCACTGGGTGCACTCATCATTGTGGAAGGCACGTAGGATTAGCACAAGTACGCACCTGTCCTTATGGACCATACTCACGCCTACATGCGAATTATGTTTCCTCAGAATTATGGCATTTACCAGCAGGACAATGCGAGGTACATACAGCTCTCAGTGTATGTGCGTGGTTCGAAGAGCACCAGGATGAGTTTACCGTACTTCTCTGGCCAGCAAACTCACCAGATTTAAACCCAATCGAGAATCTGTGGGAACACCTCGATCGGTTGTTCGCGCCGTGGATCCTCAATCGCGTAATCTAGCACACTGGAGTCGGCAGGGCTCAACATCCCAGTGAACACCTTCAGAAACCTAATTGACTCTCTTCGTACAATTCTCGCAGCGGCTTTGGAATGTACATAATAGGCTTTGGAATGTGGTCACATTAATGTGACTGGACTGTGTAGTTACAACTAAAATGAAATGTTGAAATGAACTGTTCACAAAATGAAGGATGTTCTTTTAATTTTGTTTCCCATTTGAATTAATCTGCTATGTAAACAAATGATATTTATACAGGCTTCATGAAGGTAATTTAAGACATAATAAATGTATAATAATATATAATTATATAATATAAATAATTATTCTATTAGAAATTATAATATACAAAATAACGGATTAGCGAAAAATAAAATTCCCTATACCTATTGGCTTTGGAGTGCATTCTATTGCTCCAAATGAGACAGAAAATTCAAATGTTAAACTTATCATATAATTTGTATTTGAATAATTTAGTGTTAAAATGAAAGGGAAAAAATGTATTAAGAATATTAAAACTTTCCCCTTTATAAACAGAAACGCTTTTATATTTTTGTAAGAATCTGATGAGGCAGAAACATATTACATCCTGAAGCACAATCAATATCTTCTTCATGAGCGCACCAGGGATGCCGGCCAGCTTGAGGAACCTACATGCCCATAGTGTAAGATAATTGAAAAATCTCTGTTTAGGCACCAATTTGGCGCTCACCAAATAGCGATATTTAATTTAACTTGGTTTTTTAAATAGGGGCCTGTTTTTTATAACAACCTGTACTGCAAGTCACCTTTTATATTAACGTATGGGCATTTCTTACTTGAATCTTGTTGAACTGACGAGTTATGTGTAGGATGAAATTTTCCTCAGTATTCTCAGCGTATTTTTGAGCGTAAAAATAAGTCATAAGCTTTAAGGTCAATATATGCAATAATATTTAAATAAATCTATTTAATTGCTTTTTAATTACTGTTATTTAAATCTAATTTCTAATAATCGCTATTTAAAATCCTTTCACACGTGTTATTGAAAACTATTTCTAATTCTTGCATTAATACTTAAAATCTTTTACACGTTACAAAATTTACACATTATTTGTGTGTTTAATTAGCAACATGTATTCTGCTATACCTATTTCATTGCTATTTCGTCGTTTGCCTAAATTCTTGTGTTATATCCGAATAATAATTTTACATTTTTCTTTGAAGTGCATAACAATTTTTGACAATTTATCTAATCTTATTTGAAATTTTTGTTTAGATTATTCTAATCTTTTTCATTTTTCTAGAGAATAATCGCATAAAAAAAAGAATACTTTCTCCTAAACAAAATATTTTATTTGGTTGTTTTATTCTTATGTATATCTGGCTTATTATTAATATATTTATTTTTCGGGTATATATTTCTACTTCGCAAGTTTCTGCAAATATCTGATGTCAAACTTTACTGTTGACGTCATTGCTGAAACTAAGTCTATTCCCAAAAAATTCTAAATTTAATTTTTAACTATTTTTTGATTTGATATATATATATATACACTCAAGAGCCAAAACATTATGACCACTCCTATATTTTGCAATGAACTCGCCTGGATGATGTGGAAGGCACGTGATCATGTGGAAGTGGTATTTAACAGCTGCTGGAGAGTCTGAAGATTCATTCTTTCACTTCTGTGTGTGATGGGAAAGGCTGAGGATCTAAGCGACTTTGATAGAGGGCAGATTGTAATGGCTCGAAGGCTCGGGACAAGTATTTCCCAAACTGCACAACTCGTGGGTTTTTCGCTATCTACAGTTGTTAGTACTTATGCAAAGTGGATGAATGACGGTGAAACCAACAGTAGACGACATGGTGTTGGACGCTATCAAAGAAAATGTCGTCGGAGACTGTCTCGCATGGTGAAGCAAAAGCGGAGCCAGACAGTGGGTCTGCTGACAACCCAATACAATGCAGGGCCAAGTAGAATAGTATCGGAGCACACTGTTCAGTGGACAATGTTGTATATGGAGCTACACAGCAAACGTGTGCCTTTGCTGACCAAGCGTCATCGCCAACTGCGCCTGCGCTGGGCCCGGGAACATCGTGACTGGTCCATGGATCAGTCGGAGAGTGTTGGCTGGTCAGATGAATCATGGTTTGTCATTCACGCCGATGGCCGTGCCAGGATACGCCGTCTTCCAGGCGAACAGTTGCTCCCTCAATGTACAGTAGGTCATACACAGGCCGGTGGTGGGGGGTATTATGCTTTGGGGGACACTCTCTTGGGCGACTCTGGGACCCGTGGTTGTGGTAGAGCAGACCATGAATGCTACAGGGTATCTGAACATCATTGCGAACCAGTTGCACCCTTACATGGCCTCTGTCTTTCTAGCTGGGAATGGAACGTTCCAACAGGACAACGCCCCTTGTCACAAGGCTAAAATTGTGTTGGAGTGGTTCCAGGAACATGATGCTGAATTCCAGTTAATGTCCTGGCCGCCTAACTCACCGGATATCAATCCGATAGAACGCATTTGGGATGTTCTGGGACGGCAGCTCAGAGTTCAAAGATCACCAATTGTCAATATCTCGGATTTGCGTGACCGGTGCTTAAACATCTGTCTCCGGCCATCTACCAAGGATTTGTGGCATCCATGCCAAGGAGGGTTGAAGCTGTGCTGCGTGCCAAAAGTGGGCCAACTCGTTATTGACAAGTGGCCATAATGTTTTGGCTCTTGAGTATATATGTATATACTTTATATAACTACTTTTTATTAAGTAAATGACAAATCGTCATATGAATGGTTTCTTATAAAATTTGCAGCTATAATATAACAAGAGTGAAAGAGAACTGAAAATTGAAATGAGAAATTTATTTTTCGCTTACTCTTTATTGTGATGATAATAAAGAAATACTTGCCGATTTTATATCGCATTTTAAATGAACTTTGAAAAGAAGTATAAGGATAATTAATTTCAAACTTTATTATAACATCATCAAATGCAATAATGGGCATCCCAATGGGCTCTGAAGGGCAAAAAGTGTATGGCTCATCTCTGTTAAGTACTGTAACTTTTAAAGTTGAACGAGGGCAATTCTAAAGAAATATAAAACAAATAAAATGTTAGGCTTTCCTAAATTAAAAAAAAAAAATTTCTAATAACAGAAATATGAAAAACAAATTGATTTGCAAAGTAATTATTTGGGAAAATCAAATTTATAAACTTCTTTTAGTTGCATTTTAGTTTACAGTTTCGTTGTTTAAATAATGATTGTGTAATTAATACTCACAGATTGTGATAGGTAACTCTCTAGACTGAGTTGCACGAAAGAGCCTGGAGGAACATTAATTTTCCAACACCTTTCAAAATGTGAAGAATATTTTGATTCTTCTATAGTCCCTTCAAAATCAGATTGTATGGAACATTTATCACTTGACGCAAAACCTGAAAAAAACATCATAACCAAATATAACAATGCAAGTATTTAGTATTTCAGAAACTTTTTAGATATGAACGCATTTAGTATTTGTATCAGACTTACTTTGTTATTGTGAAGCATAGATGTTTTATTGACATTTTGTAAGTCTTAGATGCTTTACAGTTGGCTCAATGGTGCTTTATAGTAGGTAGATAGTATGTTCATTAATGTTTTAATACGTTTCTGTGTGTAACAGAGCCTTGAGCATTTGTAAAGTATATTTAAATAGGGACAGAGATCAGAATATGCACTCATTTGCTACACTACCTACTTATAGTAATGAAAGATTTTCACGTGTAATTAATTGAAAGCTCATGCTAAATGAAAATATTTACGTTTCTTTCCAATGTACTTTACGGTCTGTATGTTTCTTCGTCTAACCAGGAGCCTGAGAGAGAGTTAAATCCCAACAATTTAACCTATTGTAAAAATATAAAAAAACGCATTTTTATGAATATCTTTGTGTGTTAGAATGAATATAAAACATCAGATGAGATGAAGATCGTATGGGTTTGGTATTTGATTCATATATAATTTCCAGCACTTCATTTTTCATAATTTTCTAATAAAGGATGTTATTGTTCCAAAAAGTTATACTTAATTCCTTCTCTTTAATTGAAGCTGCCTGATGGCCAATTATCTCTGGCTTTTGGTAACACAAGCTTCGGGTTCGAATCCTAGCGGTGGCATGAAAGTTTGTTTGTGCTTCGGAATCCATGTTAATCTGTACGTCTCGGTCTAATTCGTCCAAAGTATGCACAAAATAACTGTAGAACAACAAACCAAACCTCTTTGTTTTGAATGAATTCTAATATCCTTTGTCAATAGACAAAAAAATATTAATTAAAGTTAATAATTAAGTTATGTTAACAATCTTAATCATTAAAAAACATATCTTTTAACTAATGCATATTCTTTATTTCCTAAATGACGTCGAGTATCACAACAAAAATAAAGTAAGATACGTTTAATTAATGCAAAAGATATTTTTTCTATTTAATTATCTTATATAGCATAATGTAAAAAAAAATGATTAATAGTAATGATGATATATTAACGATTTAGGTTAACTTCTGTTTATACTATTTTAACAAATGAAAGTCTTGTACTTTCAATTTTTTTTAACAAACTACCGTAATTCAAATTGTTTTAAGATATTTAAAGAATCAATTTCATCAAAACTATTTTATTTTAAGATATATTTTTATTTCTGTTTCTATTTTTCTCGAAATTCAGTCCATATTATAAGTAGTTTTCTGAAAAATAGTTTTGATAAAAATTTCAATTTTTGAGTTGATTTCTATAAATTAAATTTACGACAACTAACTTTATCGACAGTTTCTGTATTAATTTCGTACGTTAATTTAATTTTCAGAATAATTCTAAAAAAAATAATAATAATCTTAAAATTAAAAATTCTAATTTAAATATTTAATTAAAAATAATTAACTTAATTTAAAAATTCATATATAATAAACAATTTCATAATTAATAGTTAGTAATCATTAATAATTTAAAAACAATAATTAAATGAATAATTACGATTATTTAATAAAAAATAATTAATTAATTCTAAATTCATTGTTGTATAAACTAAAAATAACTGTATAAATAAACTAATTTCTATAAAAAATCGATTTAAAAATAAATTGCAGAAAAGAATAAATATTATTTCTTATTATAACTGAATTTTAATAAAATATAAATATTTTTACAAATTATTATTTGTAAGTAATATATTTATTAGTTTAATTTGTTTATTTTTAATTTAAAGAAAATTATATTTTAAATATATAATGCCTCATTTGGCTGGCTGATTTTCGAAAATAAAGTCGGAAAGTTCAAATAGTATTATTAATATTTTTATATTGAAATTTTTTTATAGTTTAGAAATCTAATATTTGATTGGGGTTAACAATGAATATAGTGTAAAAATATTAAGTAAAATTTAAACAAATCTAACTAACAAGAACGCATTGAAGTGAACTTTATTATTCATAAATTATCACAATTTTAAATATTCCAAATCATTAACTCGAATTAATTAATAATATTTCCTTTAATTAATTATATTAAATAAAGTGTCCTTGAGTTTTAATTCAAGAAATTTTCAAATAGAAACAACAGAAGACTTACAGAATTTACAGGCTAATATCAACAGGATGGCCTTTAGATACTTGAAGAGAATCATAGTTGAGAACTGTTCAAAGCTTTCTGCTCTACGTTCCGCTAATCTTTGAAAAAGTTCCTGGGTGAGTTTAGGTTAGCAGAAAGAATCACCTTTCGAACTTACACTTATCTTAAAATAATACTTAAAGCTGTAATCTGAGAACTTGTTTATTTCTAATCTATTCCTCAGACATAGCATTGCTTTTATTTTATATCAAATTTCTTAAAAGGACGCAAAGTTGCACTGTAAACGATGACTAGATAGTTTTCTTCGTGAATTACGAAGTAAGTCTGTTTACATAGATGAAATTTATGTACTTAACTGTTTCGTTCTTAATTAATTTGTAATACGATATATGTTTAGCTGTTATGTTTCCTTTCATGATGTATCAGTGAATTATTCTAGATGCGTAATTAAAGAAAATAATTAAATTGTAAAATTAAAAAAATCTTATTTTTTAATTTGATGTGTTCCACGAAATATTAAGTTACGCAAAAAAAAAATTAAATTTTGTGGAAAGATAGATTATTAAACCAATTAAATTATGTAAAATATGTTGAAAGAGTTGATATCTAAGTTGAATTCTGGTATTGTAAACATCCGTAATAAAAAATAGAAATTCAACATCCCTATTGAGAGAATATGTAGCTGTGGTGGACTGTCTGATGGGTGTGATTATTGATATGCGTTTATTGATATGTGATTATTGATATGCAAATAAGGAAAAGGTTTTGTTGGA
This sequence comes from Caerostris darwini, assembly GCA_021605075.1. Taxonomy (NCBI): domain Eukaryota; kingdom Metazoa; phylum Arthropoda; class Arachnida; order Araneae; family Araneidae; genus Caerostris; species Caerostris darwini. Next base: position 133,767 of record BPLQ01003816.1, on the reverse strand, counting down.
AGTCCTTTTGAAAAGGAAATTTCCTCCATTTCCGTCAAGACTTAAATAATCATACATATTGAAGAATAAATAAAGAGAAATGTCAGCGAATATGAGGAGTTGAAATATATTTATTTAAGTACACACTATATACTGAAGTAATAAAAAAATATTGAACATTATTTATAATAAATATTAACATAGAAAGAGAATAAAAAAAATCTTAGCTGATGAAGTATTGATATTGTAACGTTTCGGCCAATAAAAGACCTATAACGACTTTATGAAAAGAGCCACTTTCAGGTTCATGGGAACACATTAATTTTTATTTACCAGCATTATATATATATATATATATATATATAGATAGATATACATATACATAAACAGATATATATAGATGTATATATATAGATATACATATACATGATAAATATAGATATACATATACATAAACAGAACTCTGGGTTATAATGTAAAGAAATGAAATATAAAAATATCAATTTAATTTACAAATGCAGGTCCCTCCAAAGTCGGAGATTTTCAGAGTTACGGACGAATCTAATGCATCCGGTCTGCTGCAGACCATAATTATCATACTGCTTGATACACAAAATTACAAAGGCCACACTTTTGTAAACAGGCGGAATCTTCGGTCTGTTCAGTCACTTTACTGAACAAGAGGAAAACAACGTGAGGGTATCAGCTTCCCTCACTTCTCATAGAAGTGGATACTTCCAATCACAATGCAGGCAGCAATTCATGTCGTAGTCCATATTCCCTCTGTAATATTTTCGACATGTGAAGGTCGAACAGAGAAACCCTAATTTCATGATGCATCATTATCCATGACAGTGATTATTTGCTGTCAGATTTGAGTGATAGCTCGTTACTATGCACTTGTTAAAGAATATACATTAATTTCCCCTGGGAACAGAAATGCTAAATCTCTTCCCGTGGAAAATATCCTTCAATAGGAGATATTTGTTATAGCAGGATAGAAATCTTTAATTCTGCATCATTGTCTGAAATTTTATGAAAAATTATATTCTCAATCACAACAGTAAAATTTGTGTACCATTAAGACACATAAACCATTAAAATGTTAGTAAAATATTTAATATTAAAAGTAAATTCATTTATTAATTCAAGACAGTTACACACTGATATTCAAATATTTCGCGAATAAGAGTTATTTATGCAATGTAACAGATTTTACTTATTTTGTTTTGTTCAACGAAAAATTGTGAATAAAATATATAATTAACTTACTTAATGAAATTGTACGCAATGTAGGCGCGTATATATTACGGTAATAAGTGAGTATAAATATTGCTTGTAGAAGACCATGCATGCTTCAAAAGCTCACGAGACAGTTTCTGCACCAGGAGTTCCATTTCAAATATTCGGCGAAATTAAATTGGTGTTAAATGAGTTACCACCAATGTTGTAATGTTGGTATAAAGTGACAAGTCGGTAAGATAGTATAAGTCGGGTGGTCTAAAATGCAGATTTCTAGATATAATGGTTTCCTTCGTCAATGTATTGTCGTTTTTTGCACACGAGAAATAAATTGAGCTGGATCTACAATTTAAAGTAGATTCCGATCCACTAATAAACGTCCATTTCACCTTTAGGATTTGAACCTAAAGCAATGTGGTACCAAAAGTCAAATCCCTGGTAACCATCAGGAGGTAGAAATTTAAATACAGCATCCAAAATTGTGCTTTGTTTACGAAAAGAAATGAAGAATATATCTATTGAGAGAGAAAGTCAAGGATTGAAGGTTCTAAATTAGATGGATCTGTTTGTAAGAAGACTTCTGTTTTTGTTGCGCTTACTTAAAACATAAAAGAGACACATAAAAGAGAACATTTAGCATGAAGCGGAGAACATCGCCTATGGATCATATGTCAATATGTTAACTTTCTGTTTACTGATGTGTATTGGTTTATTGGATTACTGATTCTCGACTTACTTTTGTCTGGAAGAACCAGTAATTCGCTATCTGACCATCAATGTCTAAGAAAGTATTCAGTACGCTAGCCTTTCTACGAGTATAATGGTTGGAAATGGTTTTAATGGAGGATGAAGGATGGATCTCCTGTGTTCCGTGAAAGTGAGGTTGTAGAATTGATGGATAGCTCAGCAAGATCTATGGATCTAAATCACATAGGAAATGTCTACGATATTCTTAGATGGGTAATTTCACCTTCCATGTCCTAGAACTAACCAATGCCAGAAAATAACATTGTTGGAGAAGTGAGAGCAACTATCATAAGGTCTCATAAACTGCCTAATTTCCAATATAAACTCATGTTGTGGAAGTTGTATTATTGTAAGAGGAGTCATATCCACTATTTTATTTTTTTCTTCAAAATTGTAAGATCTGTTTTATACTTTCTGATGTATATGAAGTTCACAAATCATTAAAATGTCTGGATATGTGTTACACAGACATTAAATTAAAACCTTTTTTTCATTTAAATAATGTTAAATCAATTCCTTTCCAAAGTGCTTGTTGCCAAACATGACTTTGAGATAAACTATATCAAGTGTACGTCAGTATCTTGTTTTAAAATTTTACTACAGTTCCTGATTTGCACTGATTTCTCTCCATAACGCTGTATGGCGAGTATTACAATAGTATTGTGATTTAAATCTATACATTCGGAACCCAGAAAGGCCGAGGTTATATATTTTGTATCAGATAATTTAATTTTATTCCTCATTTTTAATAATTAATAGAAAAACTGACAGGGAAAAAAGTCAAAAGATGCATAGAAATAACCTTTTTACAAAGAACTCACTAAGACTTGTTATCGCGTAGAATTAAAGAAACCTTTATATGCTAAAACAATTTTAATTTATACAAAAAAAATATTATTAATTTATTACAAAATTAAAATTTTCCAAAATACCAGTAAAATATGTCAAAAAAGAAACTTAAAAGATGCGTGCAAACGGTGATGGAAAGAAGACAAGCGTTATCATTCAGGAGTATATATATTATCAAGCGCCATCGTTGATAACTTATATCCCAAAATTTATTTTCAATTTTTTCAAAAAATGAATATAAATTACAGAACCAATAAATTTTAACGATCAAACATCAGTAAAAATTTGTAAGGAAGAAACTTAAAAGATGTATACGAACAACTATCATAAGTTGTCCATCATCGCTCAGAATAACGCAATTAAATTTCTGCGAAATACTTTATTTATATGAGGCTTGCGAAATGATATATATATATATATATATATATATATATTTCTGTCGTCCTTATGAATATTTGCGTGATAGAACAAAATATCAGATAGTTTATGAATTAGCGAAATCAACGTAAGTTTAACATTGTAAAATATTATGCCTCATTTATGATAAAACACGTACTATGATAAGACAGTTAATTTTAGTTCTATAAATATCCTGCTATGATATGTATCATTTTATACAAAACAATTAGCAGTATTCCAAACAATATTATAAATTTTATAGTGGACTCGTTGGTAAGATGACTTTTTTGGTTTGGAATTGCTTGCAGTATTTACTACGTTACATAAAGTCCTGCAGTCCTACAACTGCAGTAAGTTACAGCAGTCCTTTATAATATTTACATAAAGGACTGAAGGTAATACTTGTGATTTATAAAAAAAAAAAGAATTATTTTTATTTTAATTCATTTATACGAATTTTGTTACTTTATATCTTAATGGATTTTTTTCCACATAATAGATAGAAATGACATAAATTAATTAGAAATAAGCCATTATATGGAACAAATATAAACCAATTAAATATCAAATGAAGACTTCTTAATAAAAATATTATCATTAGTCAGTAATTTGATTTCTGATATTGGTAAATTTATTATGAAACCAACTAATTATTATAAAACCAACCAAATATTAGGTTAATACACTCATGTCCATAAATTAAGGATAATTCAGAATCACACAGAAATTGAACTCTAAAATAAAAATTTCACCTGTAGAATTTTCACACACATCGTGAAGAAGAATATGCAAATTACAGGAAACCACCAGATGGCGCAGATAGTACGTCACAATGACGAGAGTGTAAGAGAGGGGTATATAAGGAATGGTGGCAAAGAAGTAAAATTGTTCACAAGCACTTTAAAAGCCTTTCAGTGCAATAACCGCATAGTTATGACATAAAGGAAGCATTTAGATGATTTTTTACGTGGTTGAATTATCGGACGACTGGAATGTGGGCGTACCCAGCTGGAAGTATCCGAGGAACTTGGAATCGCCCAGAGTGTCATCTCCAGGCTTTGGCAACAATTCCAAGATGATGGTAATGTGAGTAGATGTTACAGCACAGGTCGCCCCCGAGTTACAACGCCGAATGAGGACCGGTATTTAGCAGTTACTGCCAAAAGAAACAGACGGAGCACAGCATCAGACCTGTATCGTCAGCTCTCTTCAGCTACCGGTATGACAGTTTCAAGGCAGGCCGTGTACAGACACTTAGGGCACATTGGTCTATATTCTCGTAGGCCTGTGAGATGTGTTCCACTTACCGCAACTCACGGTCGCCCGCGATTAACCTGGAGTAGAGAGCATGCATTGTGGACACCGCAACAGTGGTCTTGTGTGATATTTTCGGACGAGTCTTGGTTTAGTTTACAGTGTGATTAAGTCCAGGTTTAATTTGCAGTCGGACATTCATATGGAGAGCGCCAGGTACCCGTTACCACCATGAAAACACCATTGAACGACACCGTTACGGTGGTGCAGGAGGGCTCGTTTAAGGAGGAATTATTCTTGGTTCCAGAACTGACCTGCATGTTCAGAGTGTAACGATGACAGGCCACATCTATCGGGATGTCATTCTGGAACAACATGTACGTTTGTTTCGGGGCGCCATGGGTGCTGAATTTCTGTTTATGGATGACAACGCCCGTCCTCACCGTGCAAACATTGTAGACGAATGCCTTCAATTGGAGGATATCACCCGTATGGATTGGCCAGCATATTCACCGGACTTGAATCCAATAGAGCATGTGTGTGATATGCTTGGCCGACGAATTGCAGCCCGTCAATCTCCTCCCACCTGTCAACCGGAACTTCGGAGGGCATTGCTTGATGAGTGGTGTAATATTCCCCAAGATCAGATTGATAATTTGATACTCAGAATGCCTAGGCGTTGTAAGGCATGTATTGCATCGTCCGGGAGACATACTCCATATTAACCATCATACTAACCATGTTATACTTTTTTTTGTAAATAGGTACTTTTTTGAAATTTGCTCCAGGGAGTAAAAATCGCAATTTTTATTAATTATGTCAAACATATAGCATCTTTTTTGCTCTTTACCTTTTGTTTAATAAATAGACTTAATTTGTTAAAATAATTTTTTAATAATAAGTCAAATTTGTTTTGCTTCTGTCTCTTCCTTTGCCTGAACTTCATTATCCTTTATTTATGGACATGAGTGTATGATATAAAATTGATTATAGTGAAAAGTATATAATGTTTCGAAAATTTCTATTAATATAATTAAGAATATCTGAATTTTATGTGTTTTGAAGAAACAAAAAAAATAAGATTTACCACTTTTATCAATCTATAGAACGAATAATTCCACCTACAGACTTTTGGGGTTAGTGTCATCTTGATTTTGAAAATGATTCAGCCATTTTTTTTGTAGTAACTTATATAAAAATTTGAATAATCAAAGGATTTCTATTCATTTTAAAATTGTAGTAATTAAACAATATAGTGCAACTTTGTAATAAAATTCCAAAAACCAATTTAACCCATAGAATTTGAAACAAATACTTGAAATAAAAATTTATTCTGTGATGACTGATTTCATAATAGTAAAAGAATTGAGATTCTTACTCAAGAGAAAGAAAAAAAGGAAATATTAAAAAATATACACGAAGCTGAATATAGACTGTGGGCATTTTTAAAAAAATCATCTCATAAATTGCAATAAATTAGAAAATAAAATAATTAATAATATGAAGCAGTTTTCTTACATTTATTGATATTTTTGTATTAAACAAGAGCCAGATGCTGAAAAAAAACGTGAAATAATTTTTTTAAAATAAGTACTAAATTATATATTTTTGTTTACATGTCGTTTTGTAAGTGGTAATAGCATTAGTGGCGGACATATGGACCTTGTAATATGTGCATTTATGTATTAGTATAAGATTATAAAATTAACCTAAACTGCTATACATATAAAAAAAAATTCTTTCATTTAAAAAAAATATCAAATTTTATTAATAAAACTTAGATGTAACAATATTACATAAATATATATGTTGCTATTGACAATTAAAATTTAGTGCTTTATTTCATGCACTAGCAATCAATATTTCTTTTCAACATTTCAATTACTCGGCTTGAATATTTTTAGCAATATCGAAATTGCTTTGATTATGCAAAATCATTTTTTTAATTATATTGTTTTTTAAAATTTAAGTACAAATTTTTCGTTCACACTGCCAATCACACATTATAATTTGCTTGATGTAACAGATTTTTTCAAATTCTAGTCTTGATATATTCAGCTTTATTATCGAAGCACAAGCACAAGACTGTGGTCTATCATATCAGCACAAGACCGTTGCTGATTTGATAGACCACGGGCAATAGCTGTGGAATTTCATCCTCCGAAATGATATAGGTCACTTGCATGACACAATGCATGTGAAATTGTATGATGGTATTAAAAATTGTGGCAACTACAGCGGTTGTTAATGTACCATATTATTAAAATATATATGTTGATATTGATAATTAAAATGTAGTCCTTTTTTTTCATGCAGTAGCAATTAATATTTCCTTTCAACATTTCAATTACTCGGCTTGAATACTTTTCGCAATGGCGAAATTGCTTCGATTATGCAAATTTTTTTTATTTTTTTATTTTTATTTATTTTTTTTTTATCATATTTGTATTTAAAACTTTAGTACATGTTTTTCGTTTCCACTGCCAATCCTGCACCCTAATTTGCTTGATGTAAGGCGACTTTTAAATTCTAATCTTTTTACATCCTTCATTATTACAAAATATATCTAAATAGATATACTATTGTGTTAACGGACGCATCGAATTATATTTCTGACGAATATATTTCTGTTCATGTAATTGAAAACCTGTGAAACCTCGGAATGTGAGATTGGAATACTATTTACGGAAAAACAAAGCATATATTATATAGCTCGGTTGGGCAGAAACGGGCATGTCCCTTGGACTTCTGAAATATCTCTCATGATGCAAATCCGCGGATACTATGTGTTTGGTACGTACTTTGGAAGACTTAGTGCTGTGAGGAATATTTATGACAAACTCATGAAAATACTTAACAAATTCAAGAAGAAAACATTCTCTAATAACTCCTGTGATATCCAATACTTTTTGAAATTTTGTGTATGGATTAGATATACATTAAAAAAATTAGATCGATAATGTAGATTTAGGTTACAAATAGTGATATCCTTTGGACTTCTAAAATATCCCCCTTGATGCAAACCCGCGGATACTATGTGTTTGCTACGTACTTTGTAAAACTTTGTGGTGTGAGGAATATTTATGATAATCTGATGAAAATAAGCCATAAATTTAAGCAGAAAACATTTTCTAATAACTCATTTGATATCCAATACTTTTGAAATTTTATATTTGTGTTAGATATGCATTAAAAATTAAATCGATAACATACATTTAGGTTGTAAATAGTCATATCCCTTGGACGTCTAAAATATTTCCCACGATGCAAATTTGCGGATACTATGTGCTTGCTAGGTACTTTGGAGAACTTTGTGGTGTGAGGAATATTTATGACAATCTGATAAAAATTAGCAATAAATTCAAGAAAAAAACATTCTATGATAACTGTGATATCTAATCCTTTTTGAAATTTTGTGTATGGGCTAGATATTTATTAAAAAAATTAGATCGATAACATTCATTTAGGTTACAAATATGCATATCCCTCAGTCTCATAGACGCATCTGTTATTTACAGTATAATGTAAAATAATGTGCATATTTGTTATTAACAAATTCACTGCCAACAAAGATTGCAAATATATAAATTACACATTCCAGAATGTTTAGAATAAAGAAAAAGCTTCTATAGTGCTATTTTGTCACTTTAATTTAAAACAAATAAATGTTTTACTAAGAAAACTTTTATTAAAAAATTTATGCTTAGATAAGTACAAAGCATCTTAAAAAAGTACATTTTTAAATAATCTAAAAGTCACAAATTGGTCAGAATTATTAATCAGTTGGTAAAAATAACTTTCCTTTTGTAATTTCTTTAATAAGAATCATTTTTAAAAAACAGTTTTTGGTAGCAAAAGAAAATTAATATTCTTCGAATTCTCAGATATGTGCTCTCTTGTACCACATGATAACCTGTGATCCGTCTTTCACAGTCACTTTATCGGGACCTAAAATAGAATATACATAAATAACGGACAGAGAAGTACAAAAAAAAAATATTTCATAAAAATAAATATTTTAATTTTAACCTACTGTTAGTTTGAAAATAAATTTTCGTTATTTATTTCAATTACTTTTCTAAAATAATTATTATGTTCATAATAAAATAATTTTCAATGTAAAAAAATGATATTCATTTCACCACTTAATGGTTATTGCTTTACCTCCGTGCATCGATTATTGATGATTATATTAAAAGATTTAACATTTATTTTGCTACAAATTTTAATGATGTTTGTACAGCAGTTATTTTAAATTCCAGTAGTTTATTTAATTTTTATGTAAGTGAACAACCATATATTTGCAGAACTTTCAATATTCTAGGGATTTTCTTCTGTAATCATGAATAACCAAAGTTAAAAATTACACCAATATATAAACTGGTGGACAAAATTAAGAGATAGAAAGCATTTTCGCACATTTCTCTAAAAATACCGCACAAAACCTGGACAGTTGATTGCCATATATGGTCACTGTAGCGCTATTGGCCCTGAGATAAGTTTACGTATTCTTGTAGGCGTTGCTAAGCCAGCATGAGGTATAAAAGTCCGCATCGAGCTGTTCATCTCATTCCACTCTTCAACACATTTGCAGATTTTAGGGCATTTTTTGAATAATCTTGTTGTTTCTTGCTGGTTTTTAGGTGAAATGAATGAACATCATCGTTTAGACGAAGGTATGAGGTGGAGAATTGTGGGTAGACTGGAGGCAGGCCAGTCACAAGCTCAGGATGCTAGGGAATTGGATATAACACCAAGCGTCATTTCCAATTTGCGGAGTCAATTTAAAACTAGTGGGACAGTATGCAGACGACCAGGACAAGGTCGCCCGACGGCTACAACGGCCAATAAAGACCGGTATTTGTTCCTTTCAGCTAAGCGCCAGAGGACGGCTACAGCCACTCAATTGTCTAGGGGCCTGCTACAGGAACATCACTTTCGAGTAAGACAGTTTCCAGGAGACTCCATGAAAGAGGGCTGTATGCCAGGAAGCCCTTTTTGCATCCCACTCACTCCCTCCCACAAAAGAGCGCGTACAGAATGGTGCAGACAACATCAAAATTGGTCACAGCTTCAATGGGCTAATGTTCTCTTCACCGATGAGTCCAGATTCTGTCTACAGCCTGATTCTGGACGGTTATTGATATGGAGGGAACCTGGAACCCGATACCATCCTAGCAACATTATCGAAAGGGACCATTATGCTGGTGGAGGAGTCATGGTTTGGACAGGGATCATGCAAGATACCCGCACACCGTTCCATGTATTTGACAATGGTTCCGTGAATGCCCAGAGATACAGGCAGAAGGTCCTAGAGCCCATGTGCGTCTTTTAAGGGGCGCTGTTGGCCCTGAGTTCATTTTTATGGACGAAAATACGCGACCACATAGGGCTCTCATGGTTGATGAGTATCTGGAAAGCGAGGATATTCAACGAATGGATAGGCCAGGCAATTCCCCTGACCTGAATCCTATTGAACATGCTTGGAATGCACTTGGGAGAGCTATTGCGATGCGCCAACCTCCCCCCAGAACCATTCTGGAGTTAAAAATTGCTCTGGTGGAAGAATGGGAGGGTCTTCCACAAGCCCTCCTTAACTCCCTTATTAACAGCATGCATACTCGTTGTGCATGCTGTCTGTCTGTCAGGGGTGACCATACACTATACTAGAGGCAACACACACTGTACAAGCCTCATTTTTATTGTCATATTTTATCATTAAGTTCACACTACATTGGATTTATTGGCAATAGGTCATGCCCGTGAATGGCACTTTAATTTTTGTTTTGCATACTTTATTATCATGGAATAAGCTATATCCATACCAAATTTCATTTATTTATATTCAGTATGTTTTGAGATATTTGGGAAAATGTCTTCCATCTCTTAATTTTGTCCACCAGTGTATTATCATAAAATTCAAAATAAATTTTAAAACGTTTGATCTTCGTTATAGCTAGGATTAAAATTAGCAATGCACACTTGATAGTTTAATTTTTAATGATAATATATATTAACTTAATTTATAACTTTAATAAGTCATGATTAGAGAAGAAAATCACTAGCATATTGAAAGTTCTACAAACATATAGTAGTTTACAACTTATATTTACTAAATAAACTACTTTAATTTAAAATGACTTAAAAGTAGAAAAAAAAAATAAAGCATAAAACATATTTAAAAGTAAGTTGATAGATTAATTATAGCAAACTAGTTTACAATTAAAATTTGAGATTGAAATATTGAATCACATTTTAAACTTTTAATAAAAATATCTTTATATTATTCGTGTTTTACTTCTAGTTAAATGAGTATATGGTATTGATTTTATGTTAAATTTTTGTGATATTTAATAAACACAAATAACTATTGAGGGCTTAAAATTAACTAATGCAGATAGATTTATCATGTTAATTGAAACATGTTAAATGTTGTAGCATGTTGTCATTGTCATGTTGAAACATGTATCATGTTGTCACTTACATGTTAAATTGAGAGGGAAAATGTCATGTATAATTTTAAAAAATCATATTTTAATAAAAATATGTCTATAGCAAAAAAACAAAAGTTACTAAATTAAATTAGAATCAATTAAAAATTATAATTTCTTTAAAAATTTATATCAGATTTGTAATTGATTTTCTGCCACAAACGACATTTATCAATAATTATTATAAAGCTATCAATTTCTTTTTTTTTATTTCAAAACATGAAGACGCAATTTAATAAAAAAAATACATCTTGTATGAATGTATAAAATAGACAATATTTTGTGACCATAATTTAAAAATCCAACTAAATTTAGACAATATTTTATGAACAGAAGAAAATTTAATAACGTTAATATTTAGTATTTATTGCAAAATATATTGAAAGCACAGAAATTGAAGATTGATCCCTACTTTCTATCAAATGTGTCAAAGATTCTTTATTTTGTCCCAAATACAGCAGCCAGAATTGGCCATTCTCAAAATCATTTGTTATACTGTCTATGTCGTAGATATAAAGTTTCTCTCCCATCTCCTTCCACTGAAATCTGAAAAACACAATTAAAGAATTTGATAGAGTGAAATAAAATAAGTTACAAAATAAAATATTAATTATTTGTGAATTAAACTATAAAACATGAAAAAAAAAGTACCTTTGAAAATATACTCATAAAAAAACATTGTACATATAAGAAGAAAATTTACATACTAAAAGTAAAGAGCGAAATAAAATAAAATTTAGGAACAAATTGTTTTAACTGTTTTATTATAATTTAATAAGAATGTTACATTAATAATGGTAATGACACTGGAAGCTGAATTTTCCCTATACCATGTGGAATTGAATTAACCGGACCAAAGCGGCAACTATTCTAGTGCTAAATTTCATGAATATTGCTGCACTTGAGTACCAGACAACCAGTTGAAAGGGTATATGCAATTAGGGAGAATTTAAAAGTGGGTTTCCTTTGCATACAAAGATCTCACTTTGTGCTCAACTCGTGGCTCAGCGTGTCTGGGGTGCGGTTAAATCCCATGCCGGCTTTGTTGTAGACACTGTTTCAAAAAAGGAGGATCTGAGTTACGCACTGCAGGACGCTGAGGATTAGACACAGTTCACACATTATAAACACTAGCCAATCGGAAGTCTGATGTCTTTACCTTTCTGAATTTCGATTTTCTGGTATTGTATACTATGAGAGTTTGGTATCGAACATCCTTAGAGATCTTGATCACTGTATTTCTCTGTATAAGCCAGCTAAAAAAATGCTCCCCATTGTTCTCTCTTGCGACATTCAGTGTTTCTTGAGATAAAAAGTTCTTAATTATCATGAGTTTAATTCAAATTTTATATTTTAAGAAAGCTTATACAAAAGGTATCTTACTTGTATTTATTATCTGCAACTTGAGCCAACTGCATGACTTCATACACTGTGATGTTCTCTGGTACTCTAAACCAGATAGTGTGGACTGTATCCTTCTCGTCACCTATGTAAAGTGAGTATTGCACGCGCATTTTTGGTCCAAGCCTACTTTTAACGTCGTCCACCGAAATACCTTTAAATAAATATATTTACTTAATAGTTAGTGATATTTACTTAAACATAACAAAAGAGTTACTTTAAGGTAAAGTGATTCATATATGATTATAAATGAAAAATGTTTTTAATTTATGTTTTTCTATCATATAAGATATTCTTTAACAATGTGGACTTTTCCGTGCTTAATTTAACCTGCGTTCTTATGGTAAGCAGTTTATTAACTGCATTGTTCGATCCATGTCATGGGCCAGTTGTAATGTATGTATCCCTCGTAAAGGTAGGCCCACATCTGAATCTGCTGCCGCCATCTATAATGACTTAATATTAAGTGATATTAACTGAAACATGACAGTTACTTTAAAATAAATTGCTTCATATGTTTAAGTGTTTCATGTATAAGGCTCTCACATCAATAGCCAAGTTGTCAGGAATTTTCAGAGCTTTCAACTACAAGAAATAAAAATGCAAGCAGTTTCCTCAAAGGTACTCGTTGTAATTAATACCAACTTATAACTGTCCATTGGCAGACTATTCGTGATACTCATAAGTTTAACACAAAATTCACAAGCGATACGAAATACTCATTATTTTTTCGAATTAAAATAGAGGCATCATTTACTATATATACGATAAAAGATAAAGTTTTGGCTTCTATTTCAATGGTTTAAATTAACACACACACACATATATATATATATATATATATAAGCTAAGATCTTAATGTTTAAGATTTCGCACCTGCAACGTTTGCTTAACGGTAAATAACTGCAACGTTGTAAAGTAATGCTTAAGATTTAACATTTGTAAATAGCAACTTTGCGAACATTTCTCTGAAATCTGACTCCACTGATTTTATAATATAACTTTTTCATTTTGTTTAATAACCATTTATAAAAAATAATATAGGAAACATGATTCATGTAGGGTTTGATATTGTTAAACTTATTTAATAAAACACAAAAATTAATTTTATTAAACCAGTTTAACATTTTTTCATGTTTATAATTCTATAAATAGTTTGTAACTTAAAATATTTTTTTTTTTTTGTTTTTTTTTTTTTTAATTCATCGGGACTTTTTCATGTACATGGGGAATAAATACCTATCGAATAGTCGAATGATAAGTGTGCTTAGGTACAGTTAGGAAAACTGAATTCAAATATTGAATTCGTAAATAGAACTTATTAAATATTAAGTTTTAATTTTTTTAAATTCTATTTCTTATTCTCTACGTGAAAATATACTTGTATATAAAAAACTTAAAACTGTAATTCAAAACATTTGTAGAAATTAAGATGTTATTTAATTCGATAAAAAAGAAAATTATGTAATTTTATTTTTAAGACATTCTATAATTTCATACAACAATACTTTGAAATAGTTGAAAATGTACATTAGATGAAATATTCATCATTTTTACCCTCGTAATTTTGCTTAAAACCATCAGAACAATTAGTATTTCTAATATCAGAAAGGGTTTTTCCTTTTAAAATAGGTAATGTCAAATAGGTTGCAAGAAAGTCGACGTTTGAGGAATTTAAATGCTTCATTAAATGATTGACTGCCGTATTAAGATTCCAATCTTTACTGCTTTCCTGTTCAGCTGAGAGGAGAGCCTAGAATAAAAAAAAATATTATTGAAATTATTACAATACAAAATATTAAATAAATTTATTTATTATTAGTTGTATAGTGCTATAAGTCAAGCAGTCTAATTAATGATTAAATCTTACTTGATAAATAATTTAATTTGTCATTTTATGTATCATTCTAGACATAAAATTGCAAAAGAATAAAAGACTTAGAGAGATAATAATTAATCTTAGAGAAATAATAATTTTACTTTGGGTAGAGATCGATTTGTCAGTCTTTAATTATCTATTGAGAAATTCTAATGCTAAGACATGTAGCCCTGTTAATACAAAAGACACAACCATTTAAAAATATCGTGTAACAATCAAACTCACGTATAATTTAATATATTTATTTTGGTTAAATTCACTCGACTATCTTAGGACCCTTCTTTACTTTATTCATAAATGGAACCTACTCATTGCTCCTCGTATTACGAGCTGCCTGATGGGCAATTATTTAGCGCTGTGGCCCTTCCTACCACAGGCTTCAGTTTAGAATCCTGGCTGTGCTATAGATGTTTGTTCAAAATCCACGTTAAATTGTAGGTCCCGCTCTAATTAGTCCAAAATGTGCAAAAATTGACTATAAACCGCAAACCAAACCAAACCTTACATTCAAATTACGATACAATCTGAATATATATATATATTCTTCTTTATTGCCGCATAAGCCCCATAACCAGGGATGTTTGCCTACTGGCAGATTTTGAGACATGAGATATTTTCTTTTTACGCGATAGGGTTGTCAGCCGTACTCCTCACAGTCCGGATCTACGATTTAGGGTGGATTCCAAATCACTGCAAATATCCACGACAGCACCTATACCCTAACTATAATCCTGTTGTCCGGGGCCCCAGAGCGCTAAACCCTTAGCCATCAAGCCCATATATCTATCTATCTTTATATATTACATTAAAAATACAAATTATTAACAATGAAGTATACATGTAAAAAATCACAAATTAAAAAATCACAAAATTCAACCATCTTACATTTGCTCTATTCATTCTCAGAGTTATTTAGTCTTAGTAAATCAGAGATTTTAAAGAGTCATTGCATTGTTTGTAATATGTAGTAACGATCTATATTAGCGACGGCAATATCCTGAAGACTATGGATTCTTTTAGTACATTGCCATCGCTGTATTCCAAAGAGACGGGGGTCTATTTTATGTCAAGAACATTTGAAAAGTACTTACTTGAGTGACAATTGCAGACGTGTAGATATTTCCAAAACTACCGTCATCTTTCTGAAGGGTTTTGAACCTTTCTATTGTATTTTCAAAATCAGTTTGTGGAAAAGAGTCTTGATTGCTGTGACGCAGAAAAGACAGTGCCATAACACTAGCAGCTTGCACGTCTGTTAATGAAAAAAAAAGCCATATAATTTTTTTTTATTTAAGGATATTTGACACTTTTAATATAAATTTTTTATTTCATTCTTAGGTATAAAAACAATTGAAAACTTGTACTGCTTATACAAACAAAAAAAGGCGATTGAAAATAATGTCAGATCGTGATGTGTGCTTAAGCTTGCTATCCGTTCTTCCACTGGCTGAAAGAATACAATATTGTTATTTGATACTTCAGTGTTAAAATTATCTCTTTATCCTTAGCTGCGTGTTTTGTCGACATTCAAAACTTTTCATTTGCCGTTTCTAACTAGTTGGCTGTAGTTGATTGTAGTTGACACTGTTTTCTGCCTGGCATATAGAAAAAAAAATTAAATCTGGAGTAATGTCATGCTGTTGCTCGGTAACATTTTTCATTTTCGAATTTTAAACCTTCTCAAAGTGCAAAAATTACAAAAAAAAATAATTTGTACATTTTATTAAATTTATAAGGTCCAGAAAAGAAAGATTATAATAATATAAGTATAGGTTTAATCAAGTTGGTAGCTGTTAATATTTATGCACATTATTGAGAATTTAAAAATGTGATTATGAATTGGAGAATATGATTTTAACATGAGTATCTGCTGAGAATATCAGTAATGAATGATTGACAATATTAATTAATTAGAATTCTAAATAAATAACGAATATGAATATCTATTTAATGATTTTAAAACGTCTTCTTGAAAAGTTTAATCTTACACATGATTCAAAGTAATAATTAAATTAATCTATTCAATTAGTTTATTCAAGATTAAGAGTAAAAAAAAAAATAGATAAAACATAGTCACCCATAAAAATTATATTCATAATTGGATTTCAGATTTTTTATTTATTTTAATTTACATTTTTTAAAATATGAAAGTTTGTTAATTTTTTATATTTTAAGACACTTCAAGCTGAGGGTAAAATAACTGAAAGGTTAATAATTATTCAATATTTCACATACCTAGAAGAAAAGGATATTCTGAGTTACTATTCAAAATTTTGCTCAGTTCACTGGTTGCATTGATTGGTAGGGATTCACCAGCATTGCATAGGGCAAGATACGAAGTAGGGTGATTTGTTAAAGAAGAAAATTGAGTTTGTTGCTCAAAATCTTCACTAAATCGAATCCATGCAAGTTTCGTGGATCTCGGCAACTTACAGTCAGAGCATTAACGAACATACTCAGCTGATTAACAGTTAAAGGGCTGGTATCATTTCTGCAATATAAAAAACACATGAATAAGTACTGTACAAATAGACTGAATAAAGATTCTTGTTTTGGATCGAATTAGGCTGTCTGGGAGTTTTTCCGGTAGTTCCGTCTTCAAGTATATGGGGATCAGTAATTCCTGAATATATTCCCGAAGATCAATGAACCCCTAACTTGACAGTGGCTTGTTTGGGGAAAGGTATGCATAACACATAGTCTGTGGATTATAAGAAAAATATGTATTTAGTATGTGTCTTAAACGAATTGGTGAAATTTCAGAGTTACTAGATCTGGGTTTGTTTTGTCACTCTACGGCAATTTTTTGTACATATTGAACTAACTAGACCGGGATCTACATTTTAAGGTGAATTGCGAACCACTAACAAACATCTATGCCCCTCCAAGATTCGAACATTAATCCCTTAGTACCAATGGCCGGAGTGCTAGCCAATTGGCCATCAGGTCAGATATCTGAGTTCAAGACAAAAAAGGCGTAAGTTTTAATTTTAATTCCTGTAATATATTTGAAAAATCTGTAAGCCGGACAAGTTTTCTGATTGGCCAGATGGGAGTAGACTACGAAAACGTAGATCCACCCAGAGTGGTTCTTTCATAACCGAGATTTCCCAATAAGCAATATGGATGGTTGCTGTTGTGCATTTAAGGTAATGCCGAATTTATTGAATATCTACGGTTTCAAAGTGAAGGAACGACATTACAGAACAACAGCAACATATTCATTATTGCCTAATTTGTTGTTTTATTAATAAAAAAAAGGATAGTTATTACCTCAAAAGCGATGCCAGAGTTTGAATCTCAAGTTGTTTTACCATCAATTTTTCGTCCATGCCTTTGTCATCCCTTTCGGTCACCAAATACCATGCAATAATTCCTCTATGAGTATTTTCCTGCCACCCAGCTGAATATGACCATTTGTTCTTCAACCAATTAGTGGCAATTTTACGACTTTCGGTAATACCTTGAACAGCAAAAACACCATTTTCTGGAAAAAAGAAAATAGTAAATGGAAAAAAAGGATGTGTTGCATTGAAAAATCAACTTTCATTTTTGAATATTTGTGCAACTAAGAATATTGACCAAAAGTTGAATTCTTTGAATTACTTTTTCCAATATTAAAAAACAAACGAATTTCTTGACCCACGTTTAAAGAACGTCACTAGCAGGTAAAGTGGTTAGTTTTGAATCATTTAGCAACATGCATTACCCTCACCGCTTTCAAAAACGGAAAATCGATTATGGTTTTGACAGTGTGTGTAAGAGCAAAATAGCATTTAGAACTCCGATATTAAAGAAAAAAAAATTTGTATTACATACTTTCTTGACATCTGTTTCATAAAAATTCCTTACCGTTTAATATCTTAACTCCCATTCCAAAATCTGACTGTTGATGCGAGATGCATATAAATTTTATGGGGCCTCATTGTTTATAAAATTAGTAACTGGAGAATGAAACCTACATTTATTATTAAATATGTCATTCAGTCATTACTGAAGCTTACAGAATGCAATCATTGCATTTGCAATTATGAGTAATTTTTCAAAAATTTTCCAATAAAATTTTTCATCCCTATTCTGACATTTGTTAACACCATCCATTATTGACTCAATTTCCTTACAATTTTAAATTAAAGAAAGCCCTCAAAATGCCTGAACTCTTAGTTTCAGAGATGCAATAATTACTTTGAAATCAAAGTTTCATTACAGCCTGCTGGCATAGTAGAAAGCACTATAATTAAAATAAAGTTATTGTAACAGAAAGGCCGTTTTAAGTTTCAAAATTATTGATGAGATCACTCTATGATGAGCAAAGTGGTAAATATAAAATTTTCATGCAATGAAATGTATTTATCAAATTACATTTAAATTTTATTATGTGCGTAACGGAAATATCTATTTTTGTGTAAACCATGTTTTTGTACAGTCTGGATGTTAAATTAAGTCGAGGAAGAATTCGTACAACAATTTTTCAAGTCTATGTAGATTATTTTCTACAAGCACCATTTTTTTAAAAGATAAAAAAAAAAAAAACATATGCGATTAATATTTGATCAATTTAATGTAGATAGTTTGAAAAATATTATTAAAAATTTTTACATACCACATCCTAGTTCATCAATTCCATCAAAGCAGTGTTTAACTCCATCACACACTTGAGATCGCGGAATGCACGTATTACTGGAACATTTGAAACTGTTTTTTTTAATACAAAGAAGACTCTCTGAAATAACACGAATGAAATAGTTTATGATGCACAATCATTTGCTAAATATGCCAAGCATCTCGTTTAGAATTACAGTGATATTCATCTTTGGGTTGAAAATTAAAGTATATATATATATATATATTTTTTTTTATAAAATGTAGTAAATGTGAGGAAGAATAGTGTGAAAAGAAACTGTTTTATTTACCAGAATTAATATGTTTTACCCTTTGTACTGCATTCATTCAAATTTTGTTTTAAGATATATTTTTATCATCATATATCTGAATGCATGTACGATAGACGCTCAACAATTAAGTTACACTAGTCTTCGAAAAATAGAAGAATTTTACAAGAGTTTGTGCTGAAGACAGTTCTTCTTCACAGCTTCCTAAAATGACATATTTGTCTCGGCAATTACAAGCATTGCTGCATTTGATGGAAACTTATTTTACATATTTTTAAGGAAACGTAGCTTTTTTTTGGAGAATTGCATTATGCATTTGGAGATTTATCATGAAATATCGGTAGTGTGTACTGTTGAGTATATACCACCTATACTGTTGAGCCCAGCCATAATCAAATGGTGTAAGTATTTTCAGGATGACTGCATATATTTGATCAATGCGGAAATGCAAGTACGCCGAGAATGACTAGAACCACAGACATGGGGGAGTGAGTGGAAGACACGATGTTCTGCAATCTCAGTGACCGTCACACACATTCCACATAAGTTGGAGACAGTTAGTTGGTAATGCTCATTATATGGTCTGTTAGCCGTACCATGCTGAATATACCGGTTCTCGTTAGATCCCCGAAGTGAAGCATCATTCTGCGCGGTCAGTACCTGGGTGGGTGACCACCTGGGAACACCGTGTGCCGTTGGCATTCACAAATTTGGGACCTGAATGGCCGAGTGTCTAGCGCTCGGTGCCACAGGTTTCGGGTTCGAGTCCTGGCGGTGCCAAGGATGTTTGTAGTGGTTCGGAATCACTTTAAGATGTAGGTCCCGGTCTCCTATGTCTGTAAGAGTGTCACGTAGCCAAAGTCAGACTTCTACCTACGGGGGTGCTCCATCACAACAGAAGCTGCTTCCTTCCCCTTCAATCATGAATACGTATGGGCTCGTGGTCTTGGCCAGCCAAGTGGGATAAGAAACAAATTGAATTGGTAGCAGACCCTGTTGTATGGCTAAACTGTAGCATTTTTTAAAAGGTTACTTTTATATATGTACTTACATGATATAGTACATTACCACTTACACAAGCAAACATTTTTTTCATTTTTTTTAGCACACACGGTATTTAAAAATTTCTGACCAAATAATGAAATGTTTTAAAAACCCTTAATAACCATTCTTTCAAATAATGTAACGAACTATAATAATCCTTGTAGGTAGATAATTTCCGAAGTAATTTAATAATATTTCGCCTTGTCAAATATTTTAAAATATTATTTTGAGAAATATTCTAAAATCGACACGGGATTTTCATCTTAATGTACTGCCGAAAATGTACAGATACCCGAAAAATATCTGCATTAGAAAAAGAATCTGAAGTAGTTACAATCCGAAATGCAAAAATATCTATTAGATGATGATAAAACAAGAAGTTGAGGCGTTTATATATATTTAATACATTTGCCAAAATTATATTATTTTTTTGGAATAAAAAGCAATAATAGTTCAATATGGAAAAATATTCAATTCGAAGTAATCTTATTTGATTTATATTTATGTGATTAACTAATTTGTATATTATTATTACATATTTAAAATAATATCTAAATATGCTCTTGTTTTACTGATACACATATTGTTCAGTTTTATATCAATCGCAACTGAATTTCACAAAATGAAGGATATTCTTTTAATTTTATTTCCCATTTGAATTAACCTGCGACGTAAAACAGATGATATTTATACATGCTTCATACAGGTAATTATGGAATTAATAATTACATAATACACTGAAGTGACAAAAGTCATGGGATACCTCTTAATATCGTGTCGGCCCTCCTTTCGCCCGGCGAAGTGCAGCAACTTGACGTGGCATGGACTCAACAAGTCGTTGGAAGTCTTCTGCAGGAATATTGAGCCATGCTGTCTCGATAGACGTCCATAATTGTGAAAGCGTTGATGGTGCAGGATTTTGGGCACGAACAGACCTCTCGATGATGTCCCATAAATGCTCGATGGGATTCATGTCGGGAGATGTAGGTGGCCATATCATTCGTTGGAATTGTCCAGAATGTTCTTCAAACCAATCGCGAACAGTTGTGTCCCGGTGACATGGCGCATTGTCATCCATAAAAATCCCATCGTTGTTTGGGTACATGAAGTCCATGAATGGCTGCAAGTGGTCTCCAAGTAGCTGAACATAAGCATTTCCAGTCAATGTTCGATCCAGTCAAACCAGAGGACCAAGTCCATGCCATGAAAAAACAGCCCACACCATTACGGAGCCACCACCAGCTTGAACAGTGCCTTGCTGACAGTTTGGGTCAATGGCTTCGTGGGGTCTGTGCCACACAACCCTACCATCAGCTCTTACCAACTGAAATCGTGACTCATCGGACCAAGCCACGGATTTCCATTCATCTAGGGACCAACCGATATGCTCACGTGCCCACGAGAGTCGCTACAAGCGATGTCGTTCTGTCAGTAAAGGCACTCGAGTCGGTCTTCTGCTGGAATAGCCCAAGAAAGCCAAATTTCTCCGCACAGTTCTAACAGACAAGTCCGTTGTACGTCCCATATCGATTTCTGCGGTTATTTGACGCAGTGTTGCTTGTCTGTTAGAATTTAAGACTCTTTGCAGACGTCGAAGGTCTCGGTCGTTAAGTGCAGGCGGTCGACCACTGCGCTGTCCATGGTGGGATGTTATGCCTGAAATTTCATACTCTCGGCACACTCTTGACACAGTGGATCTGGGAATGTTGAATTCCCTAACGATTTCCGAAATGGCATGACCCATGCGTCTAGCTCCAACTAACATTCCGCGTTCAAAGTCTGTTAATTCCCGTCGTGCGGTCATCATCACGTCAAAACCTCTTCACATGAATAACTTGAACAGAAATGAAAGCTCTGCGAAAGCACTGCGCATTTATACCTCTTCTACGTGATGCTACTGCCATCTGAAAATTTGCATATTGCTATCCCATGACTTTTGGCACTTCAGTGTATAAATATATAATTACAAAATATAAATATATAATTACAAAATATAAATATATAAGTACAAAATATAAATATATATAATTACAAAATATAAATAATTATTCTATTCTAAATAAATTATAATATACAATATAAAGGATTAGCGAAAAATAAAATTCACGTAACTTATCGGGTTTGGAGTACATTCATTCTACTGACATAAATGGGATAGAAAATTCAAATGTCAAGCTTGTCATATAATTAGAATTTGAATAACTCTATTATTAAATTAAAGGATAATTTTTTTTACAAAATTAAAATTTTTCCCTTTATAAACAGAAAAGCTTTGATATTTTTGTGAGAAACTGATGATGCTGAAACATACTACATCCGGAAGAACGGAGCAAAAACCATTTCTTCTTCATACGCGCGGCTTGTTGGCCAAAATGGCTAGCGTTGTGTGACTTTGGAACCACAGGCTTCTGTCAGAATCACGGAGGTTTCAGTAACAGATTGTACCATGGATGTTTGTTAGTTATTCGGAATCCACGTTAAACAATAAATCCCGGTCTAATTAACCTAAGGTTTGCACAAGAAGACCACAGAGGGACAAACCAAATCCTCATGCGCCAAATCTCCGTTTAGGTGCCAATTTGGCACGCACTAAATGGCGATATTTCATTCAACTTGGTTTTCTGAATAGGAGCTTTTTTTTATAACCTGTACGGTAAGTCATTTTTTTTAAGGTATGGGCAT
Organism: Caerostris darwini; assembly: GCA_021605075.1. NCBI lineage: Eukaryota > Metazoa > Arthropoda > Arachnida > Araneae > Araneidae > Caerostris > Caerostris darwini. The sequence goes on along the minus strand of BPLQ01003816.1, from coordinate 110,908 downwards.
TTCTTACTTGTTACCTGACGAGTTCTGTGTTGGGTGAAATTTTCATACAGTATTCTCATCATATTTTTCAGCGTAAAAATAAGTAATAAGCTTTAAGGTAAATATATGCATTATTATTTAAATACATCTATTTAATTGTTTTTTAATCGTTATTATTTAAATCTAATATCTAATAAACGCCATTTCAAATCCTTTTGCACGTGTTACTGAAAACTATTGCTAATTCTTGTATTAATACTTAAAATCTTAGAAACGTTACGAAAACTTATACATTATTTGTGTATTTAATTAGCAAAATGTATTCTGCTTCATCAATTTCATTGCTATTTACATCGGGGGCCAAGAGCCATGTGTTATATCCCGAGTAATAATTCTACATTCTACTTTGAAGTACAGAAATTTTTTTGATATTTTTATGCTCTATTTCCAAGTAACGATAAATTGACAGAAGCAAAGTTACGTGACTTAATATATTTGTGAAAATTGCATAATATTTCAAATTTTATAATATTTCAGTTCTCCCATTTAGGAAAGTGAATTAAAATTGCAATATGTTGAAACTAAGGCTATTCGCAAAGAATCCGAAATTTAGTTTTTTAACTTTTTTTTAATATAAAAAGATTGATATTGAAATTTTGATATAAAAAGAAATCGAGAATTACCTCCCAACAAATACAAGATGATTTGATAAAAGATTTTTTTTTCCAAAAACAATATTTAGACCATTTAACATCAGTTGTTGAGAAAATTGACAGAGAGGATTATTAATCACAAATCCATACTACTAAAATTTGATGCACTATTCCCGAGTAATGATATATTGACAGAAAAAAGTTACATGAAATTAAATATTTGTGAAAAATGTATAATATTTCAGTGCCTCCATTTAGAAAAGTGAATTAATATTGTGGCTCTCTAAATCTTCCAAAACTGCAATAAGGTTGAACTCATTTGAAGCGTTAGGCAAATGCAACAAGAATATGTGAAATAATATATATTTCTTATTAAAAGTATTCTCCACTCTATTAGTGAAATCTTGCGTAAATGAAAGATTTTTTTCACGATTGCGAAAGCTAACAAACCTATTTGATAAGCATGGTAAGAGCATCGAAATGGTTTAGCATTATTAGATATCTATCGAAATTTTGAAATTGATATGTAATAGATGAGACAATATAAGAAAAAAAATTATTTAATTTCAATTTATAATTTGGTTATGTATTTAAATTTAAATTTTTAGTTGTATTTAGTTTTAATGTTAAATTTCGCATGTATTTGCACCAAATAATAGAAATATAAAAATTATTAATAAAATAATAATCGAAACTGCAATTTAGACTTTAGATACATTTCCTGTTACTTTTAGTTCAGTATGATCTATTGAGTTTTCTGAAACGAATAATCTTCATTTTTATGTGTTTTTCCAATATAAATTCCTAGGTGAGACACTAACATTCTTTTTTAAACTGAACGTATTTTTGGAATTCTCATAAAAATCATCAGCATCGTTTATTATAACATCATAAACATCTCATAAAATATATTCTTGTAGAAATCCTTAACTGATTGATATATCCAATAATTTGTGAATTCGTAGTCAAGGACTAAAAAAAAACATGAAAAAATAATTAGACCGAAAACCTGAATCCAGTTGTAATTTGATCTGAATTAAAAAAAAAAAACATTGAATAAAATACCTCCGATATTTAATTGTTTCTTTTCAAATAATGTTCATGGTTTTCATTTTCATCAAATATATAGCTTTTAAATTACCTATCAATGAATCTTTCAAGTAATGATCCAATATGGGGTATGCCTACTGTGGTAGTCTATGGCCAAGTATCCTTGTTAAGTTATTGAACATTTTTATGCTTAGCATAACGTTATGTGTAAGTTTCTAAACTATTTTTATTAAAAAATGGCAAGTCCATCATATGAATGGTTTCTCTTCCACTTTGGATCTATAATATAACAATAGTGAAAGAGAACTGAAAATTGAAATGAGAAATTTATTTTTCGCTAATCCTTTATTGTGATGATAAGAAAGAAATACTTGCCGATTTTATATCGCATTTTAAATGAACTAGTAAACCAATAATCATGATTCATTTTAAAGTTTATTATAACATCATCAGATGCAATAATGGGCATCCCAGTGGACTCTGAAGGGCAAAAAGAATATGGCTCGTCTCTGTTAAGTACTGTAACTGTTAAAGTTGAATGAGGGCAATTCTAAAGAAATATAAAACGAATAAAATGTTAAGTTTTCCTCAATTAAAAAAAACAATTTTTAATGACAGAGATATGAAAAACCAATTGACTTGCAGGTTAATTAATTGAAAAAAGGAAATTTATAAAATTCTTTCAATTGCATACGGTTTACAGTTTGGTAGTTGAAATAATGGCTGTTTAATTATTACTCACATATTTTGATGCGTAACTTTCTAGACTGAGTTGCACGAAAGAGCCCGGAGGAACAATAATTTTCCAACTCCTTTCAAAATGACTGATTCTATATGCTGATTCTTCTATTGTCCCTTCAAAACCAGTGTGTATGACACATTCATCACTTGACACGAAACCTGAAAAAAAAATTCATAACCAAATGTAACAATGCAAGTATTTAGTATTTTAGGAACTTTTTAGATATGAACGCATTTATTATTTGCATCAGAATTACTTTCTTATTGCGAAGCAGAGATGTTTTATTGACTTGTTGTATGTCTTAGATGCTTTTTAGTAGGCTCAATGGTGCTTTATAGTAGGTTGATAGTATGTTCATTAATGTTTTAATACGTCTCTCTGTGTTACAGAACCTTGAGCTTTTGTAAAGCCCACTTAAATAGGGTCGGCGATTAGAATATGCACTCATTTGCTACAGTACCTACTTATAGTAAGGAAAGATTTTCACGTGTAGTTAAATGCACATGCTCAATGCAAATATTTACATTTTTCCAAGGTACTTTACAGTTTGCATGTTTCTTCGTCTGACCAGGAGCCTGAGGTTTTCTTAGGTTTTTTCACTCCATTTATTCCAAATTATACTAATTTTGCATTAATTAACCTATGCTTCTAAAACGGCTCAATTCTGATGGATAAGCTCATTAACATTTTTTCCTTCGATCACAAAATTCTTCTTCTCAATACCATTAGTACCAAATTTGCTTTGGAGTTGCTTTGTTGTTTCATTTGTAATTTCCAGTGCTTCATTTTCCATATTTTCTTCGAAAATCTAATTTTCTAATAAATGATTTCATTGTCCTAAAATATAATAATTAATTCCTTCTCTTAATTGAAGACGCCTGATGGCTAATTGTCTCTGGCTTTTGGGACAGCAGGCTTCAGGTTCGAATCCTGGTGGTGGCAATAACGTTTGTTAGTTGTTCGGTTGTTAGTTGTTTATTTTCTAAATGACGTTGTCACTAAAAAATAAAGTAAGCTACTTATAATTAATGCAATAGAAATTCTTTCTATTAAACTATCTTATATAGCATTATATAGACAGAATATTTAATGATAATGATGATATATCAACGATTTACGTTAACTTCTTTTTTTACTATTTCAACAGATAAAAGTCTTGTACTTTTATTTTTTTTTTTAACAAACTACCGTAATTCAAGAGGTTTAAAGATATTTAAAGAAACAATTTCATCAAAATTATTTTATTTTAAAATATATTTTTGTTTCTATTTTTTCGAAATTCAGTCGATAATATAAGTAGTTTTCTGAAAGATATCTTTGAAAAAAATTTCAATTTTTGAGTTAATTTCTATAAATTCAATTTACGACTCCTACCTTTATCAGCAGTTTCTGTATTAATTTCATACATTTATTTAATTTTTAGAATAATTCTGCAAAAAAATTTAAAATCTTAAAATTAAAAAATTCTAATTAAAATACTTAATTAAAAATAATTAATTTAGTTTAAAAATCCATATATATTAAACCTAATTTAATAATTATTTTTAATTATAAATTAGTAATTTAAAAATAATTAAATGAATAATATTAAGATTATTTAATAAAAATGAGTAATTAATTCTAAATTCATTGTTTTCCGAACTGTATAAGTATACTAATTTCTAGAAAAAATCGATTTAAAAATAAACTGCTGAAAAGAATAATTATTGTTTCCAATTTTAATTGACTTTTAATAAATTATAATATTTTTACAAATTATTGTTTGTAAATTATTTATTTATTAGTTTAATTTGATTATTTTTAAATGACAGAAATTGATAATTTAGATAAAATATAAGGCTTCATTTGGGGAGCTGATTTTCCAAAATATGGTCGGAAAATTCAGATTGTACAATTAATAATTTGATATTGAACTTTTTTTTCTAGTAGAAAAATCTAATATTTGATTGCGGTTAACAATGAACATAATGTAAAAATATCAAGCAAACATTTAACCAAATTTAACTTACAAGAAAGCATAGAAGTGAACTCTATTATTAATAAGTTATCCTAATTTTAAAATTTACAAATATTTACCTGGAAATAATTATAATATTTCCTTTAATTAATTATATTATTTAAAGTTTTCTTGAATTTTTATTCAAGAATTTCCAGAGAAACAAAAGAAAACTTACAGAATTTACAGATTAATATCAACAGGATGGCTTTAGATACTTGAAGAGAATCATAATTGAAAACTGTTCAAAGCTTTCTGCTCTACGTGCTGCTGATCTTTGAAAAAGTTCTTGGGTGAGTTTCGGTTAGCAGAAAGAATGACCTTTTGAACCTACACTTATCTTAAAATAATATTTGAAACTGTAATCTGAGAAATTGTTTACTTTTAATCTATTCCTAAGACAGAGCCTTTCTTTTATTTTGTATCAAATTTCTTTCAAGGACAATTGCTGTACTGTAGACGATGACTAGTTACTTCGAGAGTTACAAAATAAGTGTGTTTACATTGATGATATCTAGATGGAAGATGTGTACTCAACTGTCTCGTTCTTAATTAATTTGTAATACGATATACGTTTCCTTTCAATGATGTATCAGTGAAATCTTTCTAGATGCCTAATTAAAAAAAAATAATTAAATTGAAAAATTAAAAAAATCTTATTTTTCCATTTGATGTGCTCCTCGAAATATTAAGTTACGCAAAAAAAGGCTACGCTAAGTTCAATTCGTGTATTATAAACATCCGTAATAAAAAATAAAAATTCAACATCTCTACTTAGAGAATATGTAACTGCGGTGGACTGTCTGACGGGTGCGTTTATTGATATGCAAATTAGTTTCTGTTGAAAGTTCTGAAAAGGAAATTTCCTTCATTTCCATCAAGACCTAAATTATCATACATATTGATGAATAAATAAAGAGAAATGTCAGCGAATATGAGGAGGTGAAATATATTTATTTAAGTGCACATTATATACTGAAGTAATAAAAAAATTTTGAACATTATTTATAGTAAATATTAAGAGAGTGACAAAAAAAATTAGTTGAATAAGTATTGTTAATGTATCGTTTCGGCCTATAATAGGCCTATAACGACTTTAAAAAGTGAACCACTTTTAGGTTAATGGGAACACATTAATTTTTACAACATTAATTTTTATTTACAAGCATTATATATATATATATATATATATATATATATATATATATATATATATATATATATATATATATATATATATATATATATATAATACAGAACTCTGGGTCATTATACAAAAAAATGAAAATTAAAAATATAAATTTGATTTACAAATGTAGTTCACTCCAAAGTCGGAGATTTTCAGAGTTACGAACGAATTTAATGCACCCGGTCTACTGCAGACCATAATTATCATGCTGTGTGGTACACAAAACCACAAAGGGCTCACTTTTGGAAAACAGGCGGAATCTCTGGCCTGTTCAGTCACTTTACAGAACAAGAGGAAAACGACGCCTCTTCTCGACTCGTCGCAGAACGTACTCTTTTCCAAGAGAGTGTATTAGCTTCCCTCACTTCTCATAGGAGTGGATACTTCCAATCACAATGCAGGCAGTAATTCATGCCGTAGCCTATATTACATCTGTAATTGTTTCGACATGTGAAGGTAGAAAAGACAATCCCTAATTTCCTGATGTATCATTATCCATGACACTGATTATTTGCTGTCAGATTTGAGTGGCAGGGGTGTTCTCATTAAACAAATTATTAATTGCGTTTAATATGAATATACATCATACCGCTTATCTGCTGTCAGATTTGAGTGATAGCTTGTTATTAGGCATAGATATTATAATAGGATAGACATATGTTAGATATTTGTTATAATACTAAAGGAATCTTTAATTCTGCATCATTGTCTGTAATTTTATGAAAAATTATATTTTCAACCACAACAGCAAACTTTGTGTACCATTACGCACATAAGCCATTAAAATGTTGGTAAATATATTTAATATTAAAAGTAAATATTTCAATAGATGTATCATTGTTATTAATTCATGATAGTTACACACTGATATTTTACTAATTCGCGAAATAGAGTTATTTATGTAATTTAACAGATTTTACTTAATTTGTTCTGTTCAACGAAAAATTGTGAACAAAATATATAATTAACTTTCTTAATGAAATTGTACGCAATGTAGGCTCGTATACATTAGGGTAATAAGTGAGTATAGATAGTGCTTCTAGAAGAACATGCATGCTTTAGAAGCTCATGAGACAGTTTCTGCACTTCGTCGGTCCCAATCATTTGTTTACATATTTCGAGGAGTTTCTTTTCAAATATTCGATGAAATTAAATTGGTGTTGAATGAGTTACCACCAATGTTCAAATATTGGAATAAAGTGGAAAGTCGGTAAGATATTGTAAGTCGAGCAGCCTAAAATGTAAATTTTTAGACATTAAATGGTTTGCTTCGTCAAAATTGGTCGTTTTATGCACACGAGAGATAAATAGAGCTAGATTTACAATTTAAAGTCGATTCAGATGCACTAACAAACATCCATTCCACCTATAGGGTTTGAACTTGAAGCAATATGGTACCAAAAGTAAAATCCACCATCAGGCGGTAGAAATTTAAATGCAGCATCCAAAATTGTTTTTTATTTACGATATGAAATGAATAATCTTTTAAGAGAGAAAGTCTAGGCAAGAGCAAGGAATCGATGGCCACTGTGGCCAAGGAAGATCAATATTTATATTAATCTAGGTTTAACAACAGTGAAATAGCTTCTCATCTTTATTGGGGCCTTCAAGCATGCCAATGCTTGTAAGAAGACTTCTTTTTGTTGTGCTTACTTCTGCACATAAAAGAGAACATTTAGCATGGAGCGGAGAACATCCACTATGGATCATATGTCAATATGTTAACTTTCTGTCCACTGATGAGTATCGGTTTATTGGATCACTGATTATCGACTTACGTTCGTCTGGAAGAACCAGGAATTCGCTATCTCTCCACCAATGTCTAAGAAAGAATTCAGTACCTTCGCCTTTCTAGGCTTGCAACTGGCAATGGTTTTAATGGAGGATGCAGGATGGATCTCCTGTGTTCCGTGAAAGTGAGGTTGTAGAATGTATGGATAGCGCAGCAAGATCTATGGATCTAAATCACATAAGAAATGTTTACGATATTCTTAGATGGATAATTTCAATATCCATGTCCCAGAACTATTCAGCGGATCGCGAGATGCATGATATGACTTTTTTTGGTATGGAATTGTATGAAATATTTATAATATTACCGGTACGTAATACGTATAAAGGACTGTAGGTAATACTTGTAATTTATAATAAAAATGAATTAATTTTATTTAAATTTATTTATACGAATTTTGTTGTTTTATATCCTTACATATAGGAATACAAGATAGATTTCTTTCCATATTGTAAATAGAAGTAAAATAAATTTATTAGAAAAATCATTATTCTCTGAGTATAAATGTATACAATTATGTTAATATTTTAACTTAGTTGTTGTCATACGTATTGCATAGTCATAAAACGTAAATGCAATTTCATACCAGAAAGCTGGATGATCTCCATTCCCTGTTGAAAGTTATTAGATATTAACTGCATGTTTTACAAAGCAAAATTTTAAAATTTCAGAGTAATTAATAGCACAATATAATTCTTATACATTTATTTTATCATATATTTTCAACCATTCAAATCTGGAAGGAAATATATATGTTTGATTTAATTATCTAAAGTTGATTTTGGTTTATATATGGTAAAAATATGAGCCAATTAAAATTAAAATGAAGAAAGTCTTCTTAATTAAAGTTATTATCATTAGTCAATAATTTGGTTTTTGATACTGGTAAATATATTATGAAATAAACTAGTTATTATAAAACTAAAAAAATAAGTAAATATGATATAAAATTAGCAAACATTTCTATATATATTTAATCTAAATATAAGGTATTTAAAAATTTCTGAAAAAATAATGAAATGTTTTAAAAACCACTTATAACTCTTCTTTTAAATAATGTGTTTGTGTGTAACGAACAATAATTCTTGTAGGTAGACAATTTCCGAAGTTTTGTAATTATCCTTCGCCTTATCAAACATTTCAAAATATCATTTAGAGAAATATTCTAAACTCGATACGGGATTTTCATTTTATTGTATTGCCAAAAATGTTTTTAAAAATAAATGTAATTATTAGAACGTTTCTTTATTAAAAGTATAAAAGAGAAATTTCGTGATGAGAAATTTAGATGAAAACAATATCTGAAAGAGGTTTAAAAAAAAAGAATCTGAAGTAGTTACAATATAGTTACAGTTTAATTAGTAGTTACTTATTTCTACGCTTCAGTTGATATTTTTTAATACGCTTTTATTAGTTTCACCTGTATGTTTGTTTGTTTGTTTATAACTGACTCTTTGGGCTCGATTTTGCCCTACTTTAAGCGATCAGATTTAATTTAAACGTTGTATACTTATCAAGGACCGACGACAATAAAATATTTTGCTAAGTTTATTATCTCATCATGAATAGGATCGCCAGGATGAGTGATTTTATTTTAACTTATGAAGAGCAATTTAACCCATGTAGTACCTAAGACATTCAAACCTACGTGAGACAGTGGCCTAACACGCCTGACTACGGATCAGGAGATTCCCTGTTCGAATCCTGGCTGGCTCGGCATATTCTCATTTAGCCTTTGTTTTACTCACAATTAAATTATTGTAAGAACTATAGTTCCAGTCCTCGTACCGGTACCTCATTTAAATATTACAGTATAAAAACACTAAAAAACACGCTTTTAGAGTTAATCATCTAAAAAGTAAAAAATAATTGTTAACGTAAGAATAAAATGATTGACGAGAAAATGAATGTCACTGTTCTAAAAGCGTGAGGTGCTTTGTATGACATTTTTAAACTAACTCTGCATTTCGGAATAAAACTAGTGAAAAATTATAACGATTGATATCGAGCACCTCACGCTTTTAGAACAGTGACATTAATTTTCTAGTCGGTAATTTTATTCTTATGTTAACAATTATTTTTTATTTTTTAATTTTTAGTTTGATTAACTTTAAAAGTGTGTTTTCTAGTTTTTTTAAACTATAATTTTTTCTACAGCGGTAGCGAAGCTAGGAAGCGGTAGGAAGGAAGCGAATCATGATCGAACACAACAGATAAAACAGAATCATGTGAAAATTAAATGTGTTATAGATAACTTCAAGAAATGAAAGAGTTGTTATCATTTATTACTGTATTTTTAAAAGATTTTAATATCTAAGATTCCGTTGAAAATGTGAGCAATTCTCATGTTTTTATCACAAAAGAACTGATATTATCAGAAAGTTACAACCATTAACGTCAAAGGATTAATATTTGCTTGTCGTAAGGTATTTAAAACTGCCTGATGAACAGAAGTACTCACTTTGTAGAAGTTCTTTTTTCAAGATGGAAAGCTCCCGACTTCTTACATTTGTGCTTCTTTTTTGCTTATGGCAATTATGTAAGTGACCCATAAAAATTTATATTTAATTTTTAATAGTAAAAGCAATATTTTACTATTTTAATAGAAGTTAAATCTGCCATAAAACTAATTTTTTTTTATTTATGGCTGAAAATTACAAATTTATTTCTATTGCTTTCAATGTGAAAGAGTTGATATTATATTTAAAATAATATTTTATGAACAACGTAATGGGCAGTTGTTTGTCTGTTACTATGTTTAGTCACTGCACACTTTAACCAAAAGTTATTTGCCTTTAGAATGACAAATACTTAGAAAATGGGGCTGAAAATTACAAAATTATTTCTAATGCTTTCAATGTGAAAGAGTTTATATCATTATATTTAAAATTATATTTTATGAACAACGTAATGTGCAGTTGTTTGTCTGTTACTATGTTTAGTCACTGCACACTTTAACCAACAGTTCTTTGCCTTTAGAATGACGAATACTTAGAAAATGGGGCTGAAAATTACAAAATTATTTCTAATGCTTTCAATGTGAAAGAGTTTATATCATTATATTTAAAAATATTTTATGAACAACGTAATGGGCAGTTGTTTGTCTGTTACTATGTTTAGTCACTGCACACTTTAACCAACAGTTCTTTGCCTTTAGAATGACGAATACTTAGAAAATGGGGCTGAAAATTACAAAATTATTTCTAATGCTTTCAATGTGAAAGAGTTTATATCATTATATTTAAAATTATATTTTATGAACAACGTAATGTGCAGTTGTTTGTCTGTTACTATGTTTAGTCACTGCACACTTTAACCAACAGTTCTTTGCCTTTAGAATGACGAATACTTAGAAAATGGGGCTGAAAATTACAAAATTATTTCTAATGCTTTCAATGTGAAAGAGTTTATATCATTATATTTAAAATTATATTTTATGAACAACGTAATGGGCAGTTGTTTGTCTGTTACTATGTTTAGTCACTGCACACTTTAACCAACAGTTCTTTGCCTTTAGAATGACGAATACTTAGAAAATGGGGCTGAAAATTACAAAAATTATTTCTAATGCTTTCAATGTGAAAGAGTTTATATCATTATATTTAAAATTATATTTTATGAACAACGTAATGGGCAGTTGTTTGTCTGTTACTATGTTTAGTCACTGCACACTTTAACCAACAGTTCTTTGCCTTTAGAATGACGAATACTTAGAAAATGGGGCTGAAAATTACAAAATTATTTCTAATGCTTTCAATGTGAAAGAGTTTATATCATTATATTTAAAATTAAATTTTATGAACAACGTAATGGGCAGTTGTTTGTCTGTTACTGTGTTTAGTCACTGCACACTTTAACCAATAGTTCTTTGCCTTTAGAATGACGAATACTTAGAAAATGGGGCTGAAAATTACAAAATTATTTCTAATGCTTTCAATGTGAAAGAGTTTATATCATTATATTTAAAATTATATTTTATGAACAACGTAATGGGCAGTTGTTTGTCTGTTACTATGTTTAGTCACTGCACACTTTAACCAACAGTTCTTTGCCTTTAGAATGACGAATACTTAGAAAATGGGGCTGAAAATTACAAAATTATTTCTAATGCTTTCAATGTGAAAGAGTTTATATCATTATATTTAAAATTAAATTTTATGTACAACGTAATGGGCAGTTGTTTGTCTGTTACTGTGTTTAGTCACTGCACACCTTAACCAAAAGTTCTTTGCCTTTAAAATGACAAATACTTAGAAAATGGGGCTGAAAATTACAAAAAAATTACTAATTGCTTTTAATATGAAAGAGTTATAACATTATATTTAACATAATATTTATATTAACCAATAACTAATGTGATGTTGTTTTGTTAATATAAATATTATGGTTGTTTTTAATTTGCCGCACACTGTGATCAGAAATTCTTTGCCATTACAATGGCAAATACTGAAACATTCTTGTGTTACCCAGAATGTCTAATACCTTGCTATACTTGATCTGAATTGCTCCAAAGTAATTTGAAATCATTTCTAACGTGGTTGGAACTCTTCTCTCCAGAACATTTTCCTGGGGTACTAGTTCTCAACAACTTTATTCTAGCCATAGTCATTATCATATCCTTCTCCATTGATGGCCTTCATACCATTGTTACTTATCACATCCAAGCCGTCATCATTTATCATTCAACTGTGTCATTTATCGTTGCTACCTATAGAATTAAACACTGTAACTTACAATACGATTTTGCTTGATGAATTTTAAATCGAATTTTCTCAATAAATCAGCTCCGGTCCTATAATACATGATATAATTTTGTCAATGTTATAAAACATCATTCTAGAAATGATTTTTTAATCAAAATTTAAATTTTAATATTACTTGAAATACATATTGTATACGAATATTCATCTCATTTTCATTTCTAATACATGTATGCTCGTAAATATTTATCTATTTCCTGAATAACTTTTTTTTATATTAGAGAAGCGTTTCTACTACTGTGTCCAAAAAGAAAGACCAATTTTTAATTTAAAATTCCCGGGACTTATGGAATTTAAATTTATAGATTGCTGACACTATCCTTGATATCTGTGGGAAATTTGACGCCAAAATATTCATTAGTGTTTGAGTTACGATTGGCTTTGTGAGACGCTAAAACTGATTCCTACGATTTTTTAAATGTCTGAATTGAGCAAAGAACTTGCGTTAAATTTTCTTTGCGAAAACGTATAGAATGTTGCCGAAGTCATTCAGTGAGCATTCCTGTATCGGAAAGTAATGCTTAGAAGTGGTATACACATTTCAAACAAAGCAGAGAAAACGCGTTGAAGACGAAGAGCCGTCTGGTCGACCATCAACCTCAACCAACAAAGCTCACGCCCCAAAAATTAAAGTTTTTGGTGCTTGCAAGCCGTCGATTTACAACTAGAGCCCTTGCTGATGATGTTGGAATTTCAAAAGGATCGATCAATTCCATTTTGGGCCTCAAACGCGTCAAATCCCGATTGGTTCCGAAAACACTGAATGCGACAACTCACACTGCATTTGTTTTTCATGACTTTTTCGCCAAAAACGAAACCCATATCGTTCCACAACCACCGTATTTATCCCATGCCAATTCTGGCTATTCTCTAAACCCAAAAGGCGTTGAATGTCTTCCCTGCCGATGACGTTTTATTTGGCATAAGTGTATTGTGTCCGGAGGTGATTACTTTGAAGGCGATGAAATGAATTTGGAAGAATAAATAAAGAGTTTTTTAAAAAAAAAATAGTCTTACTTTTTGGGCAAGTAGTATTCTATTAAACTGGATTCCTATTAGACAATCAAGGAATTTATTGTAATTATTTTTCAATCAGGCCAATCAAAATCTAAATCCCCTCATAGTTTTAATAAGAATATTGAAATAAAAATATATATCAGGTTAATACTGAATAATTTTCCTGTGATTCGAATTAAAAACATTTATGAAAATAAGTAAGTAAAACATTGATTATTAAAAAATATTAATATTTTATATAGAACAGCATTTATAAAAGCACTGGGACAAAAGTTGGTTAACCATCATATAAATATTTATTGAAGAGTATATTTTCACAATGGCTTGGTTAATATTTTGTATGTTACTCACCTTCTGATTGATTAGTGTTGTCTGATTGATTAGTGCTGCAGTAGTGTTTAGTAGTTTTCCCCAAATAGACTATGAAATATTTTCAGGGGTCGATTGCAATATTTTGGCAATACAAATAAAATGTTTATATTCATAAAAGCACAACTACCTCCTGGTGGTGCACTCCGGGTAACAGATGACCGAGTTTTGCAGTTGTAATCCCTTTGTAATCAGTGGCATTGCTACGGCTTTTCTGTGGTCGCGATTTTATCAGCAAGCACCTTCAAAGAATTAAACTGACCCCTGGCCCTCTCTGTCTCCTGTGTTATAAGCAAGAAAATATGGATATGTATCACATTGCTTCCTGTTCTGCACTGTCTTTTATTCAATTCCTTCTATTAGCTCACACTCTCCCTATATATATATATTGTTCAAATTTTCAATCGTTAATAAAATACGTTTTATTCATCCCCTCAAGTTCAAATACATTTTTTTGAATTTGTAGTGGATGACACTTGACGTTAATACTGTTTTTTCAAATATTAATTCATTCATTAAATTTAATTAATTAATTATATTTTTTTTTTCGATTTAAGTTACATATATCTATCAATAGATGGCGCCAGATAAACTTAAAAAAATGAATGAAAATTATTTATAAAGGACTTTCTGCAATAGTGTGAAAAAAAATAGGAATTGATTTAAAATTTTTTTTTTTGATATACTTGTTTTTTATGGAAGCATTATTGGATTGCTAGACTCAAGTTGATGGATCAATTGATGTCATTTGTCATCAATTCGGATGGTCAATTGATGTCATCTTATTCTTTATATTTAATTTTTAGGATATCTACTGTCATGTAAATTTTCCATTGGAAATTAAAAAATGTATATCTACATATATATAAGCATGTTATATTTTTTTTAAATTTAATTTTCTAGGTTGTATGTTATTTATCTTTCCTATCACATATGTAAAGTTAAGAAGACTGTCATAAACAAAACATACCTCTCTGATTTAGAGAAAATATAGTATAACAATGTATATTAAACTATAAATGAAAAACACTTTTATTTATTGCATGACCAATAATTCCCATTTTGCTTATCCTTTTACAAGTACGTAAAACAAGACTAAAAGGTTAATTAAAATGAGTGAAAATCGACTGTTGAAAGTGTAAGGTGACTCATCTTCATTCTAGCAATTAATTATGCTTGTTTTTTTTGTTTTTTTTCATGATGAAGAAATTGGAATTTATTCAATATATTTGTGATACTTTGAAACATATTCTGAGATTAAATATGAGATATGAAAGGTATATTAGTTTTTAAAGAATTTTATAGCAGATATAAAAAAAAGGGTTCTATTGTATTTTCTTTTATTTATTTTTCATAATTCTGCCCTTTTTTTGTGGAGCGTCGATTAAAAGTTAATTACTTTTTTACATTATTTTAGCTGTAGTTCTTGGAGAAACATGCCAAATTGAAGATTCATTGTCTGGAATAATTGACGAAAATGAGAATGAATATCATGGATACACAAAATGCTATAAAATTCTCGTTAAAAAAGGAAACTATGCTCGTCTTGTTCTCAAACTAAATATAAACGTAAGTGGTTTGATTTTAGTTTACCTTTTATCCCATATTGTCTTGGATACTTAGATCGAGAAATGTTATTGATATTTTGTAAAATGGCTATATGCGATTTAACTTATAAAAGTTAACGTCTATTTTCAAACTCAAGATATATAATTTCCCATGAAGATGATACAAATAATACCCGAAAAAATTTAATACCCAATAGCCATTGATAAAGGCATCTAGGTATCTGGTATGAGGTTCACATCTGATAGCAGCATTTCAGTTCCTGCTTTCAGAAATGAATCTAGGACGAATAAACATTTACAATCAAACACAGTCGGAACTTTAAATGTTTTATCCCATTTGATACACAAATGTGGACTATTATTCTTGAAAGTTCGAGAACAGAAGACAATGATTTGCCTTCATTGAATCTGTATGGACTCCGTAGGTGGAAAACGATATAAACGAATAAAAAAAATTAATAAAACACCAACTAGATAATCTACTTGAAAAAAATAAATATCATTATTATTTATAACTGTATAGTATTTTTTCTTTAGATTCAAAATGGTTATAGATTTAATTAAAATTAAAAGAAAAGAAGTAAAAAAAAGTATTTCAAAAATTATTGGAGGTTCTTTTAAGGAAGCAAAATCGAAACCAAAAAGAAAAAATCTCAGAACAGAATCTCTTTTATTTCTCTTCCTTTTAGTGATTTTTATAATAGACAATCAATATATTTATACATTATTCATAATATATACGTGTATAAAAACTTTACTATCGATATTTCGTTGAAAAAGGTGACAATAATTAAATATCCTATTCAGATAAACTAAGATTAACTTGTTTTTAAAGTTGCTGATAGAAATAATATGGCATTTGGCCATATTTTAAGTTTACAGAATCATAAAAAATAACTACTGTAAGGAAGTTTATGTGAAATAATAGCTTTCAATAAGGATTTTGAAGTTTATACTCAATGTACTGTACACGCAGAATTTTCGAACCAAAAATAGATCCATATCAAAATATTTTCTTCGCCCTTATGAAAAAGTTCTAAAGAATTGTGTATCATAGCTCATATTAAACTGCTCTTTTGCGTAATAAAATTTGGAACAATAAAGATGAAATATCCTCACAGATTTAGAGAAAACATAAATATCTATAACTCTGCAATTAAATGGCACATGTGAAAATAGTTCATGCAGGTTTTGGTGTGTGGTCTAACGACAATTTTAGTGGAGTCACGAATTAATTTAGCATGTGATTTGGTCAACTATCATTTGAACATGTTATGTTGAGATTTACAGTATTCTTTCCATAGGTTTAAAATCATAAAAATGATTTGTTCATTGAGCTTCGAATTTCAAACGCCTCGTTTAAAAATATTGTTTCAATGTAGCTCTTTTGTAGATTCATGATAAACCTTTAATAGTTATAAAGTGCCATATTTTCACTTATTATAAACTTTTGGAACTATTTTGTAACAGACTTTTTCTTCTAGTGTACACTTTAGAAAAATCTCAAATGTTTCAATTACGTAAAGCAGTACATCATCAGATGCAATAGTTGACACCTCAATTATATTAGAACTTGTGGGAAAAAATGGAACCAAATCCTGATTTACACAAAACACTGGTCAAGTGTTAATTTTTAATTGTTAAATTAACAACATTTAGGGTACATTTAAGCTCCGTCCAAGAAAATGGCAATATAATTAACACTAATTTGCAGATGCTGATTTTATAGTTTTGGAATCATAATAGTAAAACCATCAGCAATTTTTAAGAAAACACGGAAGTTATTCTCAAAACTATTGTGGGCTGAACAGCACTTCAGTTACTATAGACTGCATTATTTTATGCTTATGTTTATATAATTTAAGTCGATAGTTCAGATTTTGGCAGCCCGGTATGATAATGATTGTTAAAGATAACAGGTAGGCTGAAAGGTTCATAGGCTGACACATAGATGGCGCCACTAGTATGAAATCCATATGAATATTAGTTAGCCCCAGCCTTCAAAAGAAACGTGTATAAATTTGACAGCTGTTGCACTATTAGTATGTGAGTTATAGCATTTTTAGTGAAGCAACATTTGCTAGTTTGAAAAAATGGATAAAAAGGAATTTTGTGTGTTAATAACGCATTACTTTTTGGCGAACAAAAATACTATTGAAGCCAAGGCTTGGCTTGATAAACATTATTCGGACTTTGCACCAGTAAAATCAACCGTAGAGAAGGGGTTTGCTAAATTTGAACGAGGAAAAATGAGGACCGAGGACGATGTACGCAGTGGACGCCCCAAAGAGGCTGTTACCGTGAAAACATCAAAAAGTCTACAAAATAATTTCTGATAACCGTAAAGTGAAGTTGATTGAGATAGCTGAGACCCTAAAGATATCAAAGAAACGTGTTGGACGTTGGACATACCGTGAATGAATATTTGGATATGCGAAAGCTCTGTTCAAAGTGGGTGCCGTGAGAGCTCACAATCGACCAAAAACAACAACGAATTGATGATTCTAAGCACTGATTGGAACTGTTCAATCGTAATAAACCCGAATATTTGTGTCGATATGTGACAATGGATGAAACATGGCTCCATCATTTCACACCGGAGTCAGCCGAGTGGACTGCACGTGATGAACACTAAAAATGCTATAACTCGCATACTAATAGTGCAACAGCTGTCAAATGTATACACGTGTCTTTTGAATGTTAGGGCTAACTAAAAATCATATGGATTTAATACTAGTAGCGCCATCTATGTGTCAGCCCACCTGTTATTCACATTTTTTTTTTCTGAAAATAATTAATTACACATTTTAAATGCGAATAATTGTATTAAAATTTTTCAGCATCCTTGCGACAGAGCAACTGTGAAAATTCTCATACCAGAGTCGGATCAAGAATTTCAATTTTGTAGCACATCTGACGACCCCCAGCCTATTTCGGCTATTGGTAATGTTACAGTGGTCCATAAAATCGGAATGTATAAACCTCCTGGTTTTATTAATCCATATTCATCCAAATTTACTTTAGAATATAATATCAGTAAGTGTTTTTTTTTCTCTTATAGAAATATTTTTCATTAGTTCAATTAAGCTTTTCATTTTTTTTTTTTTTTTTTTATATTTCACTAAGATATTATTTCACAAAGGTATTTTTCTAAATACTTTAAAATTTTAATATATTTTATTATTTTTTTTTCATGAATTGTATTTATATGTGGGCAATTGTTTACTCAAATAAAATATACATTTGTTTAAAGAAATAAGTTTTTAAAGAAAAAAAAATTATATTAATACAAATATGCAGCCTGATCAGGCCTAGTGGTAACATGTACGGCTAACAAACAGGAAGCCTCAGGTACGTATTCATTGGAGATGTCTACTGCAATTACTGTTTTAAGAAATGGGTAATCCCGGTGTTTATCGTAGTAATGTTTGTAAATAGTTTCGCATCAATAATCACGCTACCAGGTGGGAATATTCTGGGTTTTTCTCTCAAATCACACACAAATTCTAGGTGGTTACCTCTAAACCAAACGGGGACAAAAAGTCAAATTACTTAATTTATAAAAAAAATTTCCTATATAACAGAGAAACATTTATTCAAACAATGATTGCTGCAAGATATTACACTCATGTCCATAAATTAAGGATAATGAAGTTCAGGCAAAGAAACAGACAGAAGCAAAACAAATTTGTCTTATTTGTAAAGTCTATTTATTAAACAAAAGATAAAGAGCAAAAAAGATGCTATATGTTTGACATAATTAATAAAAATTGCAATTTTTACTCCCTGCAGGAAATTTAAAAAAAAAAACCTATTTACAAAAAACAGTATAACATGGTTAGTATGATGGTTAATATGGAGTATGTCTCCCGCACGATGCAATACAGGCCTTACAACGCCTAGGCATGCTGAGTATCAAATTATCAATCTGATCTTGGGGAATATTACATCACTCATCAAGCAATGGCCTCCGAAGTTTCGTTTGACAGGTGGGAAAGGGTTGACGAGCTGCAATTCGTCGGCCAAGCTTATCCCACACATGCTCTATTGGATTCATGTCCGTTGAGTATGCTGGCCAATCCATACCGGTGATATCCTCCAATTGAAGGCATTCGTCTACAATGTTTGCACGGTGAGGACGGGCGTTGTCATCCATAAACAGAAATTCAGCACCCATGGCGCCCCGAAACAAACGTACATGTTGTTCCAGCATGACATCCCGATAGATGTGGCCTGTCATCGTTACACTCTGAACATGCAGGTCAGTTCTGGAACCAAGAATAATTCCTCCCCAAACGAGCCATCCTGCACCACCGTAACGGTGTCGTTCAATGGTGTCCTCTTGGTGGTAACAGGTACCTGGCGCTCTCCATATGAAAGTCCGGCGAGAATCAGACTCCAAACTAAACCAGGACTCGTCGTAAAACCACACACAAGACCACTGTTGCGGTGTCCACAATGCATGCTCTCTACTCCAGGTTAATCGCAGGCGACAGTGAGTTGAGGTAAGTGGAACACATCTGACAGGCCTACGAGCATATAGACCAATGTGCCCTAAGTGTCTGTACACGGTCTGCCTTGAAACTGTCGTACCTGTAGCTGAAGAGAGCTGACGAGACAGGTCTGATGCTGTGCTCCGTCTGTTTCTTTTGGCAGTAACTGCTAAATACCGGTCCTCATTCGGCGTTGTAACTCGGAGGCGACCTGTGCTGTAACATCTACTCACATTACCATCATCTTGGAATCGTTGCCAAAGCCTGGAGATGATACTCTGGGCGATTCCAAGTTCTTCGGATACTTCCAGTTGGGTACGTCAACATTCCAGTCGTCCGATAATTCTACCACGTAAAAAATCATCCAAATGCTTCCTTTGTACCGTAACTATGCGGGACTGAAAGGCTTTTAAAGCGGTTGTGAACAATTTTACTTCTTTACTACCATTCCTTATATACCCCTCTCTTACACTCTCGTCATTGTGACGTACTATCCGCGCCATCTGGTGGTTTCCTGTAATTTGCAAATTCTTCTTCAAGATGTGTGTGATAATTCTACAGGTAAAATTTTTATTTTAGAGTTCAATTTCTGTGTGGTTCTGAATTATCCTTAATTTATGGACATGAGTGTATATTAATGATTATTAAAATTTCTTTCATTACTAACCAACCTTTAAAAGATGCCCAAAATCCCAAAAAGTAAAACCACTTTTCAATTTTAATTTCCACTGGCATATGGAATTTTAATTTTTTTTTTGTTTGTTAGCCTTGTCCTTGACATCTGTGTGAAATTTTAAGTCAAAACATTCATTAGTGTTTGAATAATACTTGGCTTTGTGAGACGCTAAAACTGATTTCGCCGATTTTTCAAATGTCTGAATTAATTGAGCAAAGAACTTTCATTAAATTTTGTTTGCTGAATGAATATTCCTGTGCGGAAACGTATATAATTTTGTAGAAGGCATTCGATAAGCAAACAATATCGGAAAGAAATGTTTACAAGTGGTATAAGCAGTTCAAAGAAAGCAGAGAACGCTTTGAAGACGTAGAGCTCTCTGGTCGACCGTCAACCTCAACTGACGAAGCTCGAGTCCAAAAAAATTAAAGATTTGGTGCTTGCAAACCATCGATTTACAATCACAGAACTTGCTCATGATGTTGGAATTTCAAAAGGATCAGTCAGTTCCATTTTAATATATGATTTGGGCCTCAAGAGCGTCAAATCTCGAATGGGAACCAAAAACACTGAATTTTTTGTGAAAACATCGTCGAGTTTAAATGTGTGAAACAATGCTTTCTGAATATCAAGACAAGTTGAAATGCATCATAACTGGAGATGAGACTTTTATTTATTCTTACGACCCGGAAACAACCAATCAATCGAGCGAATATCATGACAAAGATGAAGCAAGACCGAAAAGAGCACGTTAATGTCGCTCAAAAATCAAGGTCATGTTGATAGTTTTTTTCGATTACCGTGGTGTGGTACATTATGAATTCCTTCCGCCGGGTCAAACTGTCAACAAACAATATTATTTTAGTGTTATGCGTCGTTTGCGGGAAGCTATTCGCAAAAAGTGGCTATATTTATGGAAAGACAACTCTTGGTTTTTGCATCACGATAATGCCTCAGCTCACACTGCATTGAACCTTCGTGACTTTTTCGCCAAAAATGAAACCTATATCGTTCCACAATTACTGTATTCCCCTGATTTAGCATCGTGCGACTTCTGGCTATTCCCGAAACTCAAAAGACCACTACGGGGACACCTTTTTGAGTCGATTGAAGAGATTCAACGTGAATCGGCGCGCGCTTTGAAGGCCATCCCGGCCAATGACTTTTTAGCATGAGTTGAGGATTGGAAAAAACATTGGCATAAGTGCATTGCGTCTGGAGGGGATTATTTTGAAGGCGATGAAATAAATTTGGAATAAAGAATAAATAAAGAGTTTCTGAAAAAAATAAAAATTGGTCTTATTATTTGGGCGCAGTAGTACGTCTTTTACAGTTAAAACTAAAATTACAGTATTATTTAAAAACCTAATATTAGTAAAACAAAATTTAACTGTATGCCTTTTTCTTCTACAAAATTTATTTGTTTGCAAATAAAAGAAATGTATAATTGTTTAAAGTATGATGAAAGTTGTCTTGAAATGTATGATTTCTGTTTGCGCTACTATTATCTATATTGATTTGGTTGGCTCCGGATGTAACTTATAACAATTGTGATTCATCAGCGGCTTGTTTTATTCAAAATTATATATGAAATAACTGGCACAAACTAAATTAACCCCTTCACCTCTTTGCTCTATTAACCATTGTCATAGAAGTAATGTATTATATAAAAACATTTTACAGATGTTTAGAAATATTGTAGATAAACTACGTTTTAAAGTTGCTTTTTTGTTTTTTTTTAATGTTCATAGGTTGTAATTTTTTTTTAATATCCTTTTTGTAATTTGCCATTAAATTAGGACGTAAAATAAAATAAAAAATAGAATTCATTTAAAAGTAGCGCCTATATAAGAAAACAGATTTCATATTAATATACAAAGCATATATATATATCTCAAGTATATATTTATATACAGATACAAATAATTATTTGATGAGAAAAAACCGATATGGAAGATTTCTTGAATAATTTATTTTTTAAAGTTGTTAATTATATTGTTATTGTTAGAGGTGTTTAGCTATTTATAATTTGGATTGTAACGGAAATAACTTATTTTCGTTAATATTAAAAAATAACATAAATAAGTTTATAACTTGAAAAAAATTTCTATCCTCGAAAGAAATTCTGTCTGAAAAGGAAATTTTTGAATATTAAAAATCTATAATTCTTAAAAATATAAGTTCTAGCAGATAATAGTTTGTTAACAGAGTCTGTAAGGATCTGATGGTTAAACAGATTTTTGAATTAAAAAAGCATTTTTTTTGCCCCGATCTATATTATCAACAGTAATGTGCCTTCGTCAGATAAGAGGATTTATCTGAATGCCATAAAGTTTGTCCTTTAAAAGTATGAATCCAGCTAAACGCTACCAATGGGGGTGTGTGGTTATTCCGCTACAACGAAACTTTAACAATTATTCAGAATTCACAAGAAAAGAATATCATCTCTGACCCATCAAAGTGTTGTTCCTATTATACAGAATCAATATATGTAGCAATTTCAGAAACCTAACAAGCATACGCTGTGTTGCTCGCTTATGTTGTACTTTCCACACATTGACAATCAAAACACTTTAAATTTACAATTAAGTAGAATTAAATTGTAGTGATTCTTATACCACTGAAGTTAGTGCTACCATTAAATTTATTTTCATAATCTTAGAAGAAATTTAAAGTAAATTAACAGAAAAATAGCAACTAATATATATATAAATTTTCCACGAACTAATGAACTTCCTAATTTTTCCATAAATTTTCCAATTCTTGCTACCTTCAATCATAAAAGACAACATTAAAATAAATACACAGAAATACAGCATCAGATATTGAGAAAATTTTAGTCTTATATGAGTAAGACTTAATTTAATCAAATAATTTCTTAATATCTTTATGAACCATTTGATAACTATATACATATATTACATTCAATATTTTGTATATATAACAATATTTGTATTTTCAAATATAAACTTATTTATTATTTTATTTGAGTTGAAATATATCTTTTAACAAATTGCAGTGAATCTAGAATGTGCTGATAAAACCAGTTTCCGATGTGATAACCATACCTGCGTCTCTAAGGAAAAAAGATGCAATGGCGTAAAAGACTGTCCAAATGGAATTGATGAGATTGGATGCGGTGAGATTTCTTAGAATATATAAAGAATATTTTTGTCAGAAAATATCTGGTCACTAAACAATTTTTGATAAATATTTCATTTAATGAATTTTTCTAAATAATGTGTAATATTTAAATAAAAATGAAAATGTGTCGTTGGCAAATAAGTAGACTAATAATATTAAAGCGCGTCGAATTTTCGTAGTTGGTAAGAGAATGATCCCCCATATACACTAACTTGTCAATTTCATTCCTATAGAAGGCTTCACGCTGTTACAGAACAAAGTAAAAAATAAATTTTTGCTGTCCAACGCCCATTTCAAAGCGTTCTCCTTTAGTGGGGGACGATTTGAAACTACTGGGAAGAAAATTGATGAACTCCTTTTAAAAAGTCATGATAAGTAAAATATAATAATTAAGTTAGGATTCGACCTAATAATAAGTTATGATAACTCACCTGAGTATGTAATAAGAACAAAAATATACCAAAAACCACAATCTTATTTTAATCTATATATCCACTCCCATAGTTAATAACAAGACTTGTTCTTTAACAAAAAAGTACAGTTAAAAAAATTTTTTCGGTTTAAAATATATATATATATATATATATATATATGTGTGTGCGTGGAAATCAGATATTTTTAATTAACGAATACTTTGTAAAATGCTTTATTAAATCTCAAATTCAACGAAATGCTTTTCTATTTATAATTTAATTAATCTTTTTATCTTTGAATCCAATAGATCGACTTTTTTTGCTCAAAAAGAAATTGTATTATTTGAATATTCATATATAAATGATAAAATTATAATATACTATTAGTTCTTACTTTTATAAGACTTTCTAAAGTTAGATGTATACTGAAATATTTCTTGATAAATTAACTCACATTCCGTAGCAAACAGGTTCTCAAATAAAATTGTTTAATGCAACAGTTCCTCTGGTTATTTTCACTTGAACAATTTAGAAAATAAAGAGAAAGCTAAATATGAATTTTTGCCATTGAGGATGAGAAAAAAATATCCCTATTACATCTATATAAATTCTTTATATCTTGTAACAAGCATGAAAATAGAAGTAATATTAAATTTTAAATTGCATTTTTAATTTCTAAATTGAGTTATTAAAGCAGTCAATTTGAGATTTCTTTCATTGGAAATTAAAAATGCCCATAAAAGTAAGGTAAAGAGGATTCGTAAATTTTTTTAGAAAAAATTAATTCCAGAAAAATAAAATTTGAATTAACAATTTGAAATAATCTGAGGTCTGAAATTATAACTCACAATATCTATTCTAAAAATATTAGGAAGTTTCAAATGTAATTTCCCAATACTATGATTTCATTATCACATTCTACTACACGCTGAATTCCACAATTGCAGAATAATGATAACAATAAAATATATCCATCATTAAAATGTAGTGTATTATTATTTTAAGGATTAATGTATTAAAATAATTATACACGAACTGTAACATTACGTTGCTTTGTTAGCTACCTTCTTCGTCATTTGTTTTTTGTTTTTATTCAAACGTCACATACATGTAATTAAAAATAAAGATTCCAGATCTTGATCAAAAGAAAAAAGTAAACGATTATCTGATTGTAGTAAAATAAAAAAGTGGATAGTTAAATAATATGAAAATATTTTATTTTCTAAATTTTTTTTATTTTGTTTTCTAAACTATTACAAATTAGGAATTCGAACATTTGTACTAGTTTGAATGCAAGATCATCATTTAGAACTTTTTATGTATTTTTTACTCTAGCCCAAAAGTTCCAATCTATATTGGCTACCGATATATCATCACTTAACAAAAGTTTTATATTCTAAGAATTCATATGTTTCTTGCGAGATTTCAAAAGATATGATTGGTTTCAAAATTACTCTTTAAGTACTTGTGATCTATTATAGATACTTCAATAAACTACTGAAACTTCTTTGTATCATCATATATTTATGTATATGTTTGTAAAATATATATTTGTATGTAACTAAACAAGCTAAATTATATCGTCATGTATACGAATATAATGTAAAATCAAATTTTTTTATTCATTTCTTCATTTGATAACTACAATCACCTATTAGTCACTCATGATTTTTCCTCATAACATTGTCACATTACATTGTTTGCGTATAAATAAATGAAATACTTATACCATGAATACCATTCTTGAGTTCATTTTCGTGCTGTAAGTACGTGTGTGTTTCTAGTTCCTCTTCAAATTATAGTGAATATTTGTCGTCCTTTATTTTCAAAAACTTATTCCTGTCTTCCAAATCTGTTTCCAAGAATTTATAAGGAAAATACATATACATTTTGAATGATTAA
This sequence comes from Caerostris darwini, assembly GCA_021605075.1. Lineage (NCBI taxonomy): Eukaryota > Metazoa > Arthropoda > Arachnida > Araneae > Araneidae > Caerostris > Caerostris darwini. The sequence continues at coordinate 85,165 of BPLQ01003816.1, read as the reverse complement.
TCAAACACTGCCAAAAGAAAATATTATGAATGTATTCTGTTTCAGAAAAAGGAGTTCTAGCTGTCAGAGGAGTTGCAAAAGCTCGTGAGAATGGAATCTTTTGGTTGAAGAGACAGATAAACATTTCCAGAGAGTGGGAAGACAACACACCAAGAGCTGCTGTAGCTCTTTATTTATCTTCAGGAGCTGGTTTCAATGGAACAAATCTTGCAGAAGAATTGATGGTAAAACAACTGGAACTTAAAACAGCCGTTTCTCTTCTGAGGTAACAGAAAATTATTAGGAAACCATTAAAAAACAACTATCCATGCTCTGTTTCATCAATGCTATTATAAAAATTTTGACATGAATTAAATTATTTCTTTTTATATAAAAATTTGTTGGATAATATAGTATCGTGCATATTTAAAATGTATATTTTTATCAGTAAGCTTGATTTTTCCCAGATTATTAAAGTCAATCCAATGCTTCAATTAATTAATGTAAAGCGCAATTTCTCAGTTTCTATGACTTACAATAAATTCATTTATTCATTTATATTAAAATTCACTAGTTCACATGTATAAGGAATTCATTTGCAATCCGTTTATGTAATTTATAAGCAAATATATGCATACCATAACAAATATATTTATCGTAAAATTAAGATTAATATACTTAATTGTTTCTACAACGAAAACATTGGGTATCCAATGGGTATTGTTTTCGGTAACGACCTGAAATGATTTCCGATCCGAAATAAAGTTATGCCGAAAATGAAACAATGGAAATTGGAAACAATTTTGGAAACAATGTTGACAACAATAGAAGACAATGTTAAAGCGCATGATCGTGAAAGGAAAAGAATAGCCCGTTCGAAGCCTGAAACTCGTGCCCGCCAAAATGCCCTTCAACGGGAGCGTCGAGCTCTCAAGCGTCAGCAGGCTATCAACCCTCACGATGACAATATTAAACACACGAAATGTGTTCAAACTCCTTCTCTTTACTCTCCCTCCTGTTCTTGTCCTCTCGAGGATACTTTTAATTCGTCCTCTTTAGTTACTCCTTCCTGCTCCCATTGCTTCATGAACAATACCATGTTTTTCGAAATTATTTTTCTTTTTGCAGAAGTTCACTCTCAAATAATGAGTTAAGTATGCTGATCAATGCTCTCCTAGTAACTTGTCACAACCCACGACATTTCTACGGTAAAGACTTGGTCTCGATGCTTAAAACACAAATAGAAGATTCTAGAAATTTCACTCACCCTATAGCTTACCTGGCTCTGTGCAATTCCAATGAACCTTGGCCTGTTAAAGCCTATTCCGATTTAGAGAACATCCTAAACAATGATGAAGGATATCCATTTGCAGATGGTAAGAATTCAGAATCATAAAATAAGTAATATAAACAAAAAATTTTAAGTTAATTCCTACTTTTTTTCACTAAGTCCTTTATAACTAATTTTCATTCATTTTTTTAAGTTTATCTGGCGCCATCTATTGTTAAATATGTGCAACTTAAATCTAAAAAAAAAATTTAATTAATTAATTAAATTTAATTACTGAATTAGTATTTGAAAAACTGTATTAACATCAAGTGTCATCCACTACAAGCTCAAAAAAAATGTATTTGAACTTGAGTGGATGAATAAAAAGTATTTTATTGACGATTGAAAATTTGAACAAGATATATATAAGGAGAGTGTGAGCTAATAGAAGAATAAAATATTTTATTTGAATAACAAGATATATATAAGGAGAGTGTGAGCTAAAAAAAATCTTATATTAATAAATTTAATATTTTTATTTTGTAATTTATTTAATTCTTTTAAAGTTTTAAGTTTTCCCATACAATATTATCAGAATATGATAAATAATATTAAATATTGAATATAAGTCTTTTTTTTTTTTTTTTTTTTTTTTTTTTGCAATTTACCAAAAGTTCTAAGTTGAGTTCTTTTTTATCGTAGAATTTCATAATTTATTTTCATCCTTTTTTATTCAGGATGTTAAAATAAATTTATGTGGAGCATCAAAAATATTACAATGGCTTGTCTAATTGCTTAAAAAAATGCTTTTTATTCATGCACTTAAGTTTCAAATACATTTTTTTTGAACTTGTAGTGGATGACACTTGATGTTAATGCTTTTTTTTTTAAATATTAATTCAGTAATTAAATTTAATTAATTAATTTCAGTTTTTTTTTAGATTTAAGTTGCATATATCTACCAATAGATGGCTCCAGATAAATTTAAAAAAATGAATGAGAATTATTTATAAAGGACTTTCTGCAATTTAGTGAAAAAAAAGTAGGAATTGACTTACAAAAAAAATTTTTTTTTTTTTTATTACTTGTTTTTATTGAATATGCAATATTCAGCTTCTTTGTCTTTCAGCTTAAATAATTACCAATATTTCAGATTACCAGATTTCAGAGCAGTAAATTACCTTGCTTTGATGAACTTATTTTTTAAAAAACACGCAGATTCAGCAAATGTTCATATCACCTCTCCTTCCAATGTTGAATAACAATGAATTTGCAGTATTTATGGGATTTTTGTAGTGGATAAAGACAGATATTTAGCTGTTAAAAATATGTTTTTATATATTTTGTTTAGGAACAGCATTAAAGATAACTAACACGTATTTAAATTGTACTTGGGAAGAAATTATATGTTTATAAATCAGATTTCAGAGCAAAAAATTACCTTGTTTTGACGAACTAATGTTTTTAAAAACACACAGATTCAGCAAATGTTCATACCACCTCTCCTTCCAATTTTGGATAACACTGGATTTGTCGTATTTATGCGATTTTTGTTGCGGTTAAAGATAGATATTTAGCTGTTAAAATATTTTTTATATATTTAGTTTAGAACAGGGGTCTCCAAACTACGGCCCTCGGATATAATTTTAATTTTCCTCTCCGAGGCAAATTAAAAGAAATATAAACTTATACATTATATATTTATCTCCTTTTCTACTTTGATTAAATATTATTTTTTTTTCTTCCTTTCTTTACTTTCTCTATTTTTGTTCTACAAAACCTAAATCGGCGGAAATAGCCAGCACTCAATCGGAAAGGATTTGCAAGTTGAATTAATTGAGTTACATTCTAACAATCATCTCCAGCAGTTGTTTCTAAATCTGCCACACTTAAGAGTTTTACAAATCAATATCGAAAGTAGTTTTCCCAAATTCAATATCTCCCGGCCAGAAAATCAGTGCTGTGTTTGCTTCATCTGATATACGTGAACAAGTGTTTTCAACTATGAATCTTGGAAAGAATTATGTTAGAAGTAGACTGACAGATGAGCATTTGTGATTCCTTATAGTGAGGTTCTCACTTCGAACCTCAATATAAGGAACTTTTAAAAATGAAATCTCGATTTCATTCTGCTCATTAACATATTTAAATTGTAATACTTGTATATTGTTTTTAAAATTTTAGCAAAATTTTTCTTGGCCCACCAAACTTTTTTTTTTTTTCAATTTTTGGCCCGCGACCGAAAAAGTTTGGAGACCCCTGGTTTAGAAGAATAGAATAACCAAATTTTATTTATTTTTTTCATCATTTACAGATCTTCAAGCGCTGGCTGTCATAGCTTTGGCTTGTAAAAAGAATTCTTCGTCTAATTCTTTTCAATTTGTATCGTATCAAAGTACTATTGAAAGTTTTAAAGAAAAACAGCTTTCAGATGGCAGTTTTGGTAATATTTACACTACAGCTTTAATAACTCAAGTAAGTGCAGTCTAAACTGAGTTGTTATTTTCAACACGAAGATGGACAAAACATATGAAAATTAATTTATATTTTATAAATTCTTTAAATTTTTTATAAGTGCTACTTTTATTTATTTCTTTCTGCAATTGTTTACTTCTTTCTACATTTTATTCCTAATCATTTAATTGGATTCATCTCATTTGATGAAATTATTTCATTTTTTTCAATAAATTAGTAAATCAAATAATTTGACATTCTTTATTAAATATTTTATAAAATAAAATTAAGGAATGTATAAAACTATTTAAATAAAGAAACTAAAAATTATAATAAATGTAAAATTTTCTGTGTAATTAAAAAAAAAACGGTTTTCTATTAAACTATTAAAAAACTATTAAAAACTCTTAAAAACTATTTTTCGAAGTTAAACATATTACAATTTCTATTATGCTCTAATTCCTTACACCTGAACACTACAATTTAAAAAAAAATGCTTTAAGGTCAGTAGGTAAAAGTCAGACTGTCAGTAGTAAATAGACTGTCCTTATGAATGTTAAAAAAATTTATAGAGGCCGAGTGTCTACAAAATAAAAATATTTATAATGGCCGAGTGTCGACAAAAATACTGACAAAATCTATTAAAATTAACTAATATATATTTCATAAATTTTTTATAAGTGTGCTACTTTTAAGAAATTAAGGGTTTTACTACTTGCTACTACAACTACATTCACTACTTGCTTCCTCTGGCGCTCGATGCCAAAAGTTTCGATTTCGAGTCCCGACAGTGCCATGGATGTTTTTAGTGATTCAGAATCCACTTAGAACCGTAGGTTCCGGTCTCATACGACTGTAAGTGCATCATGCAGCCAAGTCTGACTTTTACCTAAGAGTGTTCCATCATAACAGAAGCTGCTCCCTTTTCCTTTTGAGTAGACGACTCACGGGATGTCCGTCCCGCACTGCAGAACACTGAGGATTAGTCGCAACAACAACACAACACAGAAAATTTATTTCAAAATCGTTTAAGGTTTTTTTTTGGTAAAATATTATTTAAAAATTGTTATTTACTAAGAAAGTAAATAACAATTTAAGCTTGTAAGTTAGTAAATATTCAATTTATTAACTATACATAACAAACAAATTTGCATAAACATCAATAACTATAATTTAAAAGATGAGCTATAATGCTATTATGTATGTATAATCTGATGAAAAGCATTTCCCAGTATGCTCACTTTCGGGACTCATCACAACAGTAATAACCACAGTTATCAAAAACACAAGTTTGTATCAATTGGTGGTGTGCATGGACATTCCCATGTTCACAAACAGGAAGATTTGATGTTAATTAAGGTGGCAGCATGTAAAAGGTCTGTCATCGACATTTATGTTGACCGTTGAAGGCTTTTTTGATTGTCTTGAATGAGACACGTACAACAAATATCAATTACCCTTGAAAACTCTTCCTATATGATATCCCTTCTTTCTTTCCTCGTCTATAGATAGCTTGTGGCATATATAAGAGACACATGACTGTCCTAAATGTATATAATACTGCACAGTCCAGTCACATTAATGTGACCACCACCTAGTTTCGACGTCAACGTGAAATAACCAATCACAAAAAGCAGGCGACAGCACATTGCAGTGGAGTGTATATAAAGAATTCCCCTTAATACCGCTTAAATACCCCTTAATACCACATTCCACACTCCACTTAAAGCCAGAATATACAAGAGTATATATTCCGGCTTTTGACAGGTGGTCACATTAATGTGACTGGACTGTGTATAAATAGTCCCCAAATTCATATTAAAATATGATTTAAAATAGATTTAAAACTTTTAGATTTAAAATATCATTTCAAAATTTCGATCTCCTTTAGGCTCTTATTTCAAGTGGTCATGAGCTCAAAGACGATTGGAATCTGAACGCAACTGTCGAGTATTTGATGAACAATGTGAATTCTTTATCAATAGATTTATTATGCACGTATTTGATTCTACCCATTTTAAATGGGAAAACAATGGCAGAAATCTCAAAGATTGATTGTTCTTCTAATCCTCGAACGCATGGTAAGAATTATGCATTATCTATATTTATGTAAAGATGTTTTATTATATTCCTGTGTTGTGATTTTATTTATAACTTTTTATACTAATATCTCGATCATTTTGCTCGATTTTACACCCTTTTTTCTTTTTATTTGAAGGACATTGTCTAATTTGCGTCCTATTGCACGGTCAACGTTACACGTACAGGTGAAATTAGTTTCATACCTACTTATGGCAGGTATTTCATGAAATTATTCAATGATTTGCACAATGAATAGGAAAAGCTGGCTTTAAAACAAAAAAAATCGTTTTAATCGTATTTCAACAAAATTTCAATACATTATTACAAAGGTGTTTTAAAAAAGAATATTTATTTCACAAGTATTTAGGTAATTAAACTTCGAAACTACTACTGTGCCCAAAAAGTAAGACCAACTGCTTTTTTTTTTTTTAATCAAAAATTTTTTATTTATTCATCGCCTTCAAAGTAATCCCCTCTGGACACGGTGCACTTATGCCAACTTTTTTTCCAATTCTCAATGCCTGCTAAAAAGTCATCGCAGGGATGGCCTTCAAAGCGCGCGGCGATTTACGTTGAATATCTTCCATCGCCTTAAAACGGTGTCCCCGGAGTGGTCTTTTGAGTTTAGGGAATAGCCAGAAATCGCACGATGCTAAATTAGATGAATACGGTAGTTGTGGAACGATATGGGTTTCATTTTTGCGAAAAATTCACGAAGAATCAACGCAGTGGGAGCTGGCGCATTCAGTGTTTTCGGTACCAATCGAGATTTGACGCGTTTCAGGCCCAAAATGGAATGGACCGATCCTGTTGATATTCCAACATCATCAACAAGGTTTCTAATTGTAAATCGAGGGTTGACAAGCACCAAATCTTTAATTTTTTGTACGTGAGCTTCGTTGGTTGAGGTTGATGGTCGACCAGAGGGCTCTTCGTCTTCAACGCGTTCTCTGACTTCTTTGAACTGTTTATATCACTTCTAAACATTTCTTTCCGATATAGGAATGCTCACCGAATGCCTTCGGCAACATTCTATACGTTTCCGCAAATAAAATTTAATGCAAGTTCTCTGCTCAATTAATTCAGACATTTCAAAAATCACCGGAATCAGTTTTAGCATCTCACAAAATCAAGCATAACTCAAACACTAATGAATATTTTGACATCAAATTTCACACAGAAATCAAGGGCAGTCCCAGCAACATAAAAAAAGAAAAAAAATGAAATTCCAAAGGCCCCGTAAAATGGAATTACTTTTTGGATACAGTAGTATTCGATACATCTATTTTAGAACAAAAGAAGACTATAGAAGTGATGTTAGTAACATAATTTATTTGCAGAACATTATTTTTTATCGAATCGAAAAGAAAACTTTTAAAAAAAGTTCTTTTTTTTTTTTTTTTTTTTTAAATTGTTTAATCGCAAACTAAAATTTATTTTTTCAAAAAAATTTTTTTAAACATAAATAAAGTGATTTTAACAGAATTTTTTTTTTTGTTATTAATATGTCTGTATACAGAGATGAGGAAAGGACTACCCTGCTATACTGATCACTTTGGGTCAGAATGAAGTGAATTTTAAGTTTCTCTATACTTTGATGAAAATAATATCTTAAAATACTTTTTCAACTGTTGATAACTTTGTTTGTAATTCTAAAAGATATATAGCTGCTCATGAAATCAGGATGTACCATATGATTACTGTCATTCTAAATCACATTGTACTAAAACAATATGGAAATTCGTACCATTCACTACGTTCTCGAGTTGAAAGGCAGATTTTTTTACCGTACAGTTTTATCATCTCCATCGCTTCATGGAAATGTTAATACCCGGTTTCGGCAAAATTTATTAATAAAAATTAAAGCACTAAGTTTTCATTTTAAAAATATGTGGTACGATTTTCAAAAGTTTTTTTTTCTTTCTAATGCAGCTGGCAAACACTTAGACTGCTTGGTCTTGGATGCCTTAAGGCAAGCGCTGCACAGACGTTACTCACTTTGCATAACCCAGGGGGCGCGTGTAACTTGAAGATAAGCCACGGACGCGGAGTAACAATGCCCCCGCAACGCTCTACGATCCTATTAGACAGGGACCTACGATTTAAAAGGGATTCCGAACCACTACAAACATCCATAGCACCGCCGGGACTCGAACCCGAAACCTGTGGTACCGAGTGCCAGAGCGCTAGCCACCCAGCCATTCAGGCCATTTTTCAAAAGTAATGTTAGCCAAAACTTTTTAATTTTTTTTAAAATTTTATTTTAATGGCTTGTTTATTTTTCAGATCCAAAATCAGAAATCGGTGATTACTTAGGGCAAAAAATGCGTGTGAAATACTCTCTGTACATCGGAGATGAGAGAGATGTTATATACTCAATATCTCTGAGGGTTCCAAAAAATTATACTGCCTATGATGTCATGAAATTAGCAGCAGCCGAAGACTCAAAGTACAGGTATTTAACTTTCTTTTTAATTTTAATTTTAATGAAATATGAAGTATTTTTCGGGTACGCTCTTTAGCTACTGTTATTTTTATTTTATCAAGTACACCAGACAATGATATTATTAATGATTTCATTTCTGATATCTTTATTTCTATCGTCCAATATTTTTTCATAATAAATGCAAAAATATTATCAAAAATTGTTATTGAAAATCATCGATATTTAGCAAATATAAACATTAATAATAATTTTAAAAATCTTTTAAATGGAAAAAAAGAAGGCCGATCACTTATACTGATTGATTTTTGAAATTTTTGAGATTTCGTAGGAATTACGACAACGCATGTAAATCATTTTGCATCACTAATCACACTCCTTCATTAGATTTTCCGGGTTTACTCCATATCGCAAGCAGATACGGCGTAATTACACCTAAAATACTTGCCAAAAAGCAATATCTTTCCCCTCATTATCAGTCGGTGGGCTGTTTGTGGAATTTATAAATTGAATATAACACCATTGTTTCACAACGACAAAAAAAATGGAAGGATTATCATTTCACAACATTATTGCTCGAAATACTAGCATCTCATAAAGCGGACAGTCTACCCTGTTCAACTGTCTAGCGTTAGATCAATAATTATTGATCGACTTTAAAAATGTCTTTCGATCTGATTATCTACGACGAAAGACGACAAAAAAATGACAGCTATCCTCAAAATTTAAGAAATTTCAAAAATGTTTGATCATTTAGTCCATTCAATTGTATGTAATTTTATTTTACTGCTACCTTAAATCAAAATTTTACACTATTCATTTCTTAATCGTAGCACTTATGGTTGTTTCTATATTTACACAATGAGCATGAGTTTTAAAAATTATATGATATTTATTTGCCTCTTTCTTCAAACGACGCGAGTAAAAATATAATGTTGTAAACTCAACTATTTTTTCGAAAATGGGGTTTAATTTCACCTTTTCAAAAAAAATTATTAAGAATAGCGGTATGTTGTTGGAAATGAGTTATTCTCTTAATATAAAAATTATCATTAAGTTCTTTCCCATTTACCAGTTTTAATTATTTTTTGAGTAACCAATGTCGAAATTTCATCGTATATGGAATGTTGAGGTATATGTAAAAGTAAGTAAGTCTTTATCAATTCTTCATTTTAAATTTCTTGTTCATTAAGTAACTTAAAATGAATTTTAAATAGTTTAAAAGAAATTTAATCTTCATTAAACGAATCAAAAGTTCTATTTATCAAATCTTTTTTAATTATTCTGCACATTTATTACCAGGAGCTATTATTTAGTCTATTTTGCAAGTTTGCAAAAAAGAAGAAAGAAACTTTTTGATGTAACTATTTTCTCCATATACATGTGAAATTTCATTTGTCGAGTTTCGAAGTAAACTGCATCAACTCAGAAACCTATTGCTAGATTCTACTATTCATCTTTTATTATTGTAATTTTTAACAAATACTTCTAGAGTTGGAAACTAGAGAGCTTACACTTTTCTACTCGAATTCCACCAAAATGATTTGTATGAATTCGTATTTGATATAACTATTTTCTCCATATGCATGTCAAATTTCATTTGTCCAGTTTTGAAGTAAATGTACCAACTCAAAAACCTGTTGCTAGATTTTTACTCGTACTACTCTTGTTTTATTAATGCATTTTATAGCAACTACTCCTAGAAACGGAATCTAGAGAGCTTGCACTTTTCTACTCGAATTCCAACGAAATGGTTTGTATGACTTCATATTCGATGTAACTATTTTCTCCATATACAATCAAAATTACATTTATCGAGTTTTGAAGTAAACTGCATCAACTCAGAAACCTATTGCTATTCATTTAATCTATTAAATTAAAATTTATATTTTTAAGTAAATATACTGCCCTCCAAAAGTTAAGGAATAACCTGATTGATTTGCAAATGAATGAACTTAGAAACACCAAATGTGGATGACATGTGCACAAATCAGTTATGTATTGACTGCAACATAGAATTTTACATAAGAAAAACGCGACTGCAACATAGAATTTTACATAAGAAAAACCCAAAAATGAATTACAACAAAAAAAAAAAAGCAATCTTGCTGGAAAAGTCCATTCTGGGAAAAAAATAATAATCACGGTTTTATGTTGTAAAATGTCATAGAAACATAACAAAAATGAGTTTTAATAAGGGATATGTCCACCCTTAGCTTGAATGCATTGCGAGCCTCGACTTTCCATGCTGTCAATTAAGTTGTCGGTTACCGAAATGGGAATCAAGAACCAAACATGGAGTACGCTTTGTTTTAGCTCTCCTAAAGGCCTTGGAGAAGGACTTAAAGCAGCAACCGGTCTACCAAGATAGTTCCAAAGATGCTCTATCAGATTCATGTCTGGAGATCGAGCTGACCATTCCATTGGCTCCAAACCAAGACCCTCAAGATATTCCTCAACAACTACAGCTCGGTGATTTCGTGTATTATCATCCATAAAAATGAAAAATTGCCAATTGCACCGGCATATGGGCGGACATATGGATCGAGGAACTCATCTCGACATCCCAAACCAGTCACAGTTCCTCCATGGAACACATGCAGGTCAGTGTAACCACCCAGTGAGATTCCTGCCCAAACCATTATTCCACCACCTCGGTAACTGTGTCTTTCAACAGTGTTGGATTAATGGTATCTGGTGCTTTGTTCCCTTCAGGCCAGCAGACGTCCTGAATCGCTCTCCAGTGTGAATCTGGACTCGTTTGTAAAGAATACAGGAGCCCATCATTATCTGGTCCAGGAAACGTGTCTTCTTGAACAAGTTAAGCGGGCCCTTCTGTGTCGTCCGTTGACGGGGACACGCACAACAGGTCGCCTTGCATAGAAACCTGAATTGTGACGACTTCTTCGCATCGTACTAGCGGATATTCTTCTCCCTTATGCCATAGAGTAGTCTGCAACAATCAGCACCACAGAAATGTTTCTTCTCCTTCGAGCCGAAAGAGCAATGAAACGGTCTTCTGCAGGTGTTGTAGCTCGTGGTCGACCTGGAACATGTCTTCTGGACACAGAAACTTCGGTTTGTTATTGATTCCAGAGATGGTGGACCACACTGAGAGACACATTAAGACGCCTAGCAACATCAACCTGGGACAGCCCTTTTCCATCCATCCGACCACCCGCCACCTTGACGAATCGGTCAAACGACTTCTCCCAGACATTGCGGGACTCCACTAGCTATTGTAAACGAATCTGCTAACAAAAGTTGTAAATCAACAGAAGTTACACGCGTAATTACGAAAACCTCATATTTGCATATTTTTCTCTCACTCATATATACCTGTTCTTTTCTATAAAAAAAGTGTGGCAGTTATCGTTTTGGAATAAATTTGCATAAAGTTCGTTTTTATCATTTATATAAACTATAAATTTTATTTTTACTGTCATTTTTTTTTATGGTGAGCTTCGAAACACATGTTGCCCCTTAACTCTTGGAGGGCAGTATTCTTTAAATTCTGTTTCGTTATTTAAAATACCAGGAGAATTTTTTTAATTCGTAATTTTATAGACATTACATTAAAATTTTTTACTGAAAGTTTTATCGTGTTACTTATAAAAATCGACGTGTTTTATTCTAGATTTGAGATGAAGAAAACATCCGGACAGATGTACATCTACGAAATAGCAAAGATCACAAACGATCCTGAGGACGGGAAGTTTTGGTTATTGTATGTCCAGTCCTCCAATAACACAGAGTCATTAGAACATTTATCTACTACCAGTAAGATATCTTTGAAATATTTTTAATGTTTTAAATGTATTTTTAAAAGGAATTACTTTCTTTAAATTTAATTTATATGATTGATAATAGTATTATAGAATAATAATGCATATTTTAATTTTGATAAATCATCATTGTACATTAATGTGCGACAGCAAATAGAAAATTATGCACCCTCTTATTTCTTAAATGGACCTTAATGAACTTAACCTGCAGAGAATTTGACCTTGTGAAGCATTTTTTACATAGGGTCCGTGCAATTTAATTCTGAGTAATTAGATCTAGTGGACCACAAATGTGAAAAAAGAGTGTTTTGGGGGGGGTGCGTATTATTTATGCATTATTTTCTTCAGCAGCCTTATCTTCATGCAGAACGATGATTCGTAAAAAAGGCATAATCCCATTAGAAGTTATTCTATAGTTCGCAAAAATCTTTTATCGTGTGTTGAATTGATTTCTAGATTATGATTTCTTGTTGATTTCTTGACAAGAGGTGTTTTCTTTTTACAGCGTAGGGCTGTCAGCTCTATGCCCAATGCTTTTCAGTCAAATGTGGCAGGGGCCTGCGGTTTAAAGTGGATTCCGAACCACTACAAACATCCATGGCATCGCCGTGACTCGAATCCGAAACCTGTGGCACCAAGAGCGCTAGTTACTCAACCATCAGTCCCCCATTAACAGTTTACCAACTAATAATTAAATTACTTAAATTATGAAGTTATTAATTAATCATCTAAATTAAACATTTATAAATTAATTATCAAAAATAAAAAAAATGTTAATTAATTTTCAAACTGTATTTTTCGTTATATTTAACATTGACACTTTTACGCACTGAGTAATAATTACATATAAAATTTAATAGTAAATTTTTAATAGTTCAACATGCATAATGAATCATTGGAGCAATAATTGTGAAATTTACTGTTAAACTATTCACAATTAAGTAAACTCTTTGATGAAGAGTGTAATATTTCATTGATTATAAGATCAATCAAAATCTGTCAATTAAAGTCTATGGGATAAAAGTTTATTCAGTTAATTGGAAGAAAATTCATTCTTTTCAAACTTTTTAATAATGTTTTCCAATCTTATTTATTAAATATAATTTTCTTAAATTATGTCTTTTCAGATCCTGAAGAAATTGTCATGAATGAAGGAGACGAACTTATATTTTGGTACAAAACAGCAAGCATTTAATATCTTGCTATGACAATATGAAGGGAATTTAAAATAATACATGGATCTTGTATTAATTGGTACTTTTAAATGCAATGATTTGTACTTTTAAATGAAATGTAAGAATTTGTACTTTTAAAGTTTTTCATTATAAATCATAAAAAAGTTGTAATATAGTTTTTGATGTTTTACAAATGTTTGTGACGAAATTTTATTGGGAGACCTTTGTAAAAAAATTAAATTTGCACAAAAGTACTTACATAATAAAAGAATAAACTCCTGTTGAAGAAAAAATCTGTTTAATATTGTATCTAAAACTAGAAAAAAAAACTTACTTTTTTTTTTAATATTTTGTAAATTTTCATGATCTTAGCAAATACATTTTATTTTCATTTCTGAAATGTATTCATATTTTTTTTCTTTATTAACATTTGGCAATTTGAATGTTGTATCCAATTTTCATCTTGAAATAATAAGTTTATAATCTCAATATTTTCAAACATACAATATTTTATTTTGGAAGAGAACTCATTCGATAATTAGAATCATAATCCTGCGGCAGTACTTTCATAAATAACTATGGCCCATTCAAATGAATAAAAATGTGAAGAACTTCCACTAGTCAGTCTACTGATTGATGTGAAGCCATTTTATGGTGATCCCCTTCGTAGTGGCGATGATGTTTAATTGTTTTGAAAACAGTTTAAGTAATGCATGTCACTGACAGATTCAAACCTGTGACAAGTCTGTCAACTATCTATCAACTTTCTATTTTTAGGAAGATGAAACTAGGAACATGATTCGACAATAGTATAATACAAAAGTAAACAATTAAATATTAAATAATAAATTTGTATTTAGAACAAAATGGAAGTATATAACGCTTAATCTAAATGTACATTATCAATCTAATTTTTTTAATGTATATCTAACCCATACACAAAATATCAAAAGGTAATGGATATCACATGAGTTTTCAGATAATGTTTTCTTCTTGAATTTATAGCATATATTTATCAGATTGACAGAAATATTCCTCACAGCACTAAGTTCTTCCAAGTACGTAGCAAACACAGAATATCCGCGAGTTTGCATCATGGGACATATTTCAGAAGTCCAAGGGATATGACTATTTGCAACCTAAATATACGTTATCGATCTAATTTTTTTAATGTATATCTAACCCATACACAAAATATCAAAAGGTATTGAACATCACATGCGTTATCAGAAAATGTTTTTTTTTTTGTATTTATAGCGTATATTTATCAAATTGTCAGAAAGATCGATGAGAGAATGAAGAATTTCGGAGAATGGAATTCCATGGCTGTTTTTCATGGTCTATCAAGTCAGCAACGGTCTTGTGCTGGTGTAATAAGGTTATTAGTAGATGCATTTTCTTTTTACGATATTTCAAAAACATTTGCAAGGACATATCCATTGAAACTGACTATTGGCAATAGTGGTATAAAATATATATATAATCAGTTGAAATTAAGAATTTGGGATTTAAGCATTTCCCCCCCTGAAGACCACAAACAATAATAAACGGGATACAGAGCTTGAAAAACACAATTTGAGTGTAATTAAAAAACCCCACGGCACCAAACAATAGCAAACATGCATGCCACCGCTTAGATTTGAACCTGAATCCTGTGGTACAAAAGGTCAGAAAGCAGCCGATTAGCCATTAAACATGTTGTACAAATTGTAAGACGCGCATCATATATAACTGAACTCCCAACTATTTCATTAATTAAATCTTCTTCAAATATAAAGATTAATTTAAAGATTACAATATAGAGAAAAAACATTTTTCGTGCACGAGTACATTTATTGAGGTTTAAATAAGAACGTAAAAATCTTCTTTCTTCTTATTATTAAAACTCATTGAACATTATATATCAGAAAAATATAATGATCATAAAAATTATAAAAAAAATAAAAATCATTAATCTACTCAACAATTTCAATTTACAGTCTGTGAACGTACTATTAGCCTTTTATAAGTATTACGTACCTGTAATATTATAAATATTACCAAAAAATCTTATTATTATTAAAACTCATTGAACATAATATATCAGAATAATATAATGATCATAAAAATTATAAAAAAATTAAAAATCATTAATCTACTCAACAATTTCAATTTACAGTCTATGAACGTACTATTAGGCTTTTATAAGTATTACGTACCTGTAATATTATAAATATTACCAAAAAATCTTATTATTATTAAAACTCATTGAACATAATATATCAGAATAATATAATGATCATAAAAATGATAAAAAAATTAAAAATCATTAATCTACTCAACAATTTCAATTTACAGTCTGTGAACGTACTATTAGCTTTTTATAAGTATTGCGTACCTGTAATATTGTAAATATTACCAAAAAATTCATATTATTCCATACTAAAAAAGTCATATAATGCATCTTGCTATATAGTCCACGGTAAAATTTATAACATTGTTTGAAAAACAGCTAATTTTTTTTTTATAAAACAACAGGTATCACAGGAAAATGTTCATAGAACTAAAATTAACGCATAGTACGCCGACTTGTTCATTTTTTCAGCTATAATTCCTCGCGGTCTTCTTGGTTAAACTACAGTTTTTCTTTATTAGCATGTTGGTTTACAGAACTGGAAAACTTGACTCAAAACCCAACAAGAGAAGTCGAACTGAAAAATATTGTGACTGTGAAGGAGAGGAGCATACAAATATTTAAAATTCATATTCTTGCAATTTGTTTTATTGTGAAGAAGGTGTGAACACCCTATTCCTCAGATGCTGAACATAAAACTTCTTGCTTTAAATTGGAGTGAAAAATGTGAGTACTATGTAGCATGACCCTCCATTCAACTCGATACTGCTGAATCTGCTAGACATCTGCCATTTTAAAAAAGACCGGTTTTCGAGTTGTTCAGTATTTAAAAATAACAAACTTTAACAAATCATAAAATAGCATTATTATTAAGATACTACTTTAACGGAGAATTTTTCTCTCACATAATCATTTACAACTTTAATTGAATTGTTGGTGATACAAACGGACCATTACAATGTTAAACTTACGTTGATTTATCTAATTAGTTAACTTCTTGTTTATTTATTTCTATCAAACAAAATATTCATAAAGACGGCACAAAGATTTCTATCATTTCGCAATCCTTGTATGAATAAAGACTTACGCAAAAATTTAATAGGGTAATTCTGAGCGGTAACGCATGTCTTAGTGACGTATTAGCAAGGTCATTTATAGGAATATTTTGAGTATTTTGTTACTTTTTGATGGTGTTTGATTGTTAAAAATTAATTAGTTTAATAATTTTAAATGTTTTGAAATAAATTATAATAATCTGATACAAAAAATATAACATGGCCTTTCTCGATTCCGAATGTATAGATTTAAATCTAAGAAGAAGCAATAATCAATGAATACTATTGTAATACTCGCCATACAATGTTATGTAGAGATATCAGATAAATCAGGAACTATAGTAAAATTTTAAAACAAGATACAAGATACACTTGATATATTTTAACTCAAAGTCAAAAAAAAGATTTCAATTTAATGACTGTGTAATACATATGCAGAACTACTACACACATTTTAATGATTTGTGAACATCATACACATCAGAAAGTATAAAACAGATCTTACAATTTTGAAGAAAAAAAATAAAATAGTGGATATGACTCCTCTTAGACGTCTTCTTACAATAATACAACTATCATAACATGAATTTCTATTGAAAATTAGGCAGTTTAGAAGACCTTACGATACTTTTTCTCACTTCTCTAACAATAATATTTTCTGGTGCTGGTTAGTTCTAGGACATGAAAGGTGAAATTACCCATCTACGAATATCGTAGTGATTTTGTATGTGATTTACATCCATAGATCTTGCTGAGCTATCCATCCATTCTACATCCTCACTTTCACGGAACAGAAGAGATCCATCCTTCATACTCCATTAAAACCACTGCCAAATGTACGCCTAGAAAGGCGAGCGTACTGAATGTATCTTAGACATTGGTAGACAGATATCGAATTCCTGGTTCTTCCAGATGGACGTACGTCGAGAATCAATGGTTAGATGAACCGATACACATCAGTGGACAGATAGTTAATATATTAAAATCTCATCCATAGTCGATGTTCTCTGGTCCCTGCTAAATGTTCTCTTTTATCTGCAGAAGTAAGCGCAATAAAATCAGAAGTCTTCTTACAAATAGATCTCTCTAATTTAGAACCTTCAATCCTTGAAATTTGGGCTGCTTGAAGGCCACAATAAAGATGAGAAGCTATTTCACTCTCAATAAACCTAGCTTAATATAAACATCGATCTTCATTGCCCATCGTGGTTTTTAAATGCCTTGCTCTTGCCTAAACTTTATCTCTCAATAGACATATTCTTCATTTCTTATCGTACATGAAGCACAATTTTGGATGCTACATTTAAATTTCTACCGACTAAAGGTTGCTAAGGATTTGAATTTTGGGTCCACATAGCTTGAGGTTAAAATCCTAGAGGTGGAATGGATGTTTGTTAGTGAATCGGAATCCACTTTAAATTGCAGATCCAGCTCTATTTATCTCTAGTGTGCATAAAACGACCTTAGACTGACGAAGCAAACCATTTAATCTCTACAAATCTGCATTTTAGACTGGACGACTTATAGTATTTTACCGATTTGCCACTTTATTCCAACATTTGAACATTGGTGGTAATCATTTAACACTAATTTAATTTCACCGAATATTTGAAAAGAAATTCCTCGTACAGAAATTGGGGCCTGAATGGCCGAGTGGCTAGAGCTCTGGCGCTCGGTACCGCAGATTTAGGGTTCGAGTCCCGGCGGTGCCATGGATGTTTGTAATGGTTCAGAATCCACTTTGAACTATAGGTCCCGGTAGGTTTAGCCCTCATGCGCACAAGATGACCGTAAAGCGACAAACCTAATCGAACAGTCTTGTCAGCTTTTAAAGCACGCATGGTCTTCTACAAGCACTATTTATACTCACTTATTACAGTAATGTATACGAGCCTACATTGCGTACAATTTCATTAAGAAAGTAAATTATATATTTTGTTCACAATTTTTCGTTGAACAGAACAAAATAAGTAGAATCTGTTAAATTACATAAATAACTCTATTTCGCGAATTATTTAAATATCAGTTTGTAATTATCATGAATTAATAACAATAATACATCTTTTGAAACATTTACTTTTAATATTAAATATATTTACTAACATTTTAAAGATTTATGTGTCGTAATGGTACACAAAGTTTGTTGTTGTGGTTGAAAATATAATTTTTCATAAAATTTCGGACAATGATGCAGAATTAAAGATTCCTGTCCTATTATAACAAATATCTAACATATGTCTATCCTATTATAATATCTATGCCTAATAACAAGCTATCACTCAATCTGACAGCAGATAAACGGTATCATATATATTCATATTAAACGCAATTAATAATTTGTTTAATGAGAACATCCCTGTCACTCAAATCTGACAGCAAATAATCAGTGTCATGGATAATGATACATCATGAAATTAGGGATTCTCTGTTCGACCTTTACATGTCGAAACAATTACAGATGAAATATGGACTACGACATGAATTGCTGCCTGCATTGTGATCGGAAGTATCCACTCCTATGAGAAGTGAGGGAAGCTGATACCCTCAATTTCTTTTTCTCTTGTTCTGTAAAGGGGCTGAACAGACCGAAGTTACCGCCTGTTTACAAAAGTGTGCCCTTTGTAATTTTGTGTATCAAGCAGTGTGATAATTATGGTCTGCAGCAGACCAGGTGCATTAGCTTCGTTCGTAACTCTGAAAATCTCCAACATTGGAGTGAACTGCATTTGTGAACGAAATTTATATTTTTATTTTTCATTACTGTGTATAATAACCCAAAGTTCTGTATATATTTATCTATATTTATTATGGATAATATATATAATATAACTATCATCATTATATATATATATATATATACATTCATGTCCATAAATTAAGGATAATTCAGAATCGCACAGAAATCAATTATCATTAATTATCAAAGTGGAAAACTGAAAAAAATAATAATAATAATAAACGTTAGACATATTTTGTCAACTATTCATCATAAATTCTTTCTGTTACAAATCTAAATTAAACTTCTATATTAAAAGTCAATTCAATGAATTAAACTATCAGCAGTTAAACAATAATAGTAATACACTCATGTCCATAAATTAAGGATAATTCAGAATCCCACAGAAATTGAACTCTAAAATAAGAATTTCACCTGTAGAATTATCACACACATCTTGAAGAAGAATATGCAAATTACAGGAAACCACCAGATGGCGCGGATAGTACGTCACAATCCCGAGAGTGTAAGAGAGGGGTATATAAGGAATGGTGGCAAAAAAGTAAAATTCTTCACAAGCCTTCAGTGCAATAACCTCATAGTTATGGGTCAAAGGAAGCATTTGGATGATTTTTTACGTGGTAGAATTGTCGGACGACTGGAATGTGGACGTACCCAGCTGGAAGTATCCGAAGAACTTGGAATCACCCAGAGTGTCATCTCCAGGCTTTGCCAACGATTCCAAGATGGTGGTAATGTGAGTAGATGTTACAGCACAGGTCGCCCCCGAGTTACAACGCCGAATGAGGACCGGTATTTAGCAGTTACTGCCAAAAGAAACAGACGGAGCACAGCATCAGACCTGTCTCGTCAGCTCTCTTCAGCTACCGGTACGAACCATTCAATGCAGACCGTGTACAGATGCTTAGGGCACATTGGTCTATCTGCTCGTAGGCCTGTCGGATGTGTTCCACTTACCGCAACTCACTGTCACCTGCGATTAACCTGGAGTAGAGAGCATGCATTGTGGACACCGCAACAGTGGTCTGGTGTGATGTTTACCGACGAGTCCAGGTTTAGTTTGCAGTCTGATTCTCGTCGGACTTTCATATGAAGAGCGCCAGGTACCCGTTACCACCAAGAGAACACCATTGAATTGCAGCCCGTCAACCCCCTCCCACCTGTCAAACGGAACTTCGGAGGGCGTTGCTTGATGAGTGGTGTAATATTCCCCAAGATCAGATTGATAATTTGATACTCAGCATGCCTAGGCTTTGTAAAGCCTGTATTGCATCGTCCGGGAAACATACTCCATATTAACCATCATACTAACCATCTTATACTGTTTTTTGTAAATAGGTTCTTTTTTGAAATTGCTCCAGGAGTAAAAATCTCAATTTTTATTAATTATGTCAAACATATAGCATCTTTTTTGCTCTTTACCTTTTGTTTAATAAATAGACTTTACAAATAAGTCAAATTTGTTTTGCTTCTGTCTCTTTCTTTGCCTGAACTTCATTATTCTTAATTTATGGACATGAGTGTATATAATGCTGGTAAATAAAAATTAATGTTTTCCCATGAACCTGAAAGTGGCCCTCTTCATAAAGTCGTTATAGGTCTTGTATAGACCGAAATGTTACAATATCAATACTTCATCAGCTAAGATTTTTGTCATTCTTATTATGTTAATATTTGTTATAAATAATGTTAAATATTTTTTTATTACTTCAGTATATAGTGTGCACTTAAATAAAAAATATTTCAACTCCTTATATTTGCTGACATTTCTCTTTATTTATTCATCAATATGTATGATAATTTAAGTCTTGACGGAAATGGAGGAAATTTCCTTTTCAGAAGGACTTTCAACAGAAACTTCTCCTTATATGCATATCAATAAACACACCCATCAGACAGTCCACCACAGTTACATATTCTCTCAATAGAGATATTGAATTTTTATTTTTTATTACGGAAGTTTACAATACCCGAATTGAACTTAGATATCAACTCTTTCAACATATATTACGCCATATAATTGCTTTAATCATTTATCTTTCCACAAAATTCTTTTTCTTTTTTTTTTTTGCATAAATTAATATTTCGAGGAACACATCAAATGGAAAAATAAGATTTTTTTTTAATTTTTCAATTTAATTATTCTCTTGAATTAGGCATCTAGAAATATTCGCTGATACATCATTGAAAGGAAACATAATAGCTAAACGTATATCGTATTACAAATTAATTCAGAGTGAGACAATTGAGTACACATCTTCCATCTAGAATTCATCAATGTAAACACACTTATTTTGTAACTCATGAAGTAACTAGTCATCGTCTACAGTGCAACAATCGTCCTTTTAAGAAATTTGATACAAAATAAAAGAAAGGCTCTGTCTTAGGAATAGATTAGAAGTAAACAATTTCTCAGATTACAGTTTCAAATATTATTTTAAGATAAGTGTAGGTTCGAAAGGTCATTCTTTCTGCTAACCGAAACTCACCCAAGAAATTTTTCAAAGATCAGCAGAACGTCGAGCAGAAAGCTTTGAAAAGTTTTCAATTATGATTCTCTTCAAGTATCTAAAGGCCATCTTGTTGATATTAGCCTGAAAATTCTGTAAGTTTTCTTTTATTTCTATTTGAAAATTTGCTGAAAAAAAATCCATGGTAATTTTATTTAATATAATTAATCCAAAAATATCTTATAATTAATTCGAGGTAATTATTTGAAAATTTGAAAATTATGATAACTTATTAATAATAGAGTTCACTTCTATGCTTTCTTGTTATTTAAATTTGTTTAAATGTTTGCTTGTTTTTTTACATTATATTCATTGTTAACCGCAATCATATATTAGATTTCTCTACTTGAAGAAAAAGTTCACCATAAAATTATTAATCATGCAATTTGTACTTTCCGACCATATTTTCAAAAATCATCTCACAAATGAAGCATTATGCTGTATCTAAATTATCATTTTCTGTCATTTACAAATAAACAAATTAAACTAATAAATAAATAATTTACAAAGAATAATTTGTAAAAAGAGTTATAATTTATTAAAAGTCAATTACAATTGGAAACAATATTTATTCTTTTCTGCAATTTATTTTTAAATCGATTTTTTCTAGAAATTAGTATACTTATACAGTTCGGAAAACAATGAATTTAGAATTAATTAATCATTTTTATTAAATAATCTTAATATTATTTATTTAATTATTTTTAAATTACTAATTATAATTAAAAATAATTATTAGATTAGGTTTAATAAATATGAATTTTTAAACTAAAATAATTATTTTTAATTAAGTATTTTAATTAGAATTTTTTAATTTTAAGATTAAATATTTTTTCAGAATTATTCTAAAAATTAAATAAATGTACGAAATTAATACTGAAACTGTCGATGAAGTTAGCTGTCGTAAATTGAATTTATATAAATTAACTCAAAAATTGAAATTATTTTCAAAGATATCTTTCAGAAAACTAACTATATTATCGACTGAATTGGGAAAAAATAGAAAGAAAAATATATCTTAAAATAAAATAGTTTTGATGAAATTGATTCTTTAAATATCTTTAAACCCTTTGAATTACGGTAATTTGTTAAAAAAATAAAAGTACAAGACTTTCCTTGGTTAAAATAGTAAAAAAAGAAGTTAACATAAATCGTTGATATATCATCATTATCATTAAGTATTTTGTCTATATAATATTATATAAGATAATTTAATGGAAAGAATTTCTATTGCATTAATTAAGCGTATCTTATTTTAATTTTTAGTGATATTCGACGTCATTTAAGAAATAAAGTACTGAAGAATATTGTTAACTTAACTTAATTAATAACTTTAATTGATGCTTTTTTTGTCTATTGATAAAAGGATATTGTCTATTAAAAAGGTTTGGCATGATTTGTTGCTCTATAGTTATTTTGTGCAAACTTTGGGCTAATTTGACCGAGACGTACATGGATACCAAACCACTAACAAACGTTTATGCCAACGCCAGGATCGAACCTGAAGCCTGTGGTACCAAAAGCCAGATACAATAGGCCCTCAGTCAACTTCAATTAAAAAGGAGAAATTAAGTATATTTTTTTGGAACATTAACAGCATTTAGTAGAAAATTATATTTTCAGGGAAAATTATGAAAAATGAAGTGCTGGAAATTACATTAGAATCAAATATCAAATCTATCAAATCAAATATCAAACTTCATCTGATGTTTTATAATCCTTCTAACATAGAACGTTATTCATAAAATTGTGTATTTTTTATATTTTTACAATATGTTAAATCGCAACAATTTAACATATTGTAAAAAGTATAAAAAATACACAATTTTATGAATATCTTTGTATGTTAGAAGGACTATAAAACATCAGATGAAGTTCGCCGATGAACTATCGCTTAGGTTCTTGGTTAGACGGTGAAACATACAAACTGTAAAGTACATTGGAAAAAAACGTAACTATTTTCATGTAGTATGTGCAAACAACTATTAGTGAAAATCTTTCATTACTATAAGTAGATAGTGTAGTAAATGAGTGCATATTCTAGGCTCCGACCTTATTTAAATGTGCTTTACAAATGCTCAAAGCTCTGTTACACATAGAGACGTAATAAAACATTAATGAACATACTATGAACCTACTATAAAGTATTTAAGACATACAAGAAGTCAATAAAACATCTATGCTTCGCAATAACAAAGTAATTCTGATACAAATACTAAATGTGTTCATGTCTAAAAAGTTTCTAAAATACCAAAAACTTACAGTGACATTTGGTTATGATTTTTTTTTCAGGTTTCGTTTCAAGTGAGGAATGTTCCACAGAAACTGGTTTTGAAGGGACAATAGAAGAATCAAGAAATGTTCGCTATTTTGAAAAGTGTTGGGAAATTATTGTTCCGCCAAGCTCATTCGTGCAACTCAGTCTTGAAAGTTACACATCACAATCTGTGAGTAATAATTATACAATCATTATTTAAACAACCAATCTGTAAACGGTATGCAACAAAAGAAGTTTATAAATTTCATTTTTCTAAAAAATCAATCTGCAAATCAATTTGTTTTTCATATTTCTGTTATTAAATAGTTCATTTTTTTAATTCAGTAAAGCTTAACATTTTATTTGTTTTATATTTCTTTAGGCTTGCCCTGATTCAACTATAAAAGTTATAGTACTTAACAGAGACGAGCCATATTCTTTTTGCCCTTCAGAGTCCACTGGGATACCCATTATTGCATTTGATGATGTTAGAATAAACTTTAAAATGAATTATCCTTATTCTTCTTTTCAAAGTTCATTTAAAATGCGGTATAAAATCGGTAAGTATTTCTTTATTATTTGCACAATACAGGATAAGGGAAAAATAAATTTCTCATTTCAATTTTCAGTTCATTTTCACGCGTGATATATCATAGCTTTAAATTATATAACAAACCATTCATATGCCATTTTTTTAACAAAAAGAGTTCAAAAATTTAGAGATAGATAACGTTGTAATACACATAAAAATGTTCAATAACTTAGCACTCATTAATGTTCAAAAGCTTAACAAGGATACATGGCCATAGGTCACCACAGTAGGCCCACCAAATATTGGATCATTACTACAAAAATTCATTGATAGGTAATTTAAAAGCTATTTATTTTGATAAAGATGAAAATCATGAGCATTATTCAAATAGAAGCAGTTAAATATTGGATGTATTTTATGAAATTTTTTTTTTTTTAGAGCAAATTACAGCTCATGAATTTTCTAAACTGGATACAGGTTTCCAATCTAATTATTTTTTCATGTTTTTTAGCCCATGACTAAGAATTCGCACATTATTGGATATATCAATCAGTGAAGGCTTTCTTCAAGAATATATTTTATGAAATCATGATGATATTCTAATAAACGATGATGAGGATTTTTACTAGATTCCCAAAAAATAGGAGCAGCTTAAAAAAAAATGTTCAACTAAAAATATTAGACGCTCACCTAGGATTTCGTCTTAGAATACCACAACAAAACGAAGAATAACCGTTTCAGAAAACTCAATAGATCATACTAAACTACAAGTAATAGGAAATGTATCAAAAATCAAAATTGCAGTTTTGGTTATTTTTATATTATTAGTTTTTACATTTCTGTAATTTGGTTCAATTACATGAAAAATATAACATTAAAATTCAACTTTAACATTAGAAATTAAATTTAAATAATAATGATTAAAAAGTAGTAAATTAAATAGATGTATTTAAATAATGAATATATTTACCTTAAAGTTTATTACTTATTTTTACGTTGAAATATACGATGAGAATGCAGCAGAAACTTTCTGCATCATCAAATTCTTACAAAATAATAAAGCTTTGCTGTTTGTAAAGGTAAAATTTGAAATTTCTTAAAAACATTTTTCTTTTTAATTTTAACACTAAAAGTATTCAAATACAAATTATAAGAGGAGGTTAACATATGAATTTTCTGTCTCATTTTTAGCAACAAAATACATTCCAAATCCGGTATGCTATGGGAATTTTATTATTCGCTAATCCTTTATTTATTCATAATAGAATAATTATTTATATTTTACACTTATATTTATATTATGTAATTATCTTTCCATCCTGCAAACAAATGATATTTATACAGGCTTCATACATTAATGTATGAAGCTTATATAAATACCATTTGTTTGCATTCCTGATTAATTCAAATGGGAAACAAATTTATAAGAATATCCTTCATTTTGTGAAATTCAGTTGCAACTAATATAAAAGTGAACAAAATGTTTTCAATAAAACAAGAACATATTTCAATATTAGTTTAAATCTGTAATAAAAATAATATATTAAACATTTAATCACATAAATATAAATCAAATAAGATTATTTCCAATTGAATATTTTGCATATTGAACTGTTATTTGTTTATATTCCAAAAAAAAAGGATAAGTTGGCAAATGTATAAAGTATATTATATACGTCTAAATTTCTTGTTTTATCATCATCTAATAGAAAATGGAGTTCACTATTTTGCATTTTTGATTGAACTACTTCAGATTTTTTTCTTTACAGATATTTTTCAGATATTGTTTTCATATAACTCTTATTTATTTACTGCAGATTTAACTGTGATATTATGCAATTAGAATTAGATTTTTAATAATAATACATTTATTTTTAAAAACATTTTTGGCAATACATTAAGATGAAAATCCCACATCGATTTTAGAATATATCTCTAAATGGTATTTTGAAATGTTTGACAATGTGAAGTATATTTAAATAATTTCATTATTATAGTTCGTTACAAGCAGATACATTGTTTGAAAAAATATTAGGAATTTTTAAAACTAAGGATTAAAACTTAATACTTAAATTATTAAGGATTTTATTTGGTCATAAATTTTTAAATACCTTGTATTGAGGGTAGATATATAAAAAAAAAATTTGCTTGAGTAGGCGATATTGTATGCACGCTAGTATATATTAAAGATAAAAATTTAAAAAAAAGGTACATATGAACAATATTGGTTAAGAACTCTACAGTGTCAATAAAATTTTCACATATACAACAAACTGTTTCTCTGTGTGACAAAACATCTCTTAAGATATTTGTCCATGATCATAAAGCAAAATTCAAACATCTGTCTAAACTTGGTCATCAGCGACAAATTGTCTCATCTAAATGTTCTTTCAATTTACGAAACACTGGAAAAGTTGTTTCGTCATAACAATAGGTTCAGATATGTAATCTGAACCTACGAAACATATGAGTTGGGAGTGCCTTTTGATGTTCAGGTCCACTTGTGTTAGAGAGAAAAATAAATTTCTCAACTTTTCAAGCCTCTTGTTCTTCCCAGATTTCTTGTTCCTAGTGTTTGACGCCAGTAATTCATAAATTCAAAATCAGTAAAAATAATTTCATTCGCAGTCGGATGACTCTCTATCTCTGTTGATAGGTTGATGTAAAAAGACATCATCTTCATTGCAATTGTGATAATCCTATTGGTGACAGATCATGTAATGAACATTGCCAACTAACTTTCTCCGACTTACGTAGAATGTGTGTGACGGTCACCGAGATTGCTGAACATCGTGTCTTCTACTGACTCCACCCTGTCTCTGGTTCTAGTTGTTTTCGGCGTACTTGCATTTCCGCATTGACCAAATCTCTGCAGCCATAATGAAAATACTTACACCATTAGATTATTTCTGGGCTGAACAGCATAGGTGGGATATACTCAACAGTATACAATAACGATATTTCATTATGAATCTCCAAATGTATAATCCACTTCTCCAAAAAAACTTGTTTCACTTAAACGTACGTAAAATAAGTTTCAATGAAATGCAACAATGCTTGTAATTGCCAAAACAAATATGTCGCTTCAGGAAGCTGTGAACAAGAACTGTCTTCAGCACAAACTCTTGTAAAATTCTTCCATTTTTCGAAGACTAGTGTAACTTAATTGTGGAGCTTCTATCGTGCATGCATTATATGATGATAAAAACATATCATAAAACAAAACTTGAATAAATGCAGTAAGTGTAACAAAAAAAAATAATTCTCTTAAATAAAACAGTTTCATTCAGGCTATTCTACTTCAAATTTACTACATTTTATAGTAAGCAAAAAAACATATAATTTGATTTTCTACCTAAAGATGAATATCACTATACTACTAAACAAGATGCTTGGTATATTTAGCCAATGATTGTGTGCCATAAACTATTTTATTCAGAGAGTCTTCTTTGTACTCAAAAAAACAGTTGCAAGTGTTCCAGTAGTATGTGCATTCCGCAATCCCAAGTGTGTGATGGAGTTAAACACTGCTTTGATGGAATTGATGAAATAGGATGTGGCATGTAAAGATTTTTAATATTGTTTTCCAGACTATATGGTGGGAATTTTAATTTTTTTTGTCGCATTTGTTTCGTGCTGCATTTGTTCATATTTGTTATGAGTAAAGGTGATTTCTAAAATGAAAAAAAAAATTATGGTAAACCAGAATGTTTAATTTTCCTATGGGGTGTAATTTTGATAAAATGATATTAAGAATAAATGTAGGTGTCATTTCCGGCTGGTAATTTGTGTTGATGTCCCTAATTTTATAAGCAATGAGACTCCATAATAATTATATGCATCACGCATCAACAATCAGAATGTGTAGTGGGATTTAAAAAATTAAACGATAATTAAATTTTGTGAAACATATATCAAGAAAATATGCAATCCAAAATATATTTATTTTATTTTACGGCAGAGTCCTAAATGTTTTTATTATGTAAATCCCAATGTTTAAAGAATTGTACAATAAATTCATAAAAAAGTACAGTTTCAAGAAGCCGAAGTGTCAGCTATCCTAAATTTGTATGTCACATTTTGCTCTTACACATACTGTCAAAACCTTAATCGATTTTCCTTTTTGAAGGCTGTGATTGCAATGCATGTTTCTAATTGATTTCAGTAACCTGTTTTCAGTTTTTTGATTTTCCTGATTTCAGTTTCTACCTTACATGCTACCTACATTCTTTAAACGTCAGGCAATGCTGCTATACTTTAATTTTAGAAGAAGTAGTAAATTTTGGTCAATGTGCTTAGTTGTGAAATATTCAAAAGTGAAAGTTGATTTTCCAATGCAACCCATCTTTTTTTTTTCCCCATTTACTATTTTTATTTCTCCAGCAACTGGTGTTTTTGCTGTTCAAGGTATTAGCGAAAGTCGTAAAATTGCCACTAAATGGTTGAAGAACAAATGGTCAAATTCATCTGGGTGGCAAGAAAATACTCATAGAGGAATTATTGCATGGTATTTGGTGACCGAAAGAGATGACACAGACATGGAAGAAAAATTGATGGTAAAACAACTTGAGATTGAAACTCTGGCATCGCTTTTGAGGTAAAAATTATCCATTTAACTTTATTAATAAATCAACAAGTTTCTTTTCGATATCTTTATTTATATCTCGAATTCTTAGAATTCAAAAAATTGCCGTTATATTTTGCAATGTTCATTTTTTCAAATAATAATTTACTTTTTCAGTTTTTCAAAATACATAGACCAATTTATTTCTCCTCATTTTATTTATGAAAGTCCTTTTTCCTATGCGCAAATTTATTTTATTTTAAAATATATCATTTATATGTTTTAATAATATTTTTATCAAACATTACATTAACGTAAGGTTACTTTTTAAATGAAATAACTGATTTAATATTAAGAGTGGCTTAAAATACTGAGACAAGGAGATTTTAATTAAAAGCTTTCCACTCCATTACACAGACGTTAATTACTCAAATTAAATCTACTTATTTGATGGTATTTTATATTTCTAAGTTGGAAATCGGGTTTTTCTAATAATTAAAAACATTTTTTTCTAACTTTTGCTGAATTCTACACGTTTCTAACATCTTTTTCTTCTTTCATGATTCATGCAAGCTCAAAGACAATTCATTGCTTTATTTCGGCATCTTCGAAGTTCTTTCTTTTACTTTTACGACTAAGATTTTCTCGATAAATCACTATCATTATAATCACTAATGTTATACTTTTCTTTTCTTTATATTTTTATCATTCTGAGTAATTCTATATTTTATGAATGCAATACATACATAAATTAAAAACTCATAAGCTATCATGCTAAAAGAAATTTTATGAAAAATTATGATATAAATAGAAAAATGTTTTATACAAATAAATATTCCGAAATTTCATATATTGAACACAAATACGTAATAGTGAATTATAAATAAAAGCAACCATGCGTTACATATAGTATATCTTAAAGTGAATATCCAGAGGTTAATTTACATATTGAATGAGTATAAATCAGGAACAGCTCCCCTAGAATGATGGAATGTCGATACAAAACGTTTCAAACAATCT
This sequence comes from Caerostris darwini, assembly GCA_021605075.1. NCBI lineage: Eukaryota > Metazoa > Arthropoda > Arachnida > Araneae > Araneidae > Caerostris > Caerostris darwini. The sequence goes on along the minus strand of BPLQ01003816.1, from coordinate 55,189 downwards.
ATCATGGCAGTTGTTCAATTTGCTAACTTCGGAAAAACATTTGTCTACAATGCACACCACTTTGCGATCTTTGCGATCTTTGATGTCGTTAACTAGAGCACGAATTAGGCAAAAATGAATATGTTGTTATTGCAATAATGGCGGTGCTTCAACTTGAAATTGTTCGCTTTAAAATCGTAGATAGGTAACAAATTCGGCACTACTCTAAATATATAACAACAGACTGCCATATTGCTTATTGGGCCACCAAAGTTATGAACGAACAGTTTTAAGTATTCGTTTGAAAGTTTTTCGGAACCTCCTCCCGTCTGGCCAATCAGAAAATTTGCCCGGCCAACAAGTTTTTCACATCTATTACAGGAATAAGAACAGTAATTTACGAATTTCACTTCGCTTGTATTGAACCCAGGTCTGCGGCCTGATGGCCACTTGGCAGGCGCGCTGGCCTTTGGTATCACCGGTATCCGGTTCCAACCCCGACGGTTGGATGGATGTTTTTTAGTGGTTCGGAATCCATGTTAAACTGTAGGACCCGGTCTAATTATCTCAATATGTACAATAAATGACAGCAGAGCAATAAATAAAATCCATATCTATTAACTCGGAAAATTCTCCAGTTCGTTCAAGACACATAGTAAATACACATTTCCCTTATACACCAAAGACTATGTGTTTTGCATACTCTTTCGCAAGCAATCCGGCTGTCAATTTAAGGGTTCATTGATCTTCGGGAAGATGTTCAGGAACTATTGATCCCCATATACTTGAAGAAGGAACAACCGAAAAAACTCCTAGACAGACTGATTCGATCCAAAACACGAGTACTTATTCATGTTGTTTTTATATTGCAGAAATGATACCACCCCTCTAACTGTTAATCAGCTGAGTATGTTCATTAATGCTCTGACTGTAAGTTGCCGAGATCCACGAAACTTGCATGGATTCGATTTAGTGAAGATTTTGAAGCAACAAACTCAATTTTCTTCTTTAACAATTCACCCTACTTCGTATCTTGCCCTCTGCAATGCTGGAGAATCCCTACCAATCAATGCAACCACTGAACTGAGCAAAATTTTGAATAGTAAATCAGAATATCCTTTCCTTCTAGGTATGTGCCATATTGAATAATTATTAATCTTTCGGTTATTTTACCCTCAGCTTGAAGTGTTTTAAAATATGTAATATTAACAAACTTTCACATTTTCAAAAATGTAAATTAAATTAAATAAAAAATCGGAAATCAAATTATGAATTTACTTTTTTTTTATGGGTGACTATGATTTATCAGTTTTTTTACTGTTGATCTTGAATAAACCAATTTTATACATTAATTTAATTATTACTTTGTAATGTGTATGTAATCATGCGTAAGATTAAACTTTTCAACAGGACGTTTTAAAATGATTAAATCGAAACTCATATTCCTTATTTATTTATAATTCTAACTAATTATTATTGTTAATCAATCATTACTGATATTCTCAGCAGATACTCATGTTAAAAACATATTTTCCAATTCATATTCACATTTCACATGTTTAAATTCTCAATAATGTGCATAAATATTTACGGCTGCAAACTTGGTTAAACCTATACTTATATTATTATACTCTTTCTTTTCTGGACCTTATAAATTTAAAAAACCGTACAAATTCTTTTTTTTTTTTAATCTTTGCACTTTGAAAATGTATAAAATTCAAAAACAGAAAATTTTTGCTAAGCAACAGCGTGACATTTATCAAGATTTAATTAAAAGATAATTTAAAGCTTTAATTTCAGCACTAAATGAACGATAATTTTAACACTGAAGAATCAAATAACAATATTATAGTCATTCAGCCAGTGGAAGAAAGCATGCCAAGCTTTAGCAAACATCACAATCGGACATCATTTTCAGTTGCTATTTTTCTGTGTACAAGTTTTCAATAGTTTTTATACCTAAGAATTACTGCCTACCTACTAAAATATGCTATCTTTTGTTGCTACAAATGTCAAATATCCTTCATTAAAGATAAAATTTTATGGCTTTTTTTACATTAACAGATGTTCAAGCTGCCACTATTATGGTACTGTCTTGTCTGCGTAACAGCAGCAAAACCTACCAAATATCTCTTTTCCCCAAACTGATTTTGAAAATACAATAGAAAGGTTCAAAACCCTTCAGAAAGATGGCGGTAGTTTTGGAAATATCTACACGTCTGCAATTGTTACTCAAGTAAGTAGATTTTCAAATCTTCTTGACATAAACTAGACCGCCTTCTCTTTGTCAATGTCAATGTTCTATTTGTCTATGTCAATGTACTTAAAGAATCGTATGATATCCTCCATAGTCTTCAGGATATCGCTGTCACTAATATAGATCATTACTACACATTATAAACTATGCAATCACTCTTTAAAATCTCGAATTTACTAAGACTAAATATCTCTGAGAATGAATAGAGCAAATGTAAGATGGTTGAATTTTGTGATTTAATAATTTGTGATTTCTTACAACCTGTGTATATATCCATATGCATATATATCGGAAAATTATATCGGAATATATCGGAATATTTGGCGCTTGCAAACCGTCGATTTACAGTTAGAGACCTTGCTGATGATTTCAAAAATAATCGGTCAATTCCATTTTGGGCCTCAGCGCGCCTTGATTGATACCGAAAACATACCATTTTGAATCGATTGATACCATTTTCAATCGATTGAAACGAGAATCAATGTTAATCACGGCTCGCTTTGAAGGCCATCAATACTGATGATTTGAAAAAAGTTAGCATAAGTGCATTGTGTCCGCAGGGGATTACTTTGAAGGGGATGAAATAAATTCGGAAGAATAAGTAAAGAGTTTAAAAAAAAAAAAAAAATAGGTCTTACTTTTTAGGTACAGTAGTATATCTTAACTTATTGCGCTCTACGGAAATTTTTTGCACATTTTTGGCAAATTAGAGCGGCACCTACAATTTAACGTGGACTTTGAACTATTAACAAACATCCATAACACATACAGAATTCGAAACTAAAGTCTGTGGTAGGAAGGGCCACAGCACTACCTATTTGCCCATAAGGCAGCTCGTAATAAGAGGAGTATTAAGTAAATTCCATTGATGAATAAAGTAAAGAAGGGTCCTGTAAAAATAGTCGAGAGAGTAAAACCAAAAAAAATATATTAAATTATACGTGAGTTCTATTTTTACATGATATTTTTAAACGGTGTCGTTAGCCTTAACATGGCTACATGTCTTTGCATTAGAATTTCTCAATAGATAATTAAAGACTGTCAAATCGCTCTCTACCCTAATAAAAATACAACATAAAAGTTGTATCGTCTTAATTAAGTACAAATTATTATTCTTTTATAAATCAAATTTTTGTTTGCAATTTTATATCTAGAATGATGCATGAAATTACAAATTAAATTATTTATTCAGAAAGATGTAATCATTAATTAGACTGCTTGACTAGAAAACTATACACTTAATTTTAAATCAATTTATTTAGTATTTTTATTGTAATATTTTTTTTTATTCTAGGCTCTCCTCTCAGCTGAACAGGAAAGCAGTAAAGATTGGAATCTTAATACGGCAGTCAATCATTTAATAAAGTATTTAAACTCTTCAAACGTCGACTTTCTTGCAACCTATTTTACATTACCTATTTTGAATGGAAAAGCCCTTTCTGATATTAGAAATACTAATTGTTCTGATGATTTTAAGCAAACATACGAAGGTAAAAATGATGAATATTTTATCTAATGTAAATTTTCAAATATTTCAAAGTATTGTTGTATGAAGTTAACGAATGCCTTAAAAATACAATATCATAATTTCCTTTTTTATCGAATTATTAACATCTTTATGTCTACAGAGGTTTTGAATTGCAGTTTTTTTACGTTCTTTATACGCAAGTAAATTTTCATGCACAGAATATGTAATAGAATTTTTAAAAAATTAAAACATGATACTTTATAAGATATGTTTACAATTGATATATTTTACTGATGAACATAAAAATGTCATGAAAAATTAAAATTATTTAAAATTATATATTGTTTAGAGTCTTTAAGCATAAAAAGGTCTTAAACTGGATTAATAAAATAATTTTTTCCGTTTTATTAAATAAATTTAATGTTATCAAACCCTATATGAATAAACTTTTCTATATTCTCTTTTCTAAATGGTTTTCAAACGAAATGACAAAGTTATATAATGACATTTTTGATGATGGATTTCAGAGTATTGTTCGCAAAGTTGCAATTTGAAAATGCTAGATATTATTATGCAGTTATTTAACGTTACTGTAACATTGCGATTATTATTTAACTTTAAGAAAACGTTGTAGTTGCAAAATCTTAAACAGTAAGAGTTTATATATACACATACATGTGTGTGTGTGAGTGTGTGTTTGTGTGCGTGAGTGCGTGTGCAATATTGGTCCTAGGTTTTAACTCAAACATTCCTAAATACATTAGAACAAAACTTAAATTCTTTTGAATATTTTTTTTTTTAATTTTACCAATTTATATGGCGTATGCAATGTCTATTTTTATAAAATTGTATATTTTATTAAAAAGGAATTAGGTGTTCAAATTTTATTTATTATATTTATAAACTAAATGGGATATTTAACACATTTTTAAATAAAGCTAATCTGATGTTTACTCTCGCTAACTGCACAGCTTTTATTTAGTAGACTAAAGTTCATACTAAATCTTCAGAAAATGATACTGAGTGGTGTGCTATTCTAAAAATAACATGCATGAAGCGCTTTAAAGAGTATTATGTTTTATGAAATTAAAAATATCTGATAAATGTCGGACTTTTGAAGCTTCTAGTATCAAGTAGGCAGTAGCAGAAATTAGACTTCCAGGCATATTTAGAGGTAAATAAAACTATTTAAATGAGTGTTGTAACTTCTTCTTTTATCGTATATGTATTAATTGATGTCTCTATTTTAATTGGGACAAACAATGATTTTCTCATATCGTTACTGAGCATAGTGTTAAACTTATTAATAACACGAATAGTCTGCTAATGGACAGTTATAAGTTGATAATAATTACGTGGACGATTTTAAGAACATCGTGCCTGCATCTTCATTTCACGTAGCTGAAAGCACAGAAAAATCCTGGAGCATTTCCTATTGATGCGAGAATATTATATATGCTGTCAAAATGATCATTAAATCTCTTTTTTTATGAAATCATTGATAAGAAACCGATTCCGCCAGCAAATTCAAATGTGAGACTACTTTTACAAGAAATTCAAACATTAAAACTGGCCCATGGATAGAACAATGAAGCTAATAAACTGGTTATTATAAGGAAGTATGTTAAACTAAGCATGAAAATATCTACAATAGTAAAGAATATTTTATACGATATACATACATAAATCAATATATTTTTTGATTCATAACCATACATGAAACATTCAAACATATGAAACAATTGGTTTCAAAGTAACTGTCATGTTTAAGTCAATATCACTTAATATTAAGTCAATATATTTACTTAAAGGTATTTCGGTGGGAGGCGTTAAAAATAAGCTTGGGCCCAAAATGCGCGTGCAATACTCACTTTACGTAGATGACGAGAAAGTTATAATCCACACTATATGGCTTAGAGTACCAGAGAACATCACAGTGTTCGAAGTCATGCAGTTGGCTGAAGTCGCAGATAATAAATACAAGTAAGACTTATTTTGTATACGCTTTCTTAAAATATAAAATAGTAAAAGTAAATCTACTTAAAATTTGAATTAAACTCATAATAAATAACAAATTTTTATCTCAAGAAATACTGAAGGTCGTTTGAGTCTCGGGCTGACAGCATTTTTTAAGCTGGCGTATACTGAGAAATAAAATGATCAAGATCTCTAAAGATGGTCAATATTGAAATCTCATGTTGTATAACACCAGGAAATCGGAATTCTGAAAGGAAAGTTTATTTGTCGATTGGTTAGTGTTTATAACGTGTGAACTGTGTGTCTAATCCTCAGCGTCCTGTAGTGCGTGTCTCAGATTCTCCTTTCTTGAAACAGTGTCTACAACAAAGTCGCCAGTGGTTTTAAGCTCAACCTAATACTCGCCAGCGGCACACATTGACACTGAGCCACGAGTTGGGCACAATGTGAGATCTTTGTATGCAAAGTAAACCCACTTTTAAATTTTCCGTAATTGGATATACTCTTTCAGTTGGTTGTCTGGTACTCAATTGCAGTAATATTCATGAAAATTTAGCACCAGAATAGTAGCTGGTTTGGTCCGGTTAATTCAGTTCCACATGGTATAGGGAAAATTCAACTTCCAGTGTCATTACCATTATTAATTTAACATTCTAATTAAATTATAATATAACAGTTAAAAACAATTTGTTCCTAAATTTTATTTTATTTATTTCTTTATTTTTAGTACTTATACTTCCTTCTTATATGTACAATATATTTTTATGAGTATATTTTCAAATGTGCATTTTCTTTTCATGCTTTATAGTTTAATTCATAAATATTAAATATTTTATTGTGTAACTTATTTTATTTTACTCTATCAAATCCTTTAATTGGGTTTTTCAGGTTTCAATGGAAGAAAATGGGAGAGAAAATTTATATCTACGACATAGACAACATAACAAATGATTTTGAGAATGGCCAATTCTGGTTGCTGTATTTGGGACAAAATAAAGAATCTATGGAACATTTGATAGAAAGTAGGGATAAGTCTTTCAATTTCTGTGCTTTCAATATATTTTACAATAAATACTAGTTAGAGTCTTCGAATTAATTAGTATTGATATCCATTTTCGTATTAATGAAGAAATAATTTAAAATGAAATTGAAATTTTTTATCTTTTTTCATACCGTTAAATATCTTGTAACAAATTTGATTTTGACTAATTAGTGAATTATTAATAAATTCCTCATAAATTAGCGATAATTTCATTATAATATTTTTTCTGATATGATCAACATTTATTGATATTTTTTTAATTTTCTTCTATTCATAAAATATTGTCTAAACTAATTAAACATCTTTTATTATTATTTTAATCATCTTTCAAACATTTTTTAAATATTTTATTGTCTAAATTATTTTAAAACATGATGTGTTTTTTTTTTAATAAATTGCATTTTAATATTTGAAATTAAAAAATAGGAAATGATACCTTTATAATAATTATTGAGTTTTCTCTATAGACATCTTTTTTTTTATTGTTAAAATATGATTTTGTAAAATTCTACATGAGATTTTTCATTTGAATTTGACCAGCAAATAGGACAATTCTATGTGCATTAGTTACTTTTATGCCCTCAAACATTACATTTTTAAAGAAATTATAATTTTTAATTTATTCTAATTTAATTTGGTAACTTTTGTTTTTTGCTATAGAAATCTTTTTAATAAAATATCATTTTTTTAAATTCTTCATGGCATTTTCCCTTCGAATTTGACGTGTAAAAATGATAATTCTATCTAGCTTAGTTAATTTTAGACCCTCAAGCGTTATTTGTCTTTATAAAATATCAGAAGTATCTAACATAAAATCAATATCATATACTCATTTAACTGGTAATAAAACACGGATATATCCACTAATATCCATTATCCAATAATATCCCACTAATATCCAATAATATCCATTTTCTTATTAATGAAGAAATAATTTAAATTGTTAATTGAAAAATTAATATCTTTTTTTTCATACCGTTAAATATCTTGTGACAAATTTTATTATGACAGATTAGTGAATTATTAGTAAAGTCCTCATAAATTAGCGATAATTTTATTATAATAATTTTTCTGATATGATCAACATTTATTGATATTTTTTAATTTTCTTGTATTTACAAAATATTGTCTAAATCAATTATACATCTTTTATTATTATTTTAATCATCTTTCAAACATTATTTTAATATTTAATTGTCTAAATTATTTTAAAACATGATGGGTTTTTTTTTAATAAATTGCACCTTGATGTTTGAAATAAAAAATAGAAAATGGTAGCCTTGTAATATTTATTGCTTAATGTCAGTCATGATACAAAATCAATTACAAAGATCTAAAAAATCTCTTATAATTTTTTAACTAATTATAATTTTTAATTGATTCTAATTTAATTGCGGTAATTTTTGAGTTTTCTCTATAGACATCTTTTTTTCTTTTTATTCTTAAAATATGATTTTGTAAAATTCTTCACGGGATTTTTCATTTGAATTTGATCTGTAAATAGGATAATTTTATTTGCGTTAGTTACTTTTATGCTCTCAAGCATTAAATGTTTAAAGAAATCATAATTTTTAATTGATTCTAAGTTAATTTAGTAACTTTTGTTTTTTGCTATAAACATCTTTTTATTAAAATATCATTTTTTTTAAATTCTTCATTGCATTTTCCCTTTGAATTTGACGTGTAAAAATGATAATTCTATCTAGCTTAGTTAATTTTAGACCCATGCATTATTTTTTTTTTACTTTTATGTAATTTTAATTTGTATATTCCATATATTTGTAGAACTTTCAATGATTGTGTGAACTTTCAAGTGATTTTCTTCTCTAATTATGGCTTACGAAAGTTATAAATTAAGTTAATATATATTATCAATAAAATTAAAATATAAAATGTGTATTGCTAATTTCAATCCTAACTATGAAGAAGATAAATGTTTTCAAACATTTAAAAAAAAATTTTTCAATTTTGTGATAATATATATTAGTGTAATTTTTTACTTTGGTAAATCAGGATTATACGAGAAAATTCACTAGAATATTGAAAATTCTACAAATATATGGTTGTTTACTTACATATATATTAAGTAAAGTACTGGAATTTAAAACAACTGCTGCATAAAACATCATTAAAAATTGTAGCAAAATAAATGTCAAATCTTTTAATATAACCATCAATAATTAATCCACGGTGGTAAAGCAATAATAATTATGTAGTCAAAAGAATAACATTTTTTTTTTCACATTGAAAATTTTTTTTAATATGAACATAGTAATTATTTCAGAAAATTAACTGAAATAAATAACGAAAATTTATTTTCAAACTAACGTAGGTTAAAATTAAAATACTTATTTTTTAAGAAAAGTGTTTTTTGTACTTCTCTGTCCGTTATTTACGTATATTTTATTCTAGGTCCTGATAAAGTGACTGTGAAAGACGGGTCGCAGATTATCATGTGGTACAAGAGAGCACATATCAGAGAATTTGAAGAATATTATATGAATATTAATTTTCTTTTTTTACCAAAGACTGGTTTTAAAAATGATGCTTATTTAAAAAATTATATTAATTTGAATTATTAATCAGTTATTTTTAAAAAACTGATTAATAATTCTGACCAATTTGTGACTTTTAGATGGTTTAAAAATGCACTTTTCAAAGATGCTTTGTACTTATCTATACATTTAGTAATAAAAGTTAGCTTAATAAATCATTTATTTTTTTTAAATTAAACTGAATAAATGGCAGTATAGAAGTTTTTTCTTTATTTTAAACATGATGGAATGTGTAATTTATATATTTGCATTCCTTGTTAGCAGCGCAAATATGCACAATACTTTATATTATACTACAAATAATAATGTAGGTTAATATAAAATGAGACTGAGGGATATGCATATTTGTAACCTAAATGCACGTTATCGATCAATTTTTTCTATATCTAACCCATACATAAAATTTAAAAAAGAATTATATATCACATGAGTTATCAGAGAATGTTTTCTTCTTGAATTTATTGCTTATTTTTATCAGATTGTCAAAAATATTCCTCACATCACAAAGTTCTACAAAGTACGTAGCAAAGACATAGTATCCGCGGGTTTGCATCGTGGGAGACATTTTAGAAGTCCAAGGGAAATTCTTATTTGCAACCTAAATGTACGTTATCGATTTATTTTTTAATGTATATCAAACACAAATATAAAATTTTCAAAGTATTGGATGTCACATAAGTTATTAGAGAATGTTTTCTTCTTGTATTTATAGGATATATTTATCAGATTGTCAGAAATATTCGTCACACCACAAAGTTTTATAAAATGCGTTGCAAACACATAGTATCCGCGAGTTTGCATCATGAGAGACATTTCAGAAGTCCAAGGGATATGCCTGTTTGTAACCTAAATCTATGTTATCGATTTAATTTTCAATGTATGTCTAATACAAATATAAAATTTCAAAAAGTATTGGATATCACATTAGTTATCAGAGAATGTTTTCTTCTTGAATTTATGGCGTATTTTTATCAGATTGTCAGAAATATTCTTTACAGAACTAAATTCTGCAAAGTACGTAGCAAACACATAGTATCTGCGGGTTTGCATAGCAGGAGATATTTTAGAATACATGCCTGCTTCTGCCCAACCGAGCTCCCAGCGAATCTCGCAAATTCCTCTTGAGCGGCTGCCTGATTTCCCTGAGACCTGGAAAAAGGGCTGCACCTGAGGTGCTTCTAAATCAGACATGGAAAATACGGTTTAGAAATGTTTATTCTATGTGGGTTAAATTTAGTGATTTTTTTTTTTTTTTTTTTTTTTTTTTTTTTTTTTTGCTATAGCCCTTTAATAGTTTATTAAAACCTGTATGGAGTAACTATTAATTTCATTTATTAAAAGTTGAAAAATACATTTAGTATAATTAAATTAAAAATTTTTAATGTTTTCATATAAATTGATTCATTAAAAACATTTATTAGCATAGTCTTACGTAATTTAGGATAAGGAAGTTAAATATTTCATTGATTTTTTTTTATATATAAAAGAATTTCTAGTAAAATTTTGCAGATTCTCAACTGTTAAAGTGATAAATATTTTATTAATTTATATTCGTGTCAAAAAGAATATATTTTTATTTTTCAGAATTTTATAAGTAATACTTTTTATAAATATTTAAAACTCATATTTTTAAGTTGCAAAAATTTAATATAAAATTTAAGCAAAGCATTTTTCGGCATAGTATATAAGTTTGCTTAAGTTTTCAACGTCATTCACAAAAAAGAACAATCTCAAAAGAGAAACAGTGATACTTTAACAACCGTTGGTGTCTTCATGATTTTGAATACAATCATGCAAATTCAAATCCATTGTGTCATATAAGTGAACTATATCATTTAGGTGGATAAAATTCCATGACTGTTACCCGTGGCCTATCAAATCAGCAACGGTCTTGTGCTGGTGTAATAGGGCTACGAGAAGATGGATTTTCTTTTTGCGATATTTCAAAAGAAGTTTGCAGGGATACATCTATAACTGTTGGCAGTAGTAGTATAATCAGTTAAAATTAAGAACTTTTGAGTTAAATATTCCCTACTAAAAGATCATGGACAATTCAAATGAGATACAGAGCTTGAAAAAGTCAAATTGAGTGTAGTTTACAAAAATTCCACGCCACTGAACTATTAACAAACATGCACGCCATCGCTGAGATTTGACCTGAATCCTGCTGTACCAAAGGTCAGAAAGTAGACAATTAGCCATTAAGCCGCTGTGAAAATTAAAAAAATCTTCTTGAAAAATATAAAGATTTTTTTAAAGATTACAAGATAAAGAAAAAAATTTTTTCGTACACGAATATATTTATTGAGGTTTTAAATAAGATTGTAAAAATCTTATTTTTTATTGTTATCACTTTTTTGGGCATAATATAAATTATATCAGAATAATGGATAATAAAATATTATAAAAAAATTTTAAAATCCCAAATGAACTCATCAATTTCAATTTACAGTCTGTGAACGTACTATTGAAAGCAGATTGAACCAAATTCAATGCACGCTGGGATAGTTAAATATTAAATTTTCACAGACAAAGCATGAAAAAGCAATTGCAATAAAAAATATAAAAAATTAAAAATAACAAAGTCACTCACCAATTTCAAGTTACAGTCTGTAGACTATTTGCAGTCTGTGAACATACTACTGAAAGTAGATCGAACCAAAAGGCGAACATTAAATTTTCACAAACGATGCATGAAAAAGCAATTGATCACAATACTACAAGAATATAATCAAATTTAATAGCATCAGGAATATATCGTGTTCAATATCCTCATATAATCCGAGAAAAAGCGATTGGTTATCCTATTAAAAACACTACAAATTCAGTAATCACAAAAAAAACATGAAGAAGTATTCTCTTGCACTTTTTATGTGGACACCAAAGATCTTAAACCAGAAGAAGTTCCTCATATTCCAAATCATTAATTTTTATGGGACACTAGGATTTTTTAAAATACTTAAAGCCATGAAATACTCCGATCCTGGGTATTCTTCCCTTTCTTATACAACTGATGTGCATTGAACGAGATAAATTTCGTCCAACTCATAGGAAGGGAGCATTAACATTAAGGAAAGGGGAATATTTGTTTAATAACAAGTGAGTTTTTTTTCTCTCCATTCAAATTTCACTTTTTACTGTAGACATAAGGACTGTTAATATAATCGATCATAGCAAACACGTTGATGAGTTAGTACATAAGAAATAAATTTAAAAAATATAAGTTTGGCATAATTCAGAAAAATTTAGAATCATAATGTATGTTACTAAAATTGTTTTTTAGTGACGACTCTTTATTAAAGTTGGGTTTCGTTACCTGACGGTGAAAAAGTAAATGTTCGGTGACGTTTTTTGAACGAAATTCCAAGTTTAAGTTCGGAAGGACGTGCTCTTAACATTTTTTTTTTTTTTTTTTTTCTGATTCAGAAAATTGGACATAGTGGAGTTCCATGTTTCGTTCGATTACTTCTTTAACAACAGCTATTTTCTCTCTCTGTCATGATGCTTTCCTATTGTTACAGGCCTTTGTTCACACATAGGATTTGTTCAAACTTCTTATCTCAGCTAGAACCATATTTTGGTTTTGGTTTAGCGCTCTACGGTCATTTTGCGGGCACTTTGAGCTAATTAGACAGGAAACTGCATTTTAAAGTCGAACCACTAACAAACATCCATGCCAAAACCATTATTCGAATCCGAAGCCTTTGGTACCAAAGGCCAGAGCGCCAGCGCCAGCCATCGGGCCACGCTGGAATCCTAGAGCGACTCAGATTTCTTAATTTTCTTTCTTCGCACATTATAATAATCTATTTAGCTTGAAAGAAAGGCTTCAATCTGAAATACAGAGCACATGACTTCATATTGGAATTTCGCATGGCATAGAAACACATATTTCATGTAATTTTTAAACAAACACAAATAAAAATCACGTGGCAAACTAATGTTTTTTTTAAAAATAGAAGTTTTGAAATAAAAATTTCTCATGATGTGCAAGAAGATTAACATATTTTAAACAATAACTTATATCTATTTACTTTCCACGCAGTTTTGCGAATGTCATGTAACTCCCACCAGAACAATACCAATCATATTCATGATAAGAATGAAAGAAGTAAATAAGAGATTTTTTTTCATATTCATAAAATTTTTAACACTATTGCTTATGATATTTCCAGTAAATAACACTCAAAACTCAATGAATCATTTTTGTGAAACAAAAAAAAGGACGATTAAATTATTAAAACGAATGACACATAGATTGCAAGAATACAACAGACTAACATTTCACACAATAAAACAGTTCTTAAAAAACAATGTATGTCCTCCCTCTATAACGTCAAAGAAGTATAGTGGCTCCAAAAGGACAATTTTTACCTTGTAAATTTCGTTTGTCGCTCTACGGTCTTTTTTTTTTGAATACTTTAACCTATAACAGATGGCCTACAATTTAATGTGGATTCCGAACCATTAACAAACAAACCTGAAAGCTGTAGTACCAAAGGCCAAAGCGCTAGCGAATTGGTCACAAGGCCGCAGACCTCTCAGGCATATATATACATATATATATATACTATTCATGCCATAATCCTGATAGTTTACACGGACAAGACACCAATGTATGCACATTCATTCCATATTTCTGATTATTTGCAAATCACATCTGCTTTGGTTCTCCTGAAAATATTATTCTAATCTAACGTTTAAATTACATGAACAGAATTCGTAAGAAGTGTTATCCGATGCTTCTGTAAACACAATAATATATTTATTTTGGTATATTTCGATAATAAAGATGAATGTAGCAAAACTAGAATTTGAAAAAATCGGTTACATCAAGCAAATTATAATGTGTGATTGGCAGTGTGAAAAACAAATTTGTACTTAAATTTTAAAAAGCAGTATAATTAAACAAATGATTTTGCATAATCAAAGCAATTTCGCCATTGCTAAAAATATTCAAGCCGAGTAATTGAAATGTTGAAAAGAAATATTGATTGCTAGTGCATGAAATAAAGGACTAAATTTTAATTGTCAATAGCAACATATATATTTAAGTAATATTGTTACATCTTGAGTTTTTTTAATAAAATTTAATATTTTTTTAAATGAGAGACGTTTTTGTGATATATATATTAGTTTAGGTTAATCTTATTCTAAGACATAAACGCACGTGTTGTAAGTTGCATATTTACACCACTAATGCTATTACCACTTACCAAATCACATGTAAACAATAAATATCATTTAGTACTTGTTTTGAAAAAAAAAAATATTTCGTGTTTTTTTCAGCATCTGGCTATTGTTTAATACAAAAATAATCAATAAATATAAGAAAACTGCTTCATCTATCTTTTTCTAATTTATTGCAATTTATGAGATAATTTTCTTTAAATAACCTAGTCTATATATGAAGTTTCGTGTATTATTTTAATACTTTCCATTTTCCTTTCTCTTGATTAAGAATCTCAATTCTTTATCTATTATGGGAATTTGGAAATTTTATTATTTAATTTTGGGAATTTTATTATAAAATTGCACTACATTGTTTAATTACTATAGTTTTAAAATGTATAAACCTGCCTAGATTAATATATATTTGTGAACAGTCATGAATATAAACCAAAAGAATAGAAATCCTTTGATTATTCAATTTTTTAGATTAGTTACTACAAAAATAATGGCTCAATCGTTTTCAAAATCAATGGGATGCTAACCCCAAAAATCTGTAGGTGGAATTATTGTTTCTATAGATTGATAAAAGTTTCAAATCTAATTTTTTATGTTTCTTGAAAACTCGTAAAATTCAGATATTCTTAATTATATTAATAGAAGTTTTCGAAACATTGTATACTTTTCACCACAATTAACTTTATATCATATTTACCTAATATTTGGTTGGTTTTATCATAATTAATTGGTTTCATAATAATTTTATCAATATCAGAATTCAAATTACTGACTAAGGATAATAATTTAATTAAGAAGTCTTCATTTGATTCTTTAATTGGTCTATATTTGTTCCATATAATGGCTTATTTCTACTTAATTTATTTCAGTTCTATCTACTATATGGAAAAGAATCCATTGAGATAAAAAATAACAAAATTCCTATAAATGAATTAAAATGAAAGTAATTCAATTTTATTATAAATCCCAAGTATTATCTGCAGTCATTTATATAAATATTATAAAAGACTGCCATAACTTACTGCAGTAGTAGGAATGCAAGACTTTATGAAATATCATAAATACTTCAAGCAATTTCAAACCAAAAAAAAACGTCCTCTTACTAAAGAATCTAAAATGCAATTTATAATATTGTTTGGAATACTGCTAATTTTTTATATGAAACGAAAGATATCATACAAAGATATTTATAGAACTAAAATTAACTCTTATATCGTAGTACGCCGACTTAGGCACTTTTTTTAGATGTAATTCTTCGCGGTTCTAGTGGATAAACAATAGTTTTTCTTTATTAACATGTTGGTTTACAAAACTGGAAAACTTGATTCAAAACCCAACAAGAGAAGTCGAACAGAAAAACATTCTGTCTGTGAAGGAGAGGAGCATAAGAATATTTAAAATTCATATTGCAATTTGTTTCATTAGAAGGTGCGAATATCTATTCCCCAGTAAAAAAACGTAAGAGTGAACGTAAATGTTCTTGTTTTAAGCTGGAGTACAAAATGTGGGTGCAATGTAGAATGACCCCATTCAGCATGTGCTGAATAATGCTGAATCTGCTAGACATCAACCATTTTAAAAACAACCTCTGGTCGAGTTGTCCAGTACTTAAGAATAGCAAACTTCAACAAATCTTAAAATAACATTATAATTAAGATACTACTTTAATGATGAATATTTCTCTCATGTAATCATTTGCAACTTTAATTGAATTGTTGGGGATACAAATGGAGCATTACAGTGTTAAACTTGCGTTGATTTATCTAATTAGTTAGCTTCTTGTTTATTTTGTTCTATCACACAAAACATTCATAAAGACAGCGCAAAGATATCTATCATTTCGCCAGCCTTGTATAAATAAAGACTTACGCAAAAATTTATCAGGGTAATTCTGAGCGGTTAAGCATGTCTTAGTAACGTTCTACCAAGGTCATTTGTAAGATTTTTTTTAGTTTTTTGTAAATCTTTGCTAATGTTTTATTATTGAAAATTAATTGGTTTAATAATTTTTTTATTTTTTGTAATAAATTATAATAATCTGATACAAAAAATTAACCTCGGCCTTTCTCGTTTCCGAATGTATAGATTTAAATCTAAGAAGAAGCAATAATCAATGAAGACTCGCTAATATAATGAATGTAAGACTCGCCATACAATGTTATGTAGAGAAATCAGATAAATCAGGAACTATAGCAAAATTTTAAAACAAGATACTGAAGTACACTTGATATATCTTATCCCAAAGTCACGTTTGGCAACAAGCACTTTGAAGGGGAATTGAATTAACATTATTTAAATGAAAAAAAGTTTTTAATTTAATGTCCGTGTAATGCATATCCAGAACTACTACACACATTTTAATGATTTGTGAACTTCATAAACATCAGAAAGTATAAAACAGATCTTACAATTTTGAAGAAAAAATTTTAAAAAGTGGATATGACTACTCTGACACGTCTTCTTACAATAATATAACTTCCATAACTTGAATTTCTATTGGAAATTAGGTAGTTTAGGAGACCTTATGATAGTTGCTCTCACTTCTCCAACAATGTTATTTTCTGGCACTGGTTAGTTCTAGGAGATGGAAGGTGAAATTACCCATCTAAGAATATCGTAGACATTTCCTATGTGATTTAGATCCATAGATCTTGCTGAGCTGTCCATCCATTCTACATCCTCCCTTTCACGGAGCAGAGGAGATCCTTCATCCTCCATTAATACCGCTGCCAATTGCGCGCCTAGAAAGGCGAGCGTACTGAATGTATCTTAGACATTGGTAGACAGATATCGAATTCCTGGTTCTTCCAGACGAACGTACGTCGAGAATCAGTGGTTAGATGAACCGATACTCATCAGTGGACCGAAAGTTAACATATTAGCATCTGATAAATAGTCGATGTTCTCCGGTCCATGTTAAATGTTCTATTTTATCAGCAGATGTAAGCGCAACAAAATCAGAAGTCTTCTTACAAATAGATCTCTCTAATTTAGAACCTTCAGTCCTTGAAATTTGGGCTGCTTGAAGGCCACAATAAAGATGAGAAGCTATTTCACTGTCAATAAACCTAGCTTAATATAAACATCGATCTTCATTGACCATCGTGTTTTTTAAATGCCTTGCTCTTGCCTAAACTTTATCTCTCAATAGACATATTCTTCATTTCTTATCGTACATGAAGCACAATTTTGGATGCTATATTTAAATTTCTACTGCCTGATGGTTGCTATGGATTTGACTTTGGTACCACATTGCTTCAGTTTCAAATACTAAAGGTGGAATGGATGTTTGTTAGGGGATCGGAATCCACTTTAAATTGTAGATCCAGCTCTATTTATCTCTCTTGTGCATAAAACGACCCTAAATTGACGACGTAAACCATTTAACCTCTAAAATTCTGCATTTGGGACTGCCCAACTTATAATATCTTACCGAATTACCACTTTATTCCAACATTTGAACTTTGGTGGTAATCATTTAACACCAATTTAATTTCACCGAATATTTGAAACAAAACTTCTCGAAATTTGTAAAAAAAAAAATTCGGAACGATGAAGTGCATCTCATGAGCTTTTAAAGAAGGCATGGTCTTTTACAAGCACTATTTATACTCCCTTATTACCCTAATGTATACGAGCCTGCATTGCATACAATTTCATTAAGAAAGTTAATTATATAATTTGTTCACAATTTTCGTTGAACAGAACAAAATAAGTAAAATCTGTTAAATTACATAAATAACTCTATTTCGCGAATTAGTAAAATATCAGTGTGTAACTATCATGAATTAATAACAATGATACATCTATTGAAATATTTACTTTTAATATTAAATATATTTACTAACATTTTAATGGCTTATGTGCGTAATGGTACACAAAGTTTGCTGTTGTGGTTGAAAATATAATTTTTCACAAAATTTCGGACAATGATGCAGAATTAAAGATTCCTCTCCCATTAGAACAAATATCTAACGTATGTCTATCCTATTATAATATCTATGCCTAATAACAAGCTATCACTCAAATCTGACAGCAGATAAGCGGTATCATATATATTCATATTAACGCAATTAATAATTTGTTTAATGCGAACACCCATGTCACTGAAATCTGACAGCAAATAATCCGTGTCATGGATAATGAAACATCATGAAATTAGGGATTCTCTGTTCAACCTTCACATGTCGAAACAATTACAGATGAAATATGGACTACGACATGAATTGCTGCCTGCCTTGTGATTGGAAGTATCCACTCCTATGAGAAGTGAGGGAAGCTGATACCCTCACTTTCTTTTTCTCTTGTTCTGTAAAGTGACTGAACAGACCGAAGTTTCCGCCTGTTTACAAAAGTGTGCCCTTTGTAATTTTGTGTATCAAGCAGTGTTATAATTATGGTCTGCAGCAGACCGGGTGCATTAGCTTCGTTCGTAACTCTGAAAATCTCCGACATTGGAGTGAACTGCATTTGTGAATGAAATTTATATTTTTATTTTTCATTTCTTTCTATAATAACCCAAAGTTCTGTATATGTTTATCTATATTTATCATGGATAATATATATAAGATATCTATATCATTATATATAATATATATAATGCTGGTAAATAAAAATTAATGTGTTCCCATGAACCTGAAAGTGGTCCTCTTCATAAAGTCGTTATAGGTCTTGTATAGGCCGAAACGTTACAATATCAATACTTCATCAGATAAAAAAAATTTTCAGTCGCTTATTATGTTAATATTTATTATAAATAATGTTCAATATTTTTTTTATTACTTCTGTATATAGTGTGCACTTAAATAAATATATTTCAATTCCTCATATTTGCTGACATTTCTCTTTATTTATTCATCAATATGTATGATTATTTAAGTCTTGACGGAAATGGAGGAAATTTCCTTTTTAGGATGTTTTTCAACACAAACTTCTCCTTATTTGCATATCAATAATCGCACCCATCAGAGAGACCACCACATTTACATATTCTCTCAATAGAGATGTTGAAGTTTTATTTTTTATTACGGATGTTTACAATACCCGGATTGAACTTAGATATCAACTCTTTCAACATATATTACGCAATATAATTGGTTTAATCATTTATCTTTCCACAAAATTCCTTTCTTTTTTCTTTTTTTTTTTTGCATAACTTAATAGTTCGAGGAAGACATCCAATGAAAAAATAAGATTTAAATTTTTTTTTTTTTATTTTCTTTAATTAGGCATCTAGAAAAATTCGCTGATACATCATTGAAAGGAAACATAATAGCTAAATGTATATCGTATTACAAATTAATTCAGAGCGAGACAGTTGAGTACACGTTTTCTATCTAGAATTCATCAATGTAAACACACTTATTTTGTAACTCAGTAAGTAACTAGTCATCGTCTACAGTGCAACAATCGTCCTTTTAAGAAATTTGATATAAAATAAAAGGAAGGCTCTGTCTTAAGAATAGATTAGAAGTAAACAATTTCTCAGAATACAGTTTCAAATATTATTTTAAGATAAGTGTAGGTTCGAAAGTTCATTCTTTCTGCTGACAGAAACTCACCCAAGAACTTATTCAAAGATTAGCAGAATGTCGAGCAGAAAGCTTTGAAAAGTTTTCAATTATGATTCTCTTCAAGTATCTAAAGGCAATCCTGTTGATATTAGCCTGTAAATTCTGTAAGTTTTCTTTTGTTCCTCTGGAAATTCTTGAATACAAATTCAAGGCGACTTTAATTATTATAATTAATTCAAGGAAATATTATAATTAATTCGATTTAATTATTTGGAAATTTGAAAATTATGATAACTTATTAATAATAGAGTTCACTTCTATACTTTCTTGTTAGTTAAATTTGTTTAAATGTTTGCTTGATATTTTTACATTATATTCATTGTTAACCGTAATCAAATACTAGATTTTTCTACTAAAAAAAAAGTTCAATATCAAATTATTAATTGTATAATCTGAATTTTCCGACCATATTTTTGAAAATCAGCTCCACAATTGAAGCATTATATCTAAATCATCATTTTCTGTCATTAAAAAATAATCAAATTAAACTGTTAAATAACTAATTTACAAACAATAATTTGTAAAAATAGGTATAATTTATTAAAAGTCAATTACTATTGGAAACAATATTTATTCTTTTCTGCAATTTATTTTTAAATCGATTTTTTCTAGAAATTAGTATACTTATACAATTCGGAAAACAATGAATTTAGAATTAATTAATCATTTTTATTAAATAATATTAATATTATTCATTTAATTATTTTTAAATTACTTATTATAATTAAAAATAATTATTAAATTAGATTTAATAAATATGAATTTTTAAACTAAATTAATTATTTTTAATTAAATATTTTAATTAAAAATTTTTATTTTAGGATTAAATTTTTTTTTAGACTTATTCTAAAAATTAAATAAATGTATGAAGTTAATAAAGAAACTGTCGATAAAGTAAGGTGTCGTAAATTGAATTTATATAAATTAACTCAAAATTTGAAATTTTTTTTGAAAGATATCTTTCAGAAAACTACTTATATTATCGCATGAATTTAGAAAAAATAGAAACAAAAATATATCTTAAAATAAAATAATTTTGGATGAAATTGTTTCTTTAAATATATTTAAACACTTTTAATTACGGTAATTAGTTAAAAAAATGAAAGTACAAGACTTTCATCTGTTAAAATAGCAAAAAAAGAAGTTAATATTAGTTAAGAAGAAGTTAAGTTAACATAAATCGTTGATCATCATTATCATCATTAAGTATTTTGTGTATATAATGTTATATGCGATAATTTAATAGAAAGAATTTCTATTGCATTAATTAAACCTGTCTTAACTTTAATTTTTAGTGATATGCGACGTCCTTCAGGAAAAAAAGAGTATGCATTATTAAAAAGTGTAGAAGATATGTTTTTAATGATTATAATTGTTAAAATGAGTTAATTAATAAATTTAATTGATACATTTCTTTGTCTATTGACAAAAGGCTATTATATATCAATTAAAAAGGTTTGGTTTGGTTTGTCGCTCTACAGTTATTTTATGCAAATTTTGGACTAATTAGACCGAGACGTACAGTTAAACATGGATTCCGAACCACTAACAAACGTTCATGCCACCACCAGGATTCGAACCTGAAGCCTGTGGTACCTAAAGCAAGAGACAATTTAAAATCAGGCAGCTTCATTTCAAGAGAAGGAATTAGTATATTTTTTTTGGAACAATAACAACATTTATATGAAAAATGAAGTGCTGGAAATTACATACGAATCAAATATCAAAACCATGCGATCTTCATTTGATGTTTTATTGTCATTCTAACATACAAAGATATTCATAAAATTGTATAATTTTTAATATTTTTACGATAGGTTTAATTGTTGTGATTTGACTATCCCTCAGGCTCTTGGTTAGAGGAAGAAACATACAAGCCATAAAGTACATTGGAAAAAAACGTAAATATTTTCATTCAGCATATGCATTCAACTACACGTGCAAATCTGTCGTTACTATAAGTAGTAATCTTTCATTACTATAAGGAGTAGTAATTACTATTAGTATTTAATGCAGCAAATGAGTGCATATTCTAGGCGCCGACCCTATTTAAATGTGCTTTACAAAAGCACAAGTTTCTGTAACCCAGAGAGACGTATTAAAACATTAATGAACATACTATCAACCTACTATAAAGCACCAATGAGCCTACTATAAAGCATCAATGACATACAAGAAGTCAATAAAACATCTTTGCTACGCAATAACAATATAAGTCTGTTACAAATACTAAATGCGTTCATATCTAAAAAGTTTCGAAAATACTAAAGACTTGCATTGTGACATTTGGTTATGAATTTTATTTCAGGTTTCGTGTCAAGTGATGAATGTGTCATACAAACTAGTTTTGAAGGGACTATAGAAGAATCAAGATATTCTAGCAATTTTGAAAAGTGTTGGAAGATTATTGTTCCTCCGGGCTCTTTCGTGCAACTCAGTCTAGAAAGTTACACATCATTTCTTGTGAGTATTAATTGCACAACCATTATTTAAACAACCAAACTGTAAACAGAATGTAATTGAAAGAAGTTTATAAATTTCCTTTTTTCAATTAATTATACTGCAAATCAATTTGTTTTTCATATTTCTGTTGTTAAACGGGTTTTTTTTTAATTCAGTTACGCATAACATTTTATTTGTTTTATATATCTTTAGGATTGCCCTAATTCAATTCTAAAAGTTACAGTACTTAACAGAGACGAGCCATTTTCTTTTTGCCCTGAAGAATCAACTGGGATGTCCATTATTGCATCTGATGATGTTATAATAAACTTTGTAATGAATGATGATTTTCATAATTTTGATAGTGCATTCAAAATGCGATATAAAATTGGCAAGTATTTCTTTATTATGATCACAATAAAGAGTAAGCGAAAAATAAATTTCTCATTTCAATTTTCAGTTCTCTTTCACTATTGTTATATTATGGCTCCAAAGTTTAAGAGAAAATATTTATATGACGAGCTTGTCATTTACTTAATAGAAATAGTTAAAAATTTACAGGTATATAACGTTGTACTACACATAAAAATGTTGAATAACTACTTTCATTTACGCAAGATTTCACTAATGGAGTGTAAAATATTTTTAATAAGGAATATATATTATTATAAATATTCTTGTTGCATTTGCCTAACGCTTGAATTGAATTGTTTCATACTGCAGTTATGGAAAACTTAGAGAGCCACAATATTAATTCACTTTTCTAATTGGAGGCACTGAAATATTATAAAAGTTGAAATATTATACATTTTTCACAAATATATAATTTCACGTAACCTTTTTTGTCAATTTATCATTACTCGGGAATAGTGCATCAAATTTTAGTAGTATGGATTTGTGATTAATAATCCTCTCTGTCAATTTTCTCAACAATTGATATTAAAATAGTCTAAATATTGTTTTTCGGAAGAAAAAAATCTTTTATCAAATCATCTTGTATTTGTTGGGAGGTAATTCTTGGTTACTTTTTATATCTAAATTGAAATTTTGAGTTAGATCGGTAATAGAAATAAAAAAAAAGTTTACAAGTAAATTTTGGATTCGTTTCGACATATTGCAGTTTTAATTCACTTTGCTAAATGGAGGCACTGTATATTAAATAAAATTTAAAATATTATAAAATTTGAAATCTTATACAATTTTCACAAATATATAAAGTCATGTAAATTTACTTCTGTCAATTTATCGTTACTTGGAAATAGAGCATCAAAATATAAAAAAATTTCCTGTACTTCAAAGTAGAATGTAGAATTATTACCTTGAATATAACACACGGATTTTGGCACGCGACGTAAATAGCAATGAAAAAGATATAGCCGAATACATTTTGCTAATTAAATATACAAATAATGTATAAGTTTTCGTAACGTGTCTAAGATTTTAAGTATTAATACAAGAATTAACAATAGTTTTCAGTAACACGTGTAAAAGGATTTTAAATGGCGATTATTAGAAATTAGATTTAAATAATAATGATTAAAAAACAATTAAATAGATGTATTTAAATAGTAATGCATATATTTACCTTAAAGCAAATTACTTATTTTTATGCTGAAAAATATGATGAGAATACTGTCTGAAAATTTCACCCAACACAGAACTCGTCAGGCAACAAGTAAGAAATGCCCATACCTTAAAACAAATGACTTACCGTACAGGTTGTTATAAATAAAAAGCTCCTATTTAACACAACCAAGTTGAATGAATTATCGCCATTTAGTGAACGCCAAATTGGCACCTAAACAGAGATTTGGCAATCAGCTTATACTATGGGCATGGAGGGTCCTGAAGCACGCCAACATCCTTGGCGTGCATGAAGATTTGGTTTGTCCCTCTGTGGTCTTCTGGTGCACACTTTAGGTTAATTAGTCCGGGATTTACTGTTTAACGTGGATTCCGAATAACTAACAAACATCTATGGTACAACCTGTTACAGAAATCCTCCGTGATTCTGACAGAAGCCTGTGGTTCCAAAGTCACACGGCGCTTGCCATTTTGGCCAACAGGTCTAGCGTATGAAGAAGAAATGGTTTTTACGTCCGTTATTCAGGTTTGTAGTATGTTTCAGCATCCTCAGTTTCTCACAAAAATATCAAAGCTTTTCTGTTTATAAAGGCAAAATTTTTAATTTTGTAACACAAATTCTCCTTTAATTTAATAATAAAATTATTCAAATTCTAATTATATCATAACTTTGACACACGTATTTTCTATCCCATTTGGGTCAATAGAATGAATACACTCCAAAGCCGATATGTTATGAGAATTTTACTTTTCGCTAATCCTTTATTTTGTATATTATAATTTATTTATGATAGAATAATTATTTTTATTTTGAAATTATATATTTATATTATGTAATTATTATTTACATAATTACCTAAATGAAGCCTACATAAATAACATTTGTTTTGCGTTGCAGATTAATTGAAATGGGAAACAAAATTAAAAGAATATCTTTCATTTTGCTAAATTAAGTTACAACTGATTTAAAACTGAACAAAATGTGTATCAGTAAAACAAGAACATATTTCAATATTAGTTTAAATATGTAATAATAATATATTAATCATTTAATCACATAAATATAAATCAAATAGGATTACTTCCAATTGAATATTTCGCATATTAAATTATTATTGTATTTTATTCCAAAAAATTAACTTAAGTATGGCAATTGCATAAAGTATATATAAACGCCTAAACCTCTTGTTATATCATCATCTAATAGAATATTTGCATTTCTGTTTGTAACTACTTCAAGTTCTTATTTCTTACAGATATATTTCGGGTATTGCTTTCACATAAATTCATCATTCATATTTATTTACTGGAGATTTAAATGCAAGTTTATGTAATTTCTGTTTGATGCTTTTAATAAACAAATGTTTCAATTATTACATTTCTTTTTAAATCATTTTTGGCAATACATTAAGATGAAAATCCCGCATCGATTTTAAAATATCTCTCTAACTGACATTTTGAAATTTTTGACAAAGCTAAGTATATTTAAATAACTTTAATGTTATAGTTCGTTACAAGCAGATACATTATTTGAAAAATATTAGGGATTTTTAAAACATTTAATTATTTGGTCAGAAATTTTTAAATACCTTGTATTGAGGATATATATATATATATAAATGTTTGCTAAAGTAGGTGTTATTTTATGCGCGCTAGTATATATAAAAGATAACCATTTTTAAAAAAAAAGGTACATTTGAACAATATTGGATAAGAACTCTAAATTCTCAGTAACATTTTCACACATATAGCAAACTGTTTCTCTGTATGAAAAAACATCTCTGCAAAAATTTGTTCGTGGTCAAAAAGCAAACTTCAAATATCTGTCTAAACTTGGTCATCAGTGGCAAATTGGCTCATCTAGATGTTCTTTCAATTTACCAAACAATAGAAAAATTGCTGTACCTGAACAATAGGTTCGATGATCGAGATCTGTAATCTGGATCTTTGAAGCATATGAGTTGTGAGAGTCCTTTTATGTTCTGGTCAAGTTGTGTTAAAGAGAACAAAGAAATTTCTCATCTTTTCAAGCATCTTGTTCCTAAGCTAAGTTTCTAGTGTTTCGCGTCAGTAGTTCATAAATTCAAATTCAGTATAAATACCTCATTCACAGTCGGATGACACTGTTGATAGGTCGATGTACAAAGACATCATCTTCATTGCAATTGTGATAATCCAATTGGTGACAGACCATGTAATGAGCATTGCCAACTAACTTTCTCCGACTTATGTGGAGTGTGTGCCGAACATCGTGTCTTCCACTCACTCCACCATATCTGGGGTTCGGGTCGCTGTTCGCGTACTTGCATTTCCGTATCGGTCAAATCTACGCAGTCATCCTGAAAATGCTTACACCATTTGATTATATCTCGGATAAACCGTATAGGTGGTATATACTCGACAGTATACACTACAGATATTTCATTATGAGTCTACAAATGCGTAATGCATTTCTCCAGTAAAATATTTATTTCGCGTAAACGCATGTGAAACAATACTTGAAATTGCCGAGATAAAAATGTCGTTTTAGGAAGCTATGAACAAGAACTGTCTTCAGCACAAACTCTTGTACAATTCTGCCATTTTTTGAGGACGAATGTAACTGACTTGTCGAGCGTCTCTCGTACATGCATTCTGAAAAATGATGATAAAAATATATCTTAAAATAAAATTTGAATGAATGCAGTACAAAGTGTAAAAAAATTAATTCTTGTAAATAAAACAGTTTCTTTCACACTATTCTTTCTCGTGTTTACTACTTTTATAGTGAGCAGAAAAACATAATTTTTTTTCTTCCAAGTAGCACATACTATATTTATCACTACCTTTAGCACATTATTGTGTATCATAAAATATTTTATTCCTGATATTTCAGAGAGTCTTTGTACTAAAAAAAATAGTTTCAAATGTTCAAACAATATGTGCATTCCGGAATCTCGAGTGTGTGATGGAGTTCAACACTGCTTGGATGGAACTGATGAAATAGGATGTGGTATGTAAAGATTTTTAATATTGTTTTTCAAACTATCTACATTTAATTGATTAATCATTAATCTCACATGGCTTTGTTATCTTCTTAAAAATGGGTTCTTGCAAAATAACTCTTAGTGACTTTAAAAATTGTTTTACAAATTCTTTCACAATCGAATTGAACTCTACATTTAATAATAGGATTTAGTCTATTAAGTATTTTAAGGATTTCAATTAAATGATTGTGATTATGACAGGAAAATCACTTTAAAAATGTGTTTATATAAGGTAAGCAAGAAGCAAAGTAAATGTGCTCTGGTGTTTATTTATCAGAAAAAACATTGTTCATTTAGAGAGTGTCTGTTTTAATTATTGTTAAAGAGCATTTTTAGGTTTTGGTCTTCTAAAGCTTCTTATCATGTAGTGAAGGTTTAAGCTTTAAATATTTTCCTAGAAAAGGTTAAGTCCTAGCATATATTTTATTTTTAACTATTTTATTGGAATACAGTAACATGTTGAACAAGGTGTAGGTTTTTGAGTTAAGGAAAACTCAACACGAGCCCCCTTGAAATTCGCCAAAAACTTTTTAACGAAATTTTTAATAACATTTCAAGAGCTGGTTCTCTAAGAATGTTTTATGCAAGCAGCAAATGAGCAAAATCGATAAGAAAGAGATTTTTTCCTTGAAACTTCAGAAAGAGAAAGGCTTAAATCTCCCAGATGTCGATTTTTTAAAGGGGCATATTCATTATAAAAAATTGTAGTTGTCCCAATGGCTGATGCTGGCCACATCGAACATGTGGTTTGTTTATAAAGTGGTCAACATGCTACATGGACACTGGGTAATGAGAAATATTGGAGAATTGGCAAAAAAAAAATTTTCGTCTTCTGAGTTGAATTTTCTATTAAGACCCGATTTCTGACTGTTTTTCGTAATTTTATCTGAGCTTTAATAATGTATTTTTTTTTATGAAAATTGTTTGATAAACGTATTGTCTTTTATTCAACTCATATATATAAACACAATTTTTGCATTAATGAAGCATTTATTGCAATTTTAAAAGTGTTGCATTTGTTCTAAACTAAAAGGCATCCTTGTACTTTATATTTACTTACACAAAAATTTATTTCTTGCAAAATAATATTAAATTAACAGATAATTATAAAACAATAATTTAACATAATCAAAAAAAATTATACGTTCAAATCACAAAATTTGAAAGGGAAGTAAATGATCAAATTTTATGTAAATTCCCAGATCCCCTTTCCTCCTCATATATCCACTTTCTGCCAAATCGCAATAGGCCAGTAAGGTTTCTATAAAAATAATTATCTATGATAAGATTGGATTATTATGATGTAAAATTATTTACCATTATTTTGTGGTTGACAGCTCACATAAATTTGAGGCTTATAGTCTGGTGTCTTTAGACAATGCTATAGATGTACCATGTTCCACCATAGATCCTCAAATTGTTACAGTACTCCTCAATGCCTCAAATGTGGAAAAGACCACAACATAAAAGAATGTCCTATTACCGAGAGATTAGAAAATCCAACATGCATCATATGCGAACAGAAGGTCATCTAGCAGCTTGGAGAGGCTGCTCTAAATTTCGAAAACCTAAAATTCCCCCTCAATTTCCCGCTAATCACAGAAATATATATTCAACTCAAAATGTTTCTCCTGTCGTCTCATTTGCAAATATCGTTTCTGGCGACATCACTTCACAAAATTCTCCATCTCCTCCTAAAATCAATTCTCCACAAAACCCTCCTAACGATTCTAATAATCCAGAAATTTTTCAATTATTATATATATCTTAAAATAATTTGCGGCATACATTCCAAAGAGGGCATACATTCCATGTACAATGATCTGCAAAGCGCTCAAAACAAGGAGGATAAATTATTTGTTATTCTGCATGAATTTTCCAAATTCTTTCAAAACAATAATTAATGTCTGTTCCCTTTCGCTCAAAATTTTTATTCGAATCTCCCAAACATTAATAACGATTTGATCAAAAGGCTGCCTGATTACGATATTGAAAATCCTAAAAATGCGAAACGCCCACTAATTGCACTCTTAATTAATACGGACTTTCTGATACTGATGCTGATACTTCCTGAATACTGACTTCCTTATTTTGACTTGTTTATTGTCCACCAGCTAATCTGTATTTAGAAAACGCTTTCTTATTTCTTCACCGTACAAGGCGCTAACCTTGTACTTTGTTCCATTGCTGACTGCCTATGCCAAACTCGCTTTCGCATCCAATTCGCCTAGTTTTGAATTTCGCGTTTTTCTTTATTACCATTATTATTATTATTTTTATTTTTTGTGTTAAACCATTATTGTATCTTAATTTCTTGCTTCTTATTTTTTAAATCTATTTGGGCAAGCTTCCTAATAGTCTTCACCGTACTTTTATCTCAAAGCATTTCTCCATCGTATTTGTACAGAAACAAGATAGAGGCTAGCGGCTGCTTGAGCAGCCTAATTGCTTCGTAACATGCCAAATCATCATGGTGTCTCTAGATGGAGAACCCCAGATTTTTAAAAAGATTAAAAAATATTTATTTTTATAATAGAATCGGAAGTTGTCTCTCGTCTCCGTTTATACGTCTCTAAACATAAGAATGATCAGTATTGAGCATGAATACCTCCGAATTAAAAAAGAAAAGCTTTACTACTGTGTCCAAAAAGGATTTTTGCCCAATTTTATACAAAAAGGATTTTTGTCCTGGATCCAATTTTTATTTTTTTCAAAATCTCTTTACTTTTTTTTCAAAATTTACTTCATCGCCTTCAAAGTAATCCCCTCTGGACACAATGCACTTATGGCAACGTTTTTTTCCAATTCTCAATGCATTCTAAAATGACATTGGCCGGGATCGCCTCCAAACACCGAGGCGATTCACGTTGAGTCTCTTCAGTCGACTCACAATGGTGTCCCCAGAATGGTCTTTTGAGTTTAGGGATTAGCCAGAAGTATTACGGTGTGAATATAGTGGTTGTGGAATGATATGGGTTTCATTTTTGGCGAAAAAATCCCGAAGAATCAATGCAATGGGAGCTGGCGCATTCAATGTTTTCGGTACAAAAATGAAGTTGACCAATCCTTTTGAAATTCCAACCACATCAAGGTTGGTCAAAAGAAGCAAGGTCCCTTATTTTAAATCGACTGTTTGCAAGCATCAAATGTTTAAATTTTTTTCGATGTATACACTAAAGTGACAAAAGTCATGGGATAGCAATATGCAAATTTTCAGATGGCAGAAGCATCGCGTAGAACAGGTATAAATGCGCAGTGCTTTCGCAGAGCTTTCATTTCTGTTCAAATTATTCATGTGAAGAGGTTTTGACGTGATGATGACCGCATGACGGGAATTAACAGACTTTGAACGCGGAATGCTATTTGGAGCTAGACGCATGGGTCATGCCATTTCGGAAATCGTTAGGGAATTTAACATTCCCAGATCCTTTGTGTCAAGAGTGTGCCGAGAGTATGAAATTTCAGGCATAACATCCCACCATGGACAGCGCAGTGGTCGACCACCTGCACTTAACGACCGAGACCGGCGACGTCTGCATAGAGTCATAAATTCTAACAGACAAGCAACACTGCGTCAAATAACCGCAGAAATCAATGTGGGACGTACAAGGGACTTGTCTGTTAGAACTGTGCGGAGAAATTTGGGGCTATTCCAGCAGAAGACCGACTCGAGTGCCTTTACTGACCGAACGACATCGCTGGCAGTGACTCTCGTGGGCACGTGAGCATATCGGTTGGTCCCTAGATGAATGGAAAACCGTGGCCTGGTCCGATGAGTCACGATTTCAGTTGGTAAGAGCTGATGGTAGGGTTCGAGTGTGGCGCAGACCCCACGAAGCCATGAACCCAAACTGTCAGCAAGGCACTGTTCCAGCTGGTGGTGGCTCCGTATTGGTGTGGACTGTTTTTTCATGGCATGGACTTGGTCCTCTGGTGCGACTGGACGAACATTGAATGGAAATGCTTATGTTCAGCTACTTGGAGATCACTTGCAGTCATTCATGGACTTCATGTACCCAAGCAACGATGGGATTTTTATGGATGACAATGCGCCATGTCACCGGGCCACAACTGTTCGCGATTGGTTTGAAGAACATTCTGGACAATTCCAACGAATGATCTGGCCACCTAGATCGCCCGACATGAATCCCATCCAGCATTTATGGGACATCATCGAGAGGTCTCTTCGTGCCCTAAAATCCTGCACCATCAACGCTTTCACAATTATGGACGTCTATCGAGACAGCATAGCTCAATATTCCTGCAGAAGACTTCCAACGACTTGTTGAGTCCATGC
>BPLQ01003816.1:0-23702 GCA_021605075.1 Caerostris darwini | reverse complement strand
TCCCCGGGCCACAACTGTTCGCGATTGGTTTGAAGAACATTCTGGACAATTCCAACGAATGATCTGGCCACCTAGATCGCCCGACATGAATCCCATCCAGCATTTATGGGACATCATCGAGAGGTCTCTTCGTGCCCTAAAATCCTGCACCATCAACGCTTTCACAATTATGGACGTCTATCGAGACAGCATAGCTCAATATTCCTGCAGAAGACTTCCAACGACTTGTTGAGTCCATGCCACGTCGAGTTGCTGCACGTCGCCGGGCGAAAGGAGGGCCGACACGATATTAAGAGGTATCCCATGACTTTTGTCACTTCAGTGTATATAAACACACACACGTTGTAAGAAATCACAAATTAATAAATCACAAAATTCAACCATATTACATTTGCTCTATTCATTCTCAGTGTGTCTACTGTGGTTGTGGAACGATATGGGTTTCATTTTTAGCGAAAACGTCCCTAAGACATAATGCAGTGTGAGCTGGCGCATCCGGTCTTTTCTGTAACAGTCGATAATTTGCGCATTGAGGCACAAAATGGAATTGACCGATCCTTTCAAATTTCCAACATCATCATGAAAGTCTCTAATTGTAAACCGACGGTTTGCAAGCACCAAATCTTTAATTTTTTGGACGTGAGCTTCGTCGATTGAGGTTGATGGTCAACCAGAGGGCTATTCGTTTCCAACCCGTACTCTGCCTTCTTTGAACTGTTTATACCACTTGTAAACATTTCTTTCCGATATAGTATGTTTACCGAATGCACTCTCCAACATTCTATACGTTTGCGCACAAGAATATTCATTAAGCACACAAATTTTAAAGCAAGTTCTTTAATCCATTAACTCAGGCATTTCAAAAATCGCCGAATGCACTTTTAGCGTCTCACAAAGCCAAGCGTAACTCAAACACTGATGAATATTTTGATGTCAAATTTCAAATAATTTCAATTACTTTTTCAGTTAAAAATGATGTGTTCCAGCAGCGAAAGACTGTGACTGCAATGCATGTTGCTAATTGATTTAAAACTACCTCACATAATAGCTACGTTCTTTAAACGTGGGCCAATAAATGCGGCTGTTCTTTAATATAAGAAAAATTAGTAAATTTTCGTCAATGTGCAGAATGTTGTAGCAATATTCAAAGATGAAAGTTGATTTTCCAATGCAACCCATCTTTCTTTTCACCATTTATTATTTTCGTTTTACCAGGAAATGGTGTTTTTGTAATTCAAGGTAGTAACGAAAGTCGTGAAATTGCCACTAAATGGTTTAAGAACAAATGGTCATACTCATCTGGGTGGCAGGAAAACACTCATAGAGGAATTATTGCATGGTATTTGGCGACCGAAAGAAATGACACAGACGTAGAAGAAAAATTGATGGTAAAACAACTTGAGGCTGAAACTTTGGCATCGCTGTTGAGGTAATAATTATTCATTTAACTTTATTAATAAATCAATAATATTCTATTCGATATCTTTATTGATATCTCGAATTCTTAGAATTCAAAAAACTTCCATTATATTTTACAAAGTTCATTTATTTATTTTTTTAATATTTGAAAATAATTAGACCAATTCATTTCACCTCAATTTATTTTTAAAAGTGCTTTTTCATATGACTAAATTTATTATATTTTAAAATATGGCATTTATATGTTTTAATAATATTTTTATCGTTTTATAAAACATCACAATAACTTAAGATTCCTTTTTTAAATGAAATACCTGATTTAATATTAAGAGTGGCTTAAAATACTGAGGTAAGGAGATTTTAATTAACGGTTTTCCACTTCATTACACTGACGTTAATTCCTCAAATTAAATCTCACGGATCAAATATCATGTTAGATAACTATTTAGAATACACTAAAATGAACAACATTATGGCACCTCATCAATTTGGCTTTTAGAAAAATTTATCTACAACTCACCAGCTCCTACGAGTTACACCACACGTCTTCACTCTCTATATGAACGATATTCCGCAAACAGTAAACACTACACTTAGCCTTTATGCTTCTGACACTACCATTATTT
The DNA here is from genome assembly GCA_021605075.1 of Caerostris darwini. Taxonomy (NCBI): domain Eukaryota; kingdom Metazoa; phylum Arthropoda; class Arachnida; order Araneae; family Araneidae; genus Caerostris; species Caerostris darwini. The sequence goes on along the minus strand of BPLQ01003816.1, from coordinate 21,657 downwards.
CACAGCACCGTAACACCAGATTTCTCATTAAATATCTCCAAAATTACATTCATCTTCTTGAATTTTGGTTAATTAAATTAAATATTAATAAAACTGAAGCTGTCTTTTTCTCAAACAAACACACACCTACTCAAACCATTGCTATCTATGGAGAAAATGTTATACGGTCCAAACAACTACAGCACGATTTAGGCAATAATGAATTTGTAGCTGTTGTTTTCAATGGCGGTGCATCAACTTGAAATCGTTCGCCTTTGAAACCGTAGATAGGTAACAAATTCGGCATTACCCCAAATACATAACAATAGCCTGCCATATTGCTCATTGGGACACCAAGCTTATGAACGAACAATTCTAAGTGGTGGTATCAAATATTTTCGCAACCTTCTCCCGTCTGGCCAATCACAAAATTTGTCCGGCCAGCAAGTTTTTCATATCTATTAGAGAAATAAAGACTGTAACTTATGAATTTTACTTCGCTTGTATTCAACCCAGATTTGCGGCCTGATGGCCACTTGGCAGGCGCGCTGGCCTTTGGTGTCACCGGTATTCGGTTCCAATCCCGGTGGCTGGATTTATATTTGTTAGTGGTTTGGAATCCATGTTAAACTGTAGGCCCCGATCTAATTAGCTCAATATGTACAATAAATGACAGCAGAGCGATAAATAAAATCTGTATCTATTAACTCGAGAAAGTATCCAGTCAGTTCAAGACACATAGTAAATATATTATCTTTTAAAAAACAATCCCCTGTCAAGTTTCGGGTTTATTGATCTCCGAGAAAATATTCAGGAATTACTGATCCCCATATACTTGAAGACGGAACCAGAAAAACTCCCAGACAGCCTGATTCAATCCAAAACAGGAATCTTTATTTAATATATTTGTTAATAGTACCTATTCATGTTATTTTTATATTGCAGAAACGAGAGCAGCCCTTTAACTGTTAATCAAGTGAGTATGTTCGTTAACGCACTGACTGTAAGTTGCCGAGATCCACGAAACTTTCATGGATTCGATTTAGTGAAGATTTTGAAGCAACAAACTGAAGTCTCTTCTTTAACAAGTCATCCTACTTCGTATTTGGCCCTCTGCAATGCTGGAGAATCCCTACCAATCAATGCAACCACTGAACTGAGCAAAATTTTGAATAGTGACTCAGAATATCCTTTTCTTCTAGGTATGTGCCATATTGAATAATTATTAATCTTTAGGTTTTTTTACCCTCACCTTGACATGACTTAAAATATATAATATTAACAAACTTTCACATGATCAAAAATGTAAATTAAATTAATGGAAAAATCTGAAATTCAATTATGTATTTAATTTTTTTATGGGTGGCTATGATTTATCAATTTCTTTCTTACTGTTGATCTTGAATAAACTAATTTAAAAGATTAATTTAATTATTACTTTCAATCATGTGTAAGACTAAACTTTTTAAGAGAACGTTTTAAAACGATTAAATCTATATTCATATTCGTTATTTATTTATAATTCTAATTAATTATTATTGTCAATCAATCATTACTGATATTCTCAGCAGATACTCGTGTTAAAATCATATTTTTCAATTCATATTCACATTTCACATGTTTAAATTCTCAATAATGTGTATAAATATTTACAGCTATCAACTTGGTTAAACCTATACTTATATTATTATAATCTTTCTTTTCTGGATCTTATGAATTTAATAAAATGTGCAAATTATATTTTGGAATTATTGCACTTAGAAAATGTATAATATTCAAAAAAAGTAAACCAGCTACAGCGTCACATTTATCAAGAATTAATTTTTTTTCTGTATGTCAGGCTGAAAACAATGTTAACTAAAGCCAACTATTCAGAAACTGAACATTTATATCGCTAGATGGCTATGAAATATAAAAAAGTCATTTAACTTTATAAATCGTAAAAATAATTGTATACCTATAGAATTGTTTCAAATGTAAATGAAAATTTTTGAATGTCGGCAAAAAACGCAGCTAAGGATTAAATAGATAATTTTAACACTAAAAGAGCCATAATTTTAACGATAATTTTTTTGTGAACTTTTTTTTTCTGTTCAAGTTTTCAATTATTTTTATACCTAAGAATGAAATAAGAAATTGATTCTCAAAGTATCAAATATCTTTAAATAAAAATAAAATTATTTTCAATTAACAGACCTGAAAGCTGCCACTGTTATGGCCCTGTCTTGTCTGCGTCACAGCAGTGAAGATATCTCAAATATCCCTTTTCCACAAACTGATTTTGAAAATACAATAGAAAGGTTCAAAGCCCTTCAAAAAGATGACGGTAGTTTTGGAAATATCTACACGTCTGCAATTGTCACTCAAGTAAGTAGATTTCAAGAGTTCTTGACATAAAATAGACCACCGTCTCTTTGGAATATAGCGATGGCAATGTACAAAAGAATCGTATGATGTCATCCATAGTCTTCAGGATATCTCCGTCGCTAATATAGATCGTTATTAAATATTATAAACAATGCAATAACTCTCTCGAACTTTCTAACTCTAAATAATTGAATACAGCAAATGAATGAATGAATAAAATGAATGCAACAAATGTAAGAAGGTTGAATTTTGTGATTTATTAGTTTGGGATTTCTTACAACATGTGTGCTTCATTGTTAATAATTTGTATTTTTAATCTAACATATATAGATAGATATATGGGCTTGATGGCTGAGTGTTTAGCACTCAGGCGCCCCGGGCAACAGGTTTCCGGTTAAGGTCTCAGTGATGTCATGAATATTTGCAGTGATTTGGAATCCACCCTAAATCGTAGATCCTGAATGTTGGGAGTAAGGCTGACAACCCTACCCCGTAAAAAGAAAATATCTCATGTCTCGAAATTTTCCAGTAGGCAGACATCCCTGGCACACTATGAGGCCTATGCACCAATAAAGAGGAATATATATATATTCAGATTGTATCGTAATTTGAGTGTACGGTTCGGTTTGGTTTGCGCACTACAGTCCATTTTTGCACATTTTGAGCCACTTAGAGCGGAACCTGCAATATAACGTGGATTCTGATCTATTAACAAACATCCATAACACAGCCAGGATTCGTAACTGAAGCCTGTGGTACGTAAGGCCACAGCGCTACCTAATTAACCCTCAGGCAGCTCGTAATAAGAAGAGTACTAAGTAGGTTACATATATGAATAAAGTAAAGAAGGCTCCTGTAAAAATGAAAGAATGAAAGGAACTAAAATAAAGATATTGAATTATAAGTGAGTTATATTGTTAGACGATATTTTTCAATTGTGTCTTTTGTCTTAACAGATAATTAAAACTGACAAATTGCTCTCTATCCTAGTAAAAATACAACATAAAAGTTGTATCGTTTTCCTTAAGTACAAATTACTATTCTTTTGTAAATAAAATCATTTTTACTATTTTATATCTATAATGATGCATAAAATGACAAAATTAAATATTTATTAAGAAAGATTTAATCATTAATTAGACTGCTTGACTAGAAAACTATTCTAATTTTACATTAATTTATTTACTATTTTGTGTTGTAATAATTGCAATAATATTTTTTTTTCATTCTAGGCTCTCCTCTCAGCTGCACAGGAAAGCAGTAAAGATTGGAATCTTAATACGGCAGTCAATCATATAATGAAGCATTTGAACTCTTCAAACGTCGACTTTCTTGCAACCTATTTGACATTACCTATTTTAAATGGAAAGGCCCTTTCTGATATTAGAAATACTAATTGTTCTGGTGCTTTTAAGCAAAAATACCAAGGTAAAAATGATGAATATTTTATCTAATGTAAATTTTCAAATATTTCAAAGTATTGTTGTATGAAGTTAAAGAATGCCTTAAAAATACAATATCATAATTTCCTTTTTTATCGAATTATTAACATTTTTATTTCTACAGAGGTTTTGAATTTCATTTTTTTTTACGTTCTTTATATGCAAGTATATTTTCATGCATAGAATATGTAATAGAATTTAAAAAAAATTAAAACATGATATTTTATAAGTTCTGCTTAAAATTGGTGTAGGTTCCTGATGAACGTAAAAAAGTCACGAAAAATTAGAATAATTTAAAATTATATATTGTTTATAGTCTTTAAGCATAAAAAGGTCTTAAACTGGATTAATAAAATTATTTTTTGCTTTTTATTAAATAAAGTTAAAGTTATCAAACCCTATATGCATAAACTTTTCTATATTCTCTTTTGTAAATGGTTTTCAAACGAAATGAAAAAGTTATATATTGAAATTTTTGATGTTAGATTTCAGAGTACTATTCGCAAAGTTGCAATTTGAAAATGCTAGACATTATTATGCAGTTATTTAACGTTACTGTAACATTGCAATTATTTAACTTTAAGAAAACGTTGTAGTTGCAAAATCTTAAACATTAAGAGTTCATATATACACATACATGTGTGTGTGTGAGTGTGTGTGTGTGTGTGTGCGCGCGCGTGCGTGCGCAATATTGGTCCTAGAATTTAACTCAAACATTCCTAAATACATTAGAACAAAACTTAAATTCTTTTGAAAAGTTTTTTTTTTTTAATTTTACCAATTTATATGGCGTATGCAATGTCTATATTTATGAAATTGTATATTTTATTAAAAAGGAATTAGGTGTTCAAATTTTATTTATTATATTTATAAACTAAATGGGATATTTAACACATTTTAACAAAAAGCTAATCTGATGTTTACTCTCGCTAACTGCACAGCTTTTATTTAATAGACTAATGTTCATACTAAATCTTCAGAAAATGATACTGAGTGGTGTGCTATTCTAAAAATAACGTGCATGAAACGCTTTAAAGAGTATTAAGATTTATGAAATTAAAAATATCTGATAAATGTCGGACTTTTGAAGCTTCTATTATCAAGTAGGCAGTAGCAGAAATTAGACTTCCAGGCATATTTAGAGGTAAATAAAACTATTTAAAAAAGTGTTACGACTTCTTCTTTTATCGTATATATATAAATTGAAGTCTTGAAGTATTTTAATTTGGGGCAAATAATGAGTTTCTCAAATTGTTAGTGAACATAGTGTTAAACTTATAACTGTCCATTAACAGACTATTCGGGGTATTTATAAGTTGATAATAATTACTTAGAGGATTTTTAAGAAAATCGTGCCTGCATCTTCATTTCACGTAGCTGAAAGCTCAGAAAAGTCCTGAAGCATTTGCTATTGATGAGAGAATATTATATATGCTGTCACAATGATCATTAAATCTCCTTTTTTATGAAATCATTGATAAGAAACCTATTCCGCCAGCAAATTCAAATGTGGGCCTACTTTTACAAGAAATTCAAACATTAAAACTAACCCGAGGATAGAACAATGAAGCTAATAAACTGGTTATTATAAGGAAGCAGGTTAAACTAAGCATGGAAAAATCTACAATAGTAAAGAATATTTTATACGATATACATACATAAATCAAAATATTTTTTCATTCATAATCATACATGAAACATTCAAACATATAAAACAATTTGTTTTAAAGTAACTGTCATGTTTAAGTCAATATCACTTAATATTAAGTCAACATATTTATTAAAGGTATTTCGGTGGAAGGCGTTAAAAATAAGCTTGGGCCCAAAATGCGCGTGCAATACTCACTTTACGTAGGTGACGAGAAGGATATAATCCACACTATATGGCTTAGAGTTCCAGAGAACATCACAGTGTATGAAGTCATGCAATTGGCACAAGTCGCAGATAATAAATACAAGTAAGACTTCTTTTGTACACGCTTTCTTAAAATATAAAATAGTAAAAGTTAATCTACTTAAAATTTGAATTAAAACTCATAATAATTAACAAAATTTTATCTCAAGAAATACTGAATATCGTTAGAGTCTCGGGCTGGCAGCAATTTTTAAGCTGGCGTGTACTGAAAAATACAATGATCAAAATCTCTAAAGATGGTCAATATTGAAATCTCATGTTGTATAACACCAGGAAATCGGAACTCTGAAAGGAAAGGTAATTTGTCGATTGGTTAGTGTTTATAACGTGTGAACTGTGTGTCTAATCCTCAGCGTCCTGCAGTGCGTGTCTCAGGTTCTCCTTTCTTGAAACAGTGTCTACAACAAAGTCGCCAGTGGTTTTAAGCTCAACCTAATACTCGCCAGCGGCACACATTGCCATTGAGCCACGAGTTGGGCACAATGTGAGATCTTTGTATGCAAAGTAAACCCACTTTTAAATTCTCCGTAATTCGATATACTCTTTCAGCTGTTTGTATGGTACTCAAGTGCAGCAATGCTTATGAAATGTAGCACCAGAATAGTAGCCGCTTTGGTCCGGTTAATTCAGTTCCACATGGTATAGGGAAAATTCAGCTTCCAGTGTCATTCCAATTATTAACTTAACATTCTTATTAAATTATAATAAAACAGTTAGAAATAATTTGTTCATAAATTTTATTTTATTTATTTCTTTATTTTTAGTACTTATACTTCCTTCTTATATGTACAATATATTTTTATGAGTATATTTCCAAATGTACTTTTTCTTTTCATGCTTTATAGTTCCATTCATAAATATTAAATATTTTATTTTGTAACTTATTTTATTTTGCTCTATCAAACCCTGTAATTGTGTTTTTCAGATTTCAGTGGAAGAAAATGGGTGAGAAACTTTATATCTACGACATAGACAACATAACAAATGATTTTGAGAATGGTCAATTCTGGTTGCTGTATTTGGGACAAAATAAGGAATCTATGACACATTTGACAGAAAGTAGGGATAATTCTTTCAATTTCTGTGCTTTCAACATATTTTCCAATAAATACTAGTTAGAGTCTTCGAATTAATTACTATTGATATCCATTTTCTTATTAATGAAGAAATAATGTAAATTGATAATTGAAAAACTAATATCTTTTTCCATACCGTTAAATATGTTGTGACAAATTTTATTATGACAAATTTATTGAAAGTTTTTCAACATTAATTTCAGATAGATATTCAACATTTATTGATATTTTTTAATTTTCTATTCACAAAATATTGCCTAAATTAATTAAACATCTTTTATTATTATTTTGAACCTCTTTTAAACATTATTTTAATATTTTATTGTCTAAATTATTTTAAAACATGATGTTGTTGTTTTTTTTAATAAATTGCACCTTGATGTTTGAAATAAAAAAATAGAAAATGGTAGCTTTATAATAATTATTGCTTAATGTCATTCATCATACAAAATCTATTACAAAGATTTCAAAAATCTCTTATAATTTTTGAACTAATTATAATTTTTAATTGATTCTAATTTAATTGCAGTAATTTTTGAGTTTTCTCTATAGACATCTTTTTTTTTTTTTATTCTTAAAATATGATTTAGTAAAATTCTTCATGGGATTTTTCATTTGAATTTGACAGGCAAATAGGATAATTATATCTGCATTAGTTAATTTTAAGCCCTCAAACATTAAATTTTTAAAGAAATTATAATTTTTTATTCATTCTAATTTAATTTAGTAACTTTTGTTTTTTGCTATAGACATCTTTTTATTAAAATATAATTTTTTTTTAATTCTTCATAGCAATTTCCCTTCGAATTTGACGTGTAAATATGATAATTCTATCTAGCTTAGTTAATTTTAGACCCTCAAGCGTTATTTGTCTTTATAAAATATCAGAAGTATCTAACATAAAATCAATACCATATACTCATTTAACTGGTAGTAAAACATGAATAAAATAAAGATATTTTTATCGAAAATTTAAAATGAGATTCACTATTTCAATCTCATAGTTTAACTGTAAACTAATTTGCTATAATTAAACTATCAATTTACTTTTAATGATGTTTTATGCATTATTTTTTACTTTTAAATCATTTTAAATTCCGCTAGTTTATTTAATAAATATACGTAAACTACAATATATGTGTAGAACTTTCAATATGCTAGTGATTTTCTCTTTTAATCATGATTTATTAAAGTTATAAATTAAGATAATATATATTATCAATAAAAATTAAACACTCAAGTGTGTGTTGCTTAATCCTAGCTATAAAGAAGATAAATGTTTTCAAACATTTTTAAAATTTTTTCAGTTTTATGATAATATATATTAGTGTAATTTTTAACTTTGGTTTACGAAAGAAAATTCACTAGAATATTGAAAGTTCTACAAATATATGGCTGTTCACTTATATATATATTAAGTAAACTACTGTATTTTAAAACAACTGCTGCATAAAACATCATTAAAAATTGTAGCAAAATAAATGTTAAATCTTTTAATATAATCATCAATAATCAATTCACGGAGGTAAAGCAATAACCATTAAGTGGTGAAATGAACATAATTTCTTTTACAATGAAAATTATTTTAATATGAACATAATAATTATTTTAAAAAAGTAATTGAAATAAATAACGAAACTTTATTTTCAAACTAACAGTAGATTAAAATTAAAATATTTATTTTTTATGAAGTGGGTTTTTTGTACTTCTCTGTCCGTTATTTATGTATATTCTATTCTAGGTCCTGATAAAGTGACTCTGAAAGACGGATCACAGATTATCATGTGGTACAAGAGAGCACATATCTGAGAATTTGAAGAATATTATATGAATATTATATGTTTTAAAAATGATGCTTATTTAAAAAAAGTTACAAAAAAAAGTTATTTTTACCAACTGATTAATAATTCTGACCAATTTGTGGCTTTTAGATTTTTTAAAAACCACTTTTTAAAGATGCTTTGTACTTATCTAAGTATACATTTATTAATAAAAGTTAGCTTATTAAATCATTTATTTTTTTTAAATTATACTGAATAAATGGCAGTATAGAAGCTTTTTCTTTATTCTAAACATGATGGGATGTGTAATATATATATTTGCATTCCTTGTTAGCAGTGAATTTGTTAATAACAAATATGCACAATACTTTAAATTATACTACAAATAACAGATGGGACTATGAGACTGAGGGATATGCATATTTGTTACCTAAATGTACGTTATCGATCTAATTTTTGTATATCTAACCCATACATAAAATTTAAAAAGAATTAGATATCACATGAGTTATCAGAGAATGTTTTCTTCTTGAATTTATTGCTTTTTTTTATCAGATTGTCAGAAATATTCCTCACAGAACTAAATTCTCCAAAGTACGTAGCAAACACATAGTATCCGCGGGTTTGCATAGCAGGAGGTATTTCAGAAGACCGAGGGACATGCCCGTTTCTGCACAGCAGAGCTCCCGGCGAATCTCACAGATTCCTTTTGAGCGGCTGCCTAATTTCCCAGAGACCTGGGCAAAGGGCTGCACCTTAGGTGCTTCTAAATAAGACATGGGAAATACGGTTTAGAAATGTTTATACTATGGTTAAATTTAGTGATATTTTTTTTTTTTTTTTTTTTTTGCTATAACCCTTTAATAGTTTATTAAAACGTGTGTAGAGTAACTATTAATTTCATTTATTAAAAGTTGAAAAATACATTTAGTATAATTAAATTAAAAATTTTTAATGATTTATTAAAAACATATATCAGCATAGCCTTATGTAATTTAATAATAAGATTGAGATTTTAAGGGAAGTTAAATATTTCAGTGATTTTTTTTTTTTTTATGTATAGAAAAATTTCAAGTAAAATTTTACGGATTCTCAATTGTTAAAGTCATAAAAATTTCAATAATTTAATATTCGTTTCAAAAAGAATATATTTTTATTTTTCAGAATTTTGAAAGTAATACTTTTTATAAATATTGAAAACTAATATTTTTAATATGCAAAAATTTAAAATAAAATGTACGCTATTATTTTATTTCAATAAAGTATGTCTACATTTTATATAAAATTTATTAAAGTTTCAATGTCATATGTTGAAGTATGCACAAGAAGAACTATTTTAAGAGAAAAACTTTGGTACATTAACAATCGCTGTAGTTACCACAATTTTGAATAAAATCATACAACTTCACATGCATTGTTTCATACAAGCTACCTATATCATTTGGGAGGATGAAATTCCATAGATATTGCCCGTGGTCTATCAAGTCAGCAACGGTCTTGTGCTGGTATAATAGGGTTATTAGTTGATGGATTTTCTTTTTACGATATTTCAAAAACCTTTCCAAGGATATATGTATTGTAACTGACTATTGACAATAGGGTATAAAATATATGTAATCAGTTGTAATTAAGAATTTCTGATTTTAGTATTTTCCTCACTGAAGACCACAAACAATTCAAAATGAGATACAGAACTTAAAAAACTCAAATTGAGTGTAATTAACAAAACCCCACGGCACCAAACCATTGCAAATATGCATGCCACCGCTAAGATTTGAGCCTGAATTCTGTGGTACAAAAGGTCAGAAAGCAGCCAATTAGACATTAAATAAATGTGCAAATTGTAAGACGAGTGACGTATATAACGAGACTCTCAACAATTTCAGTAATTAAATCTTCTTTAAAATATAAAGGTTGATTTAAATATTACAATATAGAGAAAAATTATTTTTTGGCCCACAAATATATATTTATTGAGATTTTAAATAACGTAAAAATCTTCTTTCTTATTGTTAATACTTTTTGAGCATAATATAACTTATATCAGAAAACATAATGATCATAAAAAAATATAAAAAAAGAAAACTCACAAATCAACTCAACAATTTCGATTTACAGTCTGTGAACCTACTTTTGAATGAAGAGCGAAAAAAGTTCAATGCATGCTGGAATATACAAACATTAAATTTTCAAAGACAATGTGTGAAACAGCAATTGATAACGGTAATACCAGAATATAGTCATTTTTAATAGCATAAGGAATATGTCAGTGTTCAATATCTCCAGATAATACAAGTAAAAGCGTATTGGTTACTACACTCATGTCCATAAATTAAGGATAATTCAGAATCACACAGAAATTGAACTCTAAATAAAAATTTCACCTGTAGAATTATCACACACATCTTGAAGAAGAATATGCAAATTACAGGAAACCAGCAGATGGCGCGGATAGTACGTCACAATGACTAGAGTGTAAGAGAGGGATATATAAGGAATTGTGGCAAAGAAGTAAAATTGCTCACAAGCGATTTAAAAGCCTTTCAGTGCAATAACCGCATAGTTATGGCACAAAGGAAGCATTTGGATGATTTTTTACGTGGTAGAATTATCGGACGACTGAATGTGGACGTACCCAGCTGGAAGTATCCGAGGAACTTGGAATCGCCCTAAGTGTCATCTCCAATCAGCTTTGGCAACGATTCCAAGATGATGGTAAAGTGAGTAGATGTTACAGCACAGGTCGCCCCCGAGTTACAACGCCGAATAAGGACCGGTATTTAGCAGTTACTTCCAAAAGAAAAAGACGGAGCACAGCATCAGACCTGTCTCGTCAGCTCTCTTCAGCTACCGGTACGACAGTTTCAAGGCAGACCTTGTAGAGACGCTTAGGGCACATTGGTCTATATGCTCGTAGGCCTGTCAGATGTGTTCCACTTACCGCAACTCACTGTCGCCTGCGATTAACCTGGAGTAGAGAGCATGCATTGTGGACACCACAACAGTGGTCTTGTGTGATGTACTCCGACGAGTTCAGGTTTAGTTTGCAGTGTGATTCTCGCTGGACTTTCGCCACCAAGAGAACACCATTGAACGACACCGTTACGGTGGTGCAGGATGGCTCGTTTGGGGAGGAATTATTCTTGGTTCCGGAACTGACCTGCATGTTCAGAGTGTAACGATGACAGGCCACATCTATCGGGATGTCATTCTGGAACAACATGTACGTTTGTTTCGGGGTGCCATGGGTGCTGAATTTCTGTTTATGGATGACAACGCCCGTCCTCTCCGTGCAAACATTGTAGACGAATGCCTTCAATTGGAGGATATCACCCGTATGGATTGGCCAGCATACTCACCGGACTTCAATCCAATAGAGCATGTGTGGGATATGCTTGGCCGACGCATTGCAGCCCGTCAACCCCCTCCCACCTGTCAAACGGAACTACGGAAGGCATTGCTTGATGAGTGATGTAATATTCCCCAAGATCAGATTGATAATTTGATACTCAGCATGCCTAGGCGTTGTAAGGCCTGTATTGCATCCTCCGGGAGACATACTCCATATTAACCATCATACTAACCATGTTGTACTGTTTTTTGTAAATAGGTTCTGTTTTGAAATTTGCTCCAAGGAGTAAAAATCGCAATTTTTATTAATTATGTCAAACATATAGCATCTTTTTTGCTCTTTACCTTTTGTTTAATAAATAGACTTTACAAATAAGTCAAATTTGTTTTGCTTCTGTCTTTTTCTTTGTCTGAACTTCATTATCCTTAATTTATGGACATGAGTGTATGTTAAAAAAACGGCAAATTCAGAAACCACAAACACCCCATGATGAAGTATTTTCTTACAATGCTTTTTTTATGGACGCAAAGTTCCTTACTCCAGAACATCATGTTCAAAGTTATTAATTTTTGTGAGACTTTACGGTTGTTTAAGATATTTAAAGGCATGAAATATTCCAATTCGGATACACTTCGCGTTCTTATATAGCTGATGCGCATTGAATAAAGTGAATTTCTTTCAATTCATAAGAAGGGAGCATCAGCATGAAGGAAAGAGGGGTTGTTTGTTCAATAGCAGGTGGGTTTATCTCTTTCAATTCAAGTTTCATTTTTTTTAACTGTAGAGACAAGGAATGTTAAAACTAATTGGTCAAACGTCAATCACTAACTGGTCATAGTTATAATTGGTCATATATAATTGAAATCACAACAATTTCATTAATTAAATCTTCTTGAAAATATAGAGATTAGTTTAAAGATTATAATATAGAGAAAAACTATTTTTTGGTACACGAATATATTTATTAAGTTTTTAAATAAGAACAAAAAAATCTTCTTTCTTATTGTTATCACTTATCGGGCATAATATAAGTTATATCAGAACAATATGATGAGCATAATAAATATAAAATCACAAAGTCACTCACCAATTTCAATTTACAGTCTGTGGACTATTTGCAGTCTGTGAACATACTACTGAAAGTAGATCGAACCAAAAGGCGAACATTAAATTTTCACACACGATGCATGAAAAACAATTGATCACAATACTGCAAGAATATAATCAAATTTAATAGCATCAGAAATATATGTGTTCAATATTTATAGATAATCTGAGAAAACGCAATTGGTTACTATATTTAAAGAATGGCTAATTCAGAAACCACAAACAACTCATGAAAAAGTGTTTTCTTACGAACTTTCTTTCTTTCTTTTTTTTTTTTTTTTTTTGCATGTGTGTGTGTGTCGTTCGGATTTACGATGCCTGGTGTGAACACCAAGTATCTTAAATTAGAACAATATATTCAAAATCATTAGTTTTTGTGAGACACTAGGGTTGTTTCAGAAATTTAAACCCATGAAATATTCCTATTCCGGTATTCATCCTATTCTTATATAGCTGATGTGCATTGAACAAAGTGAATTTCATTCAACTCATAGGCAGAGAGCATCAGCATTGGGGAAGTGGGGAATATTTGTTCAATAACCGGTATCTCTTTCCATTCACTTTTAACTGTAGAGACAACCCGGTTAAAACTGTAATCGATCATAACAGCCACATTGATAAATTAGGCCATGAGAAATTAATTTAAAAATTACAAGTTTGACATAATTAGGAAAAGCTGTGTCACAACGTTTGTTACCAGAGTTAGAGTGTGGGAAAAGACTGGTTATTAAAGTCGAGATTTTTTACCACACAGACAACAACCACTAAATGTTTATTGGCTCAACGACATCACAATAATTAAATTTCGTGTTCAAGTTTGTAGGGATCTGCTTTCAACTTCTTTTGGGATTTTGAAAATTGAATATAATGAGATTCGATGTTTCGTTCGATAATCTATTTAACAACCATTGTTTTCTCTCTGCTTTGCGATGCCTTTCTTTTGTTACAGGTTTTTGTTCACTCATCGGATACGTTCATACTTTCTTTACCTCAGCAAGAATCTAAGATCGACTCATATTTCTTTATTTTCTTTCTTCGCACATTATAATAATATATCCACAGTGTGAAAGGAAGACGGTTAATGTGAAGTGCAGAGCACATATCTTAATATTGAAATTTCGCATAGCATAGAGATGCATATTTCATGTAATTTTTAGACAAACACAAATGAATATCACGTGACAAATTAGAGCCTTTTTCTTATAGAAGATTTTGAAATAAATGTTTCTCCTGATATGCGAGACTAACATGTTTTAAAAAATAACTTATACCTACTTTCTTCCCTAGACATTTATTATTTTCGTGTAACTCACACTACGCTAATAACAACCTAATTCATGATAAGAATCGAAGAAGTAAATAGAAGATGTTTTTCATAACCATGAAATTTTCAACAATATTTTACATGATATTTCCAAATAATCGTTTTTATGGAAGAAAAAAAAATTAGATTAATTTTTTAAAATGAATAACAAATAAATTGCAAAAATATCAAAGACTAACTTTTCTCAACTTAAAATTTATGTAAAACCCTGTATAGCGTTGAAGAAGCGTAGTGGTTCTAGTAAGACAGTTTTAATCTATATATATATATATATATATTTCTTATATACAATAAGCCTGATATTGCTTACTTACAAGGTGATATTACACTAATGTAATCACATTCCTTAAATATTTCTGATAATTTGCATATCATATCAGCTTTGTGTTTCGGTAAATATTATTCCAATCTCACATTCCGATCACAGGCTTTCAATTATATGAACAGAAATATAATTCGATGCTTCCGTTAACACTATAATATATCTACTTAGATATATTTTGTAATAAAGATGAATGTAGCAAGATTAGAAAATTAAAAGTCCCCTTTCATCAAGCAAATTATAATGTGTGATTGGCAGTGGGAACGATAAATTTGTACTTAAGGTTTAAATAACAATATAATAAAAAAAATGATTTGGCATAATCGAAGCAATTTCGCCATTGCGAAAAGTATTCAAGCCGAGTAATTGAAATGTTGAAAAGAAATATTAATGGCTACTGCATGAAAAAAAAGTACTAAATTTTAATTATCAATATCAATATATATATTTTAATAATATTGTTACATCTGAGTTTTATTAGCAAAATTTAATAATTATTTTTAATTAGGGTTAATTAGATTTAGGTTAGGGTTATTTTTAATTAGGATTTATTAGTTTAGGTTAATTTTATAATCATATACTAATACATAATTGAACATATTGTAAGCTGCATATTTCCCGCACTAATGCTATTACAACTTACCAAATCACATGTAAACAATAAATATCATTTAGTAGTAATTTTTAAAAAAGTTATTTTAAATTTTTTTCAGCATCTGGCTCTTGTTTAATACTGAGATAAAAGGTTTAGAAAATATCCACAGTCTGCATTCAATTTCGTGTATTTGGTAATACTTTCCTTTTTTCATTCTCTCGAGTGAGAATCTCAATTCTTTAATTATTATGAAATCTCTCATTACAGAGAGTATTTTTATTTCAAGAATTTGTTTCAAATTCAATGGGTTAAAGTGGTTTTGGGAATTTTATTCTAAAATTGCATATATTGTTTAATTACTATAGTTTTAAAATGTATAAACCTGCCTAGATTAGTATAAATTTGTTAACAGTCACGAATATCAACAAAAAAAAAAAAAAATAGAAATCCTTTGATTATTCATTGTTCAAATTGATTATTCAAATTTTTAGATTAGCGACTACTAAAAAAATGTTTGATATATTTTCATAATCAATGTGACGCTAACCCCAAAAGTCTATAGTTGGAATTATTGATTCTATAGATTGATAATAGTTTTAAATCTTATTTTTTGTGTTTCTTCAAAACTCTCAAAACTTCAAACCTCTGAAAGACTTTAGAAATTCCGAAATTCTTTTAAATTAATTTTCTGTATAACTAATTTCATATCATATTTACTTATTTTTTTTTTTTTTTAAGTTTTATTATAACTAGTTTGTTTCATAATAAATTTACCAATATCAGAAAACAAATTACTGACTAATGATAACAATTTCATTAAGAAGTCTTTCTTCATTTTAATTTTAATTGGTTTATAATTCTACCATATATAAACCAAAATCAACTTTAGATAATTAAATCAAACTTTTATATTTCTTTCCAGATTTGAATGGTTGAAAATATCTGAAAAAATAAATGTATAAGAATTATATTGTGTTACTAATTACTCTGAAATTTTAAAATTTTGCTGTGTAAAACATGCAGTTAATATCTAATAACTTGAAACAGGGAATGGAGACCGTCCAGCTTTCTGGTATAAAATTGCATTTACGTTTGATGAATATGCAATACGTATGACAACAACTAAGTTAAAATATTAACATAATTGTATACATTTATACTCAGGGAATAATGTTTTTCTAATAAATTTATTTTACTTCTATCTACTACATAGAAATGAATTCATCATGTATTCCTATATGGAAGGATATAAAACAACAAAATTCGTATAAATAAATTAAAATAAAATTAATTCATTTTTATTATAAACTACAAGTATTACCTACAGTACTTTATAAGTATTACGTACCTGTAATATTATAAATATTTCATGCAATTCCATACCAAAAAAGCCATATAATGCATCTTCCTAAAGAGTTCACAGTATAATTTATAATATTGTTTGAAATACTGATATTCTTTTTTTTTTATAAAACAAAAGGTATCATAGGAAAATGTTCATAGAACTAAAAATAACTCATAGTACGACGGAGGCTTGGGTATTTTTTCATCTATAATTCCACGCGGTCCACGTAGTTAAACTATAGTTTTTCTTTATTATCATGTCGGTTTACAGAACTGCGAAACTTGATTCAAATCCCAACAAGAACAGGAGTATAAAACAGGACAGGGGAGGACAGGAGTATACAGGAGTATAAAAATATTTAAATTAGTTTAAATATTTCAGACAGGTGTATTAAAATATTTAAAATTCATATTCTTGCAATTTGTTTTATTGTGAAGAAGGCGTGAACATCTATTCCCCAGATGCTGAACGTAAAAGTTCTCGACTGGAGTGAAAAATGTGGGTGCAATGTAGCATGACCCCCATTCAGCATGTGCTGGATAATTCAGCATTCAGCATGTGCTGGATAATGCTGAATCTGCTAGACATTTGCCATTTTAAATCTGCTAGACATCTGCCATCTGACTCTGGTCGAGTTGCCCAGTATTTAAGAATAGCAAACTTCTCGTTTCCGAATGTACAGATTTAAATCTCAGAAGAAGCATGAATACAATTGTAATACTCGCCATGCAATGTTATGTAGAGAAATTAGGAACTGTAGTAAAATTTTCAAACAAGATAATGAAGTGCACTTGATATAGTTTATATCAAAATCATGTTTGGTAATAAGCACTTTGAAAAGGAAGTGTTTTAACAATAAAACAGTTTTTAATTTAATGTTTTCGTAATACATATCCAGAACTACTACACACATTTTGATGATTTATGAACTTCATAAACATCATACAACTTCCACAACATGAATTTCTATTGTAAATTAGGCAAATTAGGAGACCTTATAATAGTTGCTCACACTTCTCCAGCACTGTTATTTTCTGGCATGGTTACTTCTGGGACATGGAAGGTGAAATTACCCATCTAAGAATATCGTAGACATTTCCTATGTGATTTAGATCCATAGATCTTGCTGAGCCATCCATCCATTCTACATCCTCACCTTCACGGTACAGAGGAGAGCCATCCTTCATCCTCCATTAAAACCATTGCCAATTGTACCCCTAAAAGGCGAGCGTACTGAATGTTTCTTACACTTTGAAAGACAGATAGCGAATTCCTGGCTCTTCCAGACGAACGTAAGTCGAGAATCAGTGATACAATAAACCAATTAATCTTCATTTCTTATCGTAAATAAAGCACAATTTTCGATACAACATTTAAATTTCTACCGACGGATGCTTGCTAGGCATTTGACCTTTGGTACCACATTGCTTCAGATTCAAATCCTAGAGGTGGAATGGATGTTTGTTAGTGGATCGAAATCTATTTTAAATTGTAGATCCAGCTGTATTTATCTCTCTTGTGCATAAAACGACAATAGATTGACGAAGCACACCATTTAATCTCTAAAAATCTGCATTCTAGACTGCCCGACTTAAAATATTTTACCGATTTGCCACTTTTTTCCAACATTTGAATGTTGGTGGTAAGTCATTTAACACCAATTTAACTTCACCGAATATTTGAGAAGAAACTCCTTGAAATTTGTAAAAAAAAATTTCGGAGCGAAGAAGTGCAGAAACTGTCTCATCAGCTTTTAAAGAATGCATGGTCTTCTACAAGCACTATCTATACTCACTTATTACCCTAATGTATATGAGCCTACATTGCGTACAATTTCATTAAGAAAGTTAATTATATATTTTGTTCACAATTTTTCGTTGAACAGAACAAAATAAGTAAAATCTGTTAAATTACATAAATAACTCTATTTCACGAATTATTTGAATATCAGTGTGTAACTATCATGAATTAATAACAATGATAAATCTACTGAAATATTTACTTTTAATATTATATATTTTCACTAATATTTTAATGGTTTATGTGTTGTAATGGTACACAAAGATTGCTATTGTGGTTGTAAATATAATTTTTCATAAAACTTCAGACAATGATGCAGAATTAAAGATTACTCTACTACTCTAGCATTTATCTCCTATTGTGACATTTTTCCCACGGCAAGAGATTTATCATTTCTGTTCCCACGGAAAAGGAATGTATATTCTTTAACAAGTGCACAATAACAAACTATCACTCAAATCTGTCAGCAGATAAGCGGTATCGTGTATATTTATATTACATGCAATTAATAATTTGTTTAATGAGAACAACCCTGTCACTCAAATCTGACAGCAAATAATCAGTATCATGGATAATGGTACATTTTGAAATTAGGGATTGTCTGTTCGACCTTCACATGTCGAAACTTTTACAGATGGATCATGGACAACGTCATGAATTGCTGCCTGCATTGTGATTGGAAGTATCCACTCCTATGAGAAGTGAGGGAAGCTGATACCCTCTCTTGACGGATTTTCATAAAGAGAGGTTTTTTTGGGAAGAGTGTGTTCTGCGACGCGTCGACAAGAGGCGTTGTTTTTCTCTGTTGTTTGTTGTTGTTTCTTATCCCACTTGGCTGGCCAAGCCCACAAGCCCATATGGACTCATGATTGAAGGGGAAGCAAGCAGCTTCTGTTGTGATGGAGCACCCGTAGGTAGAAGCCTGACTTTTGCTCCGTGACGCTCTTACAGTCATAGAAGACCGGGACCTACGGCTTAAAGTGGATTCCGAACCACTACAAACATCCATGGCACCGCCGGGATTCGAACCCGAAACCTGTGGCACCGAGCGCCAGAGCGCTAGACACTCGGCCATTCAGGTCCCAAATTTGCCAACGGCACGCAGTGTTCCCAGGTGGTCACCCACCCAAGTACTGACCGCGCCCAATGATGCTTAACTTCGGTGATCTAACGAGAACCGGTATATTCAGCATGGTACGGCCGTTGGTTTCATGTTTTTCTCTTGTTCTGTAAAGGGTCTGAACAGAACGGAGATTCCGCCTGTTTACAAAAGAGAGCCCTTTGGTTTTGTGTATCACGCAGTGTGATAATTATGGTCTGCAGCAGACCGGGTGCATTAGATTTGTTCGTAACTCTGAAAATCTCCGACTTTAGAGTGAACTACATTTGTAAATCAAATTCAATTTCTTCGTATAATAACCCAGAGTTCTGTATATGTATATATATATATATATACTTCTAAATAAAAATGAATGTGTACCCATTAACCTGAAAGTGGTTCTTTGCTTAAAGTCGTTATAGGTCTAGTATAGGCCGAAACGTTACAATATCAATACTTCATCATTTTTTCATTCTCTTATCATGTTAATATTTGCTATAAATAATGTTCAATATTTTTTATTACTTCAGTATATAGTGTGCACATAAATAAATATATTTCCTCCTTTCGCTGACATTTCTCTTTATTTATTCATCAATATGTATGATTATTTAAGTCTTGACGGAAATGGAGGAAATTTCCTTTTTAGGATGTCTTTCAACAGAAACTTCTCCTTGTTTGCATATCAATAAACGCACCCATCAGACAGTCCACCACAGTTACATATTCTCTCAATAAAGATGTTGAATTTTTATTTTTTATTACGGATGTTCACAATACCCGAATTGAACTTAGATATTAAATCTTTCAACATGTATTACGCAATATAATTGGTTTAATCATTTACCTTTCCACAAAATTCTTTTTTTTTTTTTTTTTTTGCATAACTTAATATTTCGAGGAACACATCAAATGGAAAAATAAGATTTTTTAATTTTTAATTTAATTATTTTCTTTAATTAGTCATCTAGAAAAATTCACCGATACATCATTGAAAGGAGACACACAGTACACAACTTCCATCTAGAATTCGTCAATGTAAACACACTTATTTTGTAACTCATGAAGTAACTAGTCATCATCTACAGTGCAACAATCATCCTTTTAAGAAATTTGATATAAAATAAAAGGAGCGCTCTGTCGTGGGAAAAGATTAGAAGTAAACAATTTCTCAGATTACAGTTTCAAATATTATTTTAAGATAAGTGTAGGTTCGAAAGGTCATTCTTTCTACTAACCGAAACTCACCCAACAACTTATTCAAAGATTAGCAGAACGTAGAGGAGAAAGCTTTGAACAGTTTTCAATTATGATTCTCTTCAAGTATCTCAAGGCCATCCTGATGATATTAGCCTGTAAATTCTGTAAGTTTTCTTTTGTTTCTCTGGAAATTCTTGAATAAAAATTCAAGGAGACTTTAATTATTATAATTAATTAAAGGAAATATTATAATTATTTCGAGGTAAATATTTGGAAATTTGAAAATTAGGATAACTTATCAATAATAGAATTCACTTCAATGCGTTCTTGTTAGTTAATTTTTTTTTAATGTTTGCTTAATATTTTTACATTATATTCATTGTTAACCGCAATCAAATATTAGATTTTTCTACTTGAAAAAAAAGCTGAATATCAAATTATTAATTGTACAATCTGAATTTTCCGACCATATTTTTGAAAATCAGCTTCCCAAATGAAGCATTATACTCTATTTAAATTATCATTTTCTGTCATTTAAAAATAATCAAATTAAACTGTTAAATAACTAATTTACAAACAATAATTTGTAAAAATAGGTATAATTTATTAAAAGTCAATTACTATTGGAAACAATATTTATTCTTTTCGGCAATTTATTTTTAAACCTATTTTTTTCTAGAGATTAGTATATTTATACAGTTCGGAAAACAATGAATTTAGAATTAATTAATCATTTTTATTAAATAATCTTAATCATTCATTTAATTATTTTTAAATTATTAATTATAATTAAAAATAATTATTAAATTAGATTTAATAAATATAAATTTTTAAACTAAATTAATTATTTTTAATTAAATATTTTAATTAAAATTTTTTAATTTTAAGATTAAATTTTTTTTTAGAATTATTCTAAAAATTAAATAAATGTATGAAATTAATACAGAAACTGT
>BPLQ01003814.1:0-167746 GCA_021605075.1 Caerostris darwini | reverse complement strand
GTTACGTATTGCTGTATTGAAATAATTTTCATTTTGTTAGAATTAGAAGTAGTTCACTAGTCATTTTACGCGGAAAACTCTATCCAATACGTCACGAACAGTTATGTTATCATGGCGACACGACACTATAACATATTATACCCGATGTATTTATACAAAGTATATATTTTTGATGTTTCGATTCCTATCATTCTTTAATTATATCGCAACGATATACCCATTCCTCGTTTTATATTTTATAAAATGCTATACTCAAAATCTTTATGAGTCTGAGCAAAAAATTTACAGTACAGAACTTTTTGAATAGAATAAAAGAAAAATGAAATTATCTTTTATTACAAGAGAGGAAAATTAGATATAAAGATTTTTAGTAGATGATAAAGTCAGATGTTCTGCCATTATTACAATAACCAAAATTATTATTACAATAACCTCAAATGCAATTACAGATACACAATAATTATCAGATTTATAAGATGTAAAGATTTGTATGTATTATCGTTGCTGATAAAAAAAAATGTATGACAATCAGACTTTTTTTGGAGAAAAAAAATGTTTTAATTCTTTCCATAATGGATTTGTATTCATTAAAAAATAGTGAAGAATGACGTTTTTGCACTTTCATCCATAATGAGAAAACTTTCTAAGCTTCACTCGCACTCCTATTATGCAAGGTTCCAGTCCTACACATATACATCCATTAAGATTGCCACTAACGGTTCGTGGGCGTAGTCATCAATAACCTAATAGAAGAGGAACGAGGGAAGCTGATTAATTTGCGGCTAACGTTCACGGACATTTACTTGTGGAATTGGGATGCATTCATCTGAAGGCAAAGCTTCGTTGAAACATTCGAATGCATTTCTTTCAAATACGGTATCGAGCTCAATTCAAAATGAATGACAATCGAAAAGAGAATGGATTCCATTAATTAAATAAACATTAAGAGAACAGAATTCTGAAGGGAAAAAAAGAAGAAGTTTCTTGTAAGGACCTAACTGTGCAAATAATGGTTGCTATAGTAATAGAAAAGACATTTGTGGCGGGTTTCGCTTTTATTTTGAAAAGAAGCAGTTTTTAAATTGGTGTAATTGTAAATTATTCATTTGCTTTTTTTTGTTATTTGATACTATATGTTTTTACAATTTATAAAAGAAGGAAAAATATATGTTAGTTAAATAACGAAGAATTTTGTGTATGTGCGTTTTCCGTAGTTAACTTATAGCAGTACTTCCCCTGACCTTCACAAGTCTGTTTAACCCTGTATAAGTAGATTCATAAACCAAATGCTTATTAAACAAACATATAAGTATTGGAAAATAAAATAATTTGGTATTCATTTTGTATTTTTAATTATATATTTTATTTTTTATTACCAAATAGCTAAATGAATAAAAATAGAAATAAATTTTAAGGAATGTGATTCGAATATCATATTATCATTACAAATGATATCTAAATATATTTCTGTATATTAACTGACGATTTTTAGAAGTTTTCCTTATGCTAAATTACAGGTGTCGGCTTATATACGGATCCGCTAGTCACGCAAAAAAACATCGATACTTTTCTGCTTGTCGGTAGTAAGCGATTGATCATCAAATAATGCTAAACATAGCATGTTTTTATTTCTTTAATTTATGCTTTTTAAGTTTACGAAAAAATATAAAATGAGTTATTCATTTTATGAAAATGAGTCATTTTATTTTCAATATTACTTATATTCCTGGTTTATTACGCAGTAGTCAAAATCAAAAATATGATGTTGGCGAAGTTTGCACCAGGCGAACAGAAAAGTACCAAAACGTACACCAAAAATAATCAAATAATACTTGAAATAATGAGTGTTACATAAACTCTCTCTTCATTTAGGCTATACTGATTTTGAACTTTAGGTAAATATTTCTGATGATAATATACAATTTCGTCTTACACAAAGATCGGCTTATACTTGGAAATATTTCCTTTATATTGCCATCTAAATAATTTTACTATCATCACACTAAATGGAATTTCTTTTACCTTACTTTTATCCTTCTTTGTTTTAGTTCTTTTTCTAAGTTTCCTGTACGTCTTGTTTGCTGTAATTACCTGTTCCGAGTTCAATGTTTCCCTGGAGACACCCTTTGCTAATCTTTTGCTCTTAGATCCTCTTCGAGACAAAATCCCTCACTTGTTATGTATTTGGATATCTGTGTTCTTAGCAAAAAGCATCCCGGTACTTGTTTTGTGGCAACTTACTTTGACTTTTGCTACGAATGAATAGAAGATGCATTACTCTCTCCAGAGTATTAATTAGTTGGTGGGTAAATATTGATAAACTTCATAACTTGTAACAATTATTTGAACTATCTGTTTCCTGAAGGTTGAATTAAACTTTTGATTCTCACAGTAAAGTTGCCTAATATCACTGTTGAATGGCTGTAATTTAATGCATGCAAATATTTCATTGATGTTAATCAAGGGGATTGTCCTGATAAAGTGTAGATCTTGAATCATAAAATCATTTTACATAATTGAGTTTAAAATTTAGCGAAATACTGACAAGCTAGAGAACTCTTAAGGCAATGACTACGGCCAACTTTGTTGAACTCTTTTTTCTCTTTTCTTTATTATGTATTTTCCCCCTTTTTGTATTGCCTTGTTATTGGAAAGAAAAAAAAAAACTTATCGTTAAAATGAAGCAATACTAGTATATTTTAATACATTTTACAGGCATATAAAATACTTTTAAATGTATATTTTGATTTAATACATTATTTGACAAGATCAATTATAAAACCTCTTTTGGTGCACCTGGTAACAACATTTTTAGTGGCTAAAGATCTGCAACTTGATTATTGTTAATTAATAACTCTGTTTCACTGTTTTGTTGTATTATTTTGTTGTTGTTGTTGTTGTATGTTTTTTTTTCGTTGTTCTTTTTTTGCTGTAGCTGTTCATAATCTGCCATTGGAAATAAAAAAATAAAAAATTATAAACGTTGTAAAAATGCATTAATGCATGCGTAATGAAAGGATTGATTTCTAATAAAACAACATTTTCTTTCGTTCCCTTTTGTCAAAGGTCCATTCATGCTCGTTCGCTGCGAATAATGAACCTACCGTCTAATTGCAAGAAGTATGTAAACATGTGACAATGTCAATTGACACGGGAATGTGTTTTCGGGAATTCCCCATCGTTACTGTTTTCCCAGTACAGCTTTATCACATTTGGAATGCGTCTATGTGTCACACTCGATTACGATGTCTCAAGTTGTGCAAATGAACTAAATGACATTAAAGTAAAAGAATTTATAGCTGAAATTTTCAAATGCCAAAGACACAATGAGATGGAATATAAAAAAGAAATTTAGACAAATGTGCTCATGTCTTATATAATTTGTAACATACGAAATGAAATGCAAAAAAATCTAAAAGAATATGCAATATTTGATTATCTTGTAAAGAAAGACTTTTCTGTAATTGATGCGCTAAAAAGCGAAGTGAAGAAAATTTATTTTAATGTGTAGTAAAAGTTTATTTAATTAACATAGTGTTTGTTTCCATCAATATCTTTATATATATATATATATTTAAAGAAACAAAGATATGAAGAAAAACTAATCTTTAGACATTAATTAGGTAGATTAGTAAGAAAATAGACAACTGACGGGCAAGAGTGGTCTATCTGGGATGTATTGGCTAAGTGTGTAGTAATCAGTGCTTTCAGAAACGCGTCTCGTAAGCGTCTCGCTTCGGCTGTCGTGCTGTGAAATAGACATTTTTTTGTATCTATTCCTGGAATATGTAACTTTTTATTTATGTAAGTTTTTATATAACAAAAAAGCAACAAATTCCTAATCTAATTTTTACTCCGTATTGAGATAAAATAATTTAGAAGTCGGATTTACATTAATAATTACATATAAAGTGAATATTTTTTCAATTTATGAAATTTCACTATTATATTTAACATTTGTATATAAACAAAAAAATTGATAAATTTTCAATGCGATACTTTTCTGATGAAATTTTTTTTAAATAGATGAATAAATATTTCATTTCGTTTTCTTAAAGAACATTAATGTTATTAGTTAATATTTATTCATTTTTATTATCAGAAACCTTGAACATTTTTAATGAATTTAAGTACAAGAGTTTTCAATTAAAAAAATGTTAATTTTACTAAACATATATAACTACTGCTTTTGACACTTTTTTAAACTCAACTCTGTTGAAACGGCAAAAATCAAATTACCCTTTGAATCTGTCTTTCGTTAAAAGCAAGAATCGTATGATAAAAAAATTGACTTAGAATAAAGTTTTAATAAAGTTATTATCCTTGAATTCAATTGCATATATCTTAACATTGGAGTTATAAATTTATATACAAAGTACATTATAAAGCATTTCTTTCGATTTAAAAATTTTGTATTAATCATGCACACATTACAAAGACAATAAAATTTTATGTTTCCTTTGAGTGAAAAAAGGCCATGATAATTTATTAGTAGTAAAAATAAAAGTTTTTTTAAAGAATATTTAAGGCAAATGGAAAGATTTCCTTAGAAAAAAAATAATTTAATTTAAAACACAATAGCTCTTTGTTAAAAAATTGATGACCGAGAGTGCATTATTTAACACGTAATTTTAAAAAAAAATTTTTTTAAAGTCAATTCCTATTTTTTTTTCACTATATTGCAGAAAGTCCTTTATAAGTAATTTTCATTCATTTTTTTAAAGTTTATCTGGCGCCATCTATTGGTAGATATATGCGACTTAAATGTAAAAAAAACTAAAATTAATTAATTAAATTTAATTACTGAATTAATATTTGAAAAAATTGTATAAACATCCAGTGTCATCCACTACAGGTTCAAAAAATGTATTTGAACTTGAGGGGATGAATAAGAAGTATTTTATTAACTATTTAAAATTTGAACAAGATATACATAGGGAGAGTGTGAGCTAATAGAAGGAATTGAAAAAGACACTGTTTACAATAAAAATAATAAAATAGTTCGAGTTAAAAACTACATCAGTTATTTAAGATTTTTCGAACACTATAGAAATATTTTCTTTAAAAATGTTTCACTTATTTTGAAAGAAGAAATTAAATTTAAGATTATTAACCTAGTAAGAAGTACTTGCAGTAAATCATGAAAAAGAATGACTAATAAAATAAAACACTTTCATAAAAAATATTTTATAAAATTAATAGTTCGTCAAAAACTATAAAATATTAGGATTATCTATAATATATAATATATTAAGAAGATCAGGATTATATATTATAGATAAAATATTAACAATATGAAGATGATATATATTATAAAAATATTAATAATATTAGGATTATAGATATTACAAAAAAATGAATTATTTTCACAAGAAATCAAAATAGTTGTAATTAAGAAAAAAAACATAAAACAATTATTACAAAGAAGGGCTTGAATGGCCGAGTGGCTAGCGCTCTGGAGCTCGGTAACACAGATTTCGGGTTCGAGTCCCGGCGGTGCCATGGATGTTTGTAGTGGTTCGGAATCCACTTTAAACCGTAGGTCCCGGTCTAATAGGATCGTAGAGCGTTGCGGGGCATTGTTACTCCGCGACCGTGGCTTATCTTCAAGTTACACGCGCGCCCTGGGTAATGCAAAGTGAGTAATGTCTGTGCAGCATTTGCCGTAAGGCATCCAAGACCAAGCTGTCAGTGTTTGCCAGCTACATTGGAAAAAAAATTATTACAAAGATAATGAATATGAAATTTTTTTTTGATACATAACAAAGAAATACGCTACATTCAATTTAATAAACATGTTAAATCAGAGGATTTAATTTAATATTTATACTGTAAACACGTACTCTGTATTTACTGTACTAAAGTGTAATGCAATATAATTATTACAAATATAATGAATGTTAAGTTTTTTTGGTTGATACATGTATAAACAAAGAAATAAGCTACATCTAATTAAGTGAAAACGCTAAAACAGAGGGTTTTATTAAATAGTTATGCTGTAAACATATGCTCCATATTTACTGTACTAAAGTATAATGCATAAAATCAATCAGATTAAAAAGTATTCGAGCTAGTAATAATTAACTTTATTTTATGAAAATAAGAAATAAGAAACATTTCAAACCATGTTTTTATCATGATGATCCTTATCAGAGACTTCAACATGTCAAATGATTTGAAAATAACTATAAAAAATATTGCTGATGTACACTCAAGAGCCAAAACATTATGATCACCCCTACATTTTGCAATGAACTCGCCTGGATGACGTGGAAGGCACGTGATCAGGTGGAAGTGGTATTTAACTGCTGCTGGAGATTCTGAAGAATCATTCTTTGGGGTTATCGAAAACCATTCTGATGCTTTCTGGGAAAATTAGGTTGATTTATGCTTTCTGGTCCGGAGTTGATTTGAATGTACTGAGACCATTCCTGACGAGAAGTCAGAAGATCATCAATCGAATAGAGTTGTGATCATGGATCTCACTGCTGATTTGGATTCAGATGCTTGCCATTCGCATAAGCTCTTACAAGATCTGGCTACTTTCAAGAAAAATTTTCCATCCATGCAGCATGTTTTTTCTACGGGGAACGGTCCTCTTCAGGACCATTTGCAAGTACCCAGTTCCAGCGCTGCAGCTGAAGCTATGTTAACGGCACCTCCTATGCTCTCTGATGCCGATCACTGCACCAACATCACTGCGGCTCGCGCCCAACTTAAAGACAAGGAGAAGGCTGTGGACTTGATCCGACAAATTCTTCAGAACCAAAACATCCTGATTGACGGAGGAGTCATTCAGCAGACTGCCCTTAAATCCACCGTGGACGGACTAAAAATAGCGGAAACTGCACTTGCAGAGGAAACCAAACGGGTAAGTGAGCTTGGATTATGTCCACTTACTAACTGCGCTAGGCACAGTAATGCGCATGTAAAGTTAAGCTCCAAGAGCAAGACTAATCCTAAAACTAAAAAGCCTAAAAGACCCACTGCGGCTGCTCCTAGTGACGGCTTTTTCTTAAACCGCCTAAAAGGCATACTGCTCGCATTAGTGTTGAAACTAATATCACTAATCCCATTGCTACTGCTAACAATTTTGATCAACTATCTGATGAGATGAGATTGAAGCCGACAATCCCTGCTGACATGCCTGTAGCTGCCGAGCCAAAACTGCCGCCCATTATGGTGCAGTTCACTGACGCACTTAAAGTGCACGTTGCTGAAATCAGCACTCTGCATAAGGGCGATGTTCTTATTAAGCTTGCCGGTGAGCAGCTTAAGATTTTCCCGGCCAACACGGATGTTCATCGTGCTGTCACTCGATATCTTACGGAGAAGCAGCTTAAAATTTTTGTAATAACTCCAAAAAATCAACGCCCGCTGAAAGCCGTGCTTAAAGGACTGCACGTTAGCTACTCCTCTGAAGAAATAGGAAGGACTTTTCTGAACTTGGTCTCAAGATAGACCAAGTCAGACAGTTAACCAACTTGAAGACTAAGGCCCCCATCCCGGTGTGGCAACTCACGTATCGAAAGGCCCCGGAGAACGTCAAGCTCTTCGAAGTCACCCGGCTACTTCACTACTCGGTCCGAGTAGAGAAATTTAATCGCCGGCCAGGAGCCTCACAGTGCTTCTCTTGCAATCTCTTTCACCATTCATCCAAGAATTGCAACTATAAGAAGAGGTGTTTAAAATGCGGAGGTGAGCATCACCTGAAAGACTGTCACATAAAAGAGAGGATTGAAAACCCCACCTGTATCAACTGCCACCAGATGGGGCACCTTGCCGCTTGGAGAGGTTGCCCGATGTTTCCGAAGCCCCGCTTACCACCCAATCAAGGCCATGCGCCAGCAAGACCCGCCTTCACCAGCCGGCAAGTCTCGGAGGGCGTATCCTACGCAAGTTTCTTGCAAGGTACACCCAAGATCTCTCACGCTACGCCGTTGGTCTCAAACCATCTGCCTCAAAATACCAGCACTAACACTACTAATCTAACTGCTGACTCTGCCACTAAGGCAATGTATGTTTTAAATGAAATAGTTAATCTCTTTAACACGTTTGGAGGGCTTGACAATATTTACTCGCAATTTAAACATGCTACTAATCCTTTGAAAAAATGCAGCTTCTTTTTTTTAAATTCATTAAGTAATTGCGCTTGTTGCTTCTTATTTAATTATTTTTTAACTGCGCCTTTCTTTTATTTACTCTGCGATTTGTTTTTACTCTTTTCTTTTTTGTACTAACAATGGACATAATCATGCTCACTGCTTTTGTTTGTATTCATGTGTTTGTTTTCAATGAACTTTATTCCCCAAGATTAGGAGTCTTAAGGCCATAAACGGCCAAGGTACTCCGTGCGTCGAATGATGATGATGATGAATCATTCTTTCACTTACTTCTGTGTGTGATGGGAAAGGCTGCGGATCTAAGCGACTTTGATAGAGAGCAGACTGTAATGGCTCGAAGGCTCGGAACAAGTATTTTCGAAATTGCACGACTCGTGGGTTGTTCGCGATCTACAGTTGTTAGTACTTATGCAAAGTGGATGAATGACGGTGAAACCAGCAGTAGAGGACATTGTGTTGGACATCCACACGCTATCAAAGAAAAAGGTCATCGGAGACTGTCTCGTATGGTGACTCAAAACCGGAGCCACATTCATCTGACCAGACAACTCTGGCGCCAAGGCGGGTTGAAGCTGTGTTGCGCGCCAAAGGTGGGGCCAACTCGCTATTGACAGGTGGTCATAATGTTTTGGCTCTTGAGTGTATTTTTAAGCCAAAGCAATTTAGATAGAATTTAAAATCTATTTTCACTGCAAACCCTTTTACAAATTGTTTCAAATTGAAGAAACTATAACTCTTTAGGGTATTTAATTTCAACATAAAGTGTAATACGTAGTTAAAAAAATATAAAATATTTCTTTAGACATATTTTTAAATGATTTATTTTATAATTGTTGTTAAAGTTCTTATTATTTTGAAAATACGTAATATATTTACTGTAGATAACTGACATATTACATAATTTAACTTATATACCTTGAGTTTATTTTTTGTTAAACAATGTTTTCATGGTTAAATGTAATGTTTTTTTTTTACTTTGTAACAAACAAATTATTTATTCTCTTGAATTTCTAATTTAACATTATTTTCTGTGGAACTTAATGGTTAATAAAAATAGTGTAATAGTTAAAATAGTTACAAATAAGTCCGATTTTTCTGGTAGAATTATAATACAAAAATAGTAACGAAATCATTAATTTTTATTTATATAAATTTTAATTGTAGTTGATGATTAAAAACTATTTCTACTAAACGTATTTTTTTCAAAGTATAGAAAATAAATAAACATATCTGATATTTCAAATAATAACATTGCATTTAAATAAAAAAATTAAAATTTTGCAATTCACTGACATTAGTTTATTAAATTTAAATACATTGCATTAATTTATTTGAAATAAAATTTTTAAAAATAATTAGGAGATTTAATTCGCCAAATAATTACATTGTTTGTTATAACAAAGTTGTAATTTTTTTATATACTTGTCGATATTATAAATTTTTTTTTTTTTTTTTCTATTTTAACTTATATTTTGTAAGTCTCATGGATTATTATAAGGGTTTAATTTTGAATTTTAAAGTAAAAAATATAAAAATAATAAAGTAGATTGAATACTGATCACATTCTTTTAAAATTCAGAATTATTTTTTCAACATTTATGTAAAGCAAATATAGAAACGTTGAATATTTTTACAATAGGAATATTAAAACAATTTTGTACTACTTAAATGATTCTCAAAATTCAAAATAAGAACTTTTACGGTATCTTATTAATTTTTTTTATATATTTCAATTAAGTATTTAAAAAAATTGTCTTGTGCATATTGTTGCTTATCAAAGGATGATAGAATATAGAATGATACAAGCTACATTAATAATGATAATGTAATATTAATGTTATTTTAAATTAACTGAGTTTCAAAAAAAAAAATATAATATTGTGATAAAGAAAGAGTTTTCAAAAACTAGAATAGCATCTACATATTTTTTTTTCTAATGCAGCTGGCAAACACAGACAGCTTGGTCTTTGGATGCCTTAAGACAAGTGCTGCAGAGACGTACTCACTTTGCATTACCCAGGGGGCGCGTGTAACTTGAAGATAAGCCACGGACAATGCCCCTCAACGCTCTGCGATCCTATTAGGACCGGGATCTACTTTTTTAAAGTGGATTCCGAACCACTACAAACCACCATGGCACCGCCGGGACTCGAACCCAAAACCTGTAGTACCGAGCGCCAGAGCGCTAGCCACTCGGCCATTCAGGCCCTGAATAGCATCTATATATAATAACGGAAAAAAATGCCTGAAATATTTATGCAGAGGAGTTTTTGAAAATGATAAACCTTATGGAAAAGAAATGTATTGCAATAAAATATCATTTGAGCAGGGACGCAAATTTTTTTCCTTTTGCACACAGCTTCCAATATTTTTTACAAATTTTTTTTAGCAGTTAATAATTTCGATGTTTTATATTTAACTTCGAAATTATTAACTGCTAAAAAAAATTGGTAAAAAATATTGGACTGAAACACTAGATTTTTTTCGATGCTTTATATTTAACTGGATGGGCCTGATGGTCGAAGGGCTAGCGCTCTGGCGTTCGGTACCACAGGTATCGGGTTCGAATCCCTGCTTTGCTCATGGGTGTTGCAGTAGTTCGGAATCCACTTTAAGCCGTAGGTCCCGGTCCTAATAGGATCGTAGAGCGCTGCGTGGGCGTTGTTACTCCGCGTCCGTGGTTTACCATCAAGTTACACGCAACATCGGTGCAGCCTTTATAGGCATCCAAAGACGTCCATGTCTGTTTGGCAGCTGCATTGGAAAAAAAAATATTTAACTTATTTTGAATTAATAGTATAACTATAGCACGTTAATTATTATCCCACATTTTAGCATTTAAAAGATAGGCTCGAAACAAATTATTATTAATAACAATTAAATAATAATGTTTAGAAATGTGTTGTTGTTTCTTATCCCACTTGGTCGACAGCAACATCTAGACCAAGTCCATCAACCTGTGTGTTAAATCGACGAGTCATAATAAAGGGTAAAAAATGCGGCTCTTCTTTGTCCTTGATATTGTGACACATAGACATGGGGTACCCAGAAAGAGAAATCTGATTTGCCCCACCCGGTTATACCCCGGTAGTGGGTATCCATTTCAGTTTGCCTTTTAGAACATATATGGGAGCTATGCCAACGGCCATACCATGCTGAATATACCGGTTCTCGTTAGATCACCGAAGTCAAGCATCATTGGGCGCGGTCAGTACTTGGGTGGGTGACCACCTGGGAACACCGCGTGCCGTTGGCATTCACAAATTTGGGACCTGTCTGGACCGAGTGTCTAGCGCTCTGGCGCTCTGTGCCACAGGTTTCGGGTTCGAATCTCGGCGGTGCCATGGATGTTTGTAGTGGTTCGGTGAATCCACTTTAAGCCGTAGGTCCCGGTCTGCTATGACTGTAAGAGCGTCACGGAGCAAAAGTCAGGCTTCTATCTACGGGTGCTCCATCACAACAGAAGCTGCTTCCTTCCCCTTCAATCATGAGTACGTATGGGCTCGTGGGCTTTGCCAGCCAAGTGGGATAAGAAACAACAACAACAGCGGAGCTATTCTAATCCGGACCCACACGGGTTGTATTGAAATGTAACGATATCTAATAAGAAATATTTAATTAATTACTTTAAAAGTAGTTGAATATTAATATTCCAGGCTATCATTGAACGAATGCATTTTTAAAACTTTAAAAAATAATAATTTACTATGAGGATGTTTTTCCTTATTCAGAAATATTTAGATTTGTCTTTATGTAATGAAAGCAACTTCATTCCGGGTAAACAGTTTGTTATGAAAAAAAAAATCAATCTTTAAAGTTTTATGTTTAAAATCCAGAATTTTACACCAATTTGGGAATCATTATTAATAATTTTAGATTTAAAAGTATTATAAGTTTAAAAAACTTTTAACATTATATTTCGTAAAAGCTTTTTCATTGAAGGAAACACTGTTATGTTTACCTTCATGAAAATACACTTCGTAGTTTCAACCCACCCACGTTCCTCTCGGGTAGGTTGAAACTAGAAACCACATTCCTTTCCATCCCTAAGTGAGAACCACTGTCTGGGGAAATATTGAAAAATTTATTTTTGTACTCCCAAATTTAGCTCCGAACATTTTTGTTTAGTATGGTCTATAACATAAAATAAAATGAGTTATTACTAGAAAAAATATTGTAAAAATAATTAAAAAATAGGATATCCGCTCTCGAGTTTTAATTTATCATGTGTGAGCAAAGTTTATTGGCAGAAGGTTAACGAAATTCATTGTACATTGGAATGTATAATGGTTCAACATCCGGAATTTTATTCCTGTGCATATTGAAATTGATCATACACTATGTGGAAGAAAGTGACGGGACACGACACTATAACGACATAAACCCATATTTATTAAAATTAATAGGAGGTAGGGCCTCCTTTGGCTGCGATCACAGACACAGACACAGACATTTGGCTCCTTCTGGGCATGCTCTCCACTAAATTAGCCATAGTGGCAAGAGAAATTTCCTTCCAAATGTTTAACAGGAAGTTCCATAGCTCAGGTTTGCTTTCGGGGAGTGGGGTGCAGGCCCTCAACCGATGGTCCAATTCGTCTCAGAGATGTTCAATTGGGTTAAGATCAGGGTTCTGCGCCGGCCACTCCATGCGTTTAACTTTGTTGTCCACATAGCAATCAAGAGTCCTCCTTGCAACATGGCATGTTGCGTTGTCGTCTTGATACCAGCCATCATCCATACCGTACGTTGCCCACAAGGTAGGAAGGACATGATTGTCGAGAATATCACAGTATCTATCGGCATTCACCAGTGGGCCAGCCCCATACCAGGAGAAACAGGCCCATACCATCAATCCTCCTCCACCAAACTTTACAGTTGGGACGACCCACTCGGGCAAAAGGCGTTCTCCTGGTAAACGCCATACCCAAACACGTCCATCGGAACGGAAAAGGGTAAATCGTGACTCGTCACTCCAAAGGACGCGTTTTCCAGTCATCCAGAGTTTCCAGTCATCCAGTAATCAAAGGCTCATGGGCCGCCGAACGTCCAGTGTAACCTAACTTATGGGCCTCGATACGAAGAGTCTTGGTCGAAACGGCCACACCTGTGGCTTGTCTAAACTCATTAGCGATGTTATCCATGGATGTTTGACGGTCACTTTGAATCTCCCTGCCGAGCACCCGCCGGTCCCTGCTGGTGAGAACTGTAGGTCGTCCACTTCGGGGTTTGTTCTGACAGTGTCCCTCAGTCTTGTAGCGACACACAAAACGTGCTACAGTTGATTTTGAGCAGTTACGGAGACGGGATATCTCCCTAATTGACACCTTGGCAAGATGCAATCCAACCAACACACCTTTCTCGAATTCAGACAATTCTCGTGGCGGCATCTTGACAAAAAACAACTCTAGTCGACTCCACAGAGTATTTATAGGATATGGCTGACACGTGATACCTATTATTGCGCTTGTGTCAACTGTATTGTCGACTTTTCTACTTTTCGAGGGGTATCCCGTCACTTTCTTCCAGATAGTGTATATATATATATTTTTTTTTTACTTTACCATAATCAAAATCAGGTTCGGTTTTATTCATTTCCTATTACATGCAATGCTTGACATCAGATAACATCGCATTATTTGACGTCACATCCCCATTACTTGAAATTATATTGCATCACATTGCTTGACATCACATCACATTTCTTTTCTTTAAATTACTTAGCATACATCACATTACTTAAATCTACTTCACAATGCTTTTGATCATTTCCTTTTTCCCTTTCCACTTAATTTCCCATCGGTTAAACCTCACCATATTACATCACATCGCATGATACATCATCACTTCCATTATTTATATCGCATATCACATTACGTATCAGATCGCATATCACTTAACACATCACATCGCATATTATTTATATCGTGTTTATTATATTATTATCGCGTATATCATATTTATTATATTATTATTACGTATATCGTTTCAGATCGCATTATATAACATCACAAATCACAATACCTTACATCACATATGTCATATCCTATTCCATCACATATCACACACACATCACGATTCTCATTTCAAAACAGCCTCTTGTTCACGAGTGATAAAAACTATATTTAATTAAAATGAACTCATTATTTAAATGTTTCCAACACTCAAACTCAGCATTGAGGAGGCAGTGATGTGATATGTAAATGCATGTTTTGTTTATTAATGCCGAATGATTATGGGATGTATGCAAGTCAAGATTTTCAGAAGGTGAACCATAGTGAAAGACAGTTCTTAATACAATGTGTGATTAGTAATTAGTACACAGTGATTCTGTGAATGATGATTATGGAAGAAAGACAGGAAAGGTATTCAGCTCACCATCAAAAATACAGGTTGTGTTTTATATTCAATTAATTTTTAAATATTCTTCATAGAAAATCATACAATTAGCCCATTTTACATTTCCTAATATTTTAAACAGAAAGAATTGTATAAATTAAGAATAGATTTATTAGTGAATAAGATATTCAACAAATATTGCTACAAAATGAAAAAGAAAACATCTCTAGAAGATGATTAAATATTAATCTAAAAAAAGGAATTTTCAGGTGCTAAGAATAAAAAAATATAGGAAATTCGTGTTTATGTTTCACATATTTTTATTTTAGGTTGTTTACCAACTCCATCTGTTCATTACAGTGTCCCTATGTAATTAATTATGCTACGCTCCATGCAACACCAACAACCTGCGCTGTAGCATTAAAAGGTCCCCAGAGAAAATATAGCATGGATGAAATGTGCTACAAATAGGCGATAGAGAAACAATTATTTGAGTTATTTTTTTATTGTAATTGGATTTTTTGTGTGATTTGAATTTTTTAATATGGGAATAGCGATTTTCTACTTGAAAGTTTTAAAAGAAAAGATTTCAGGAACAAGTCGGATAACTTTTTTTGTAGTAAATATAGTTTTCTTTTTTTTTTTTTTTTTAGTGTGTTTTGATATTTTGATGAAGTGCAATAAAAAGTACTTTTTTTAAACAGTTTTCAGAAAAATATTTTTTTTTGTATTGCAGTTGTTTTTAGTGAATGAAAATCTTAAAAATAAGGAAAG
The DNA here is from genome assembly GCA_021605075.1 of Caerostris darwini. Classification (NCBI taxonomy): domain Eukaryota; kingdom Metazoa; phylum Arthropoda; class Arachnida; order Araneae; family Araneidae; genus Caerostris; species Caerostris darwini. The sequence goes on along the minus strand of BPLQ01003814.1, from coordinate 152,513 downwards.
ACAGCAAGATATCTTTGTTTTTTTTAAAGTAGATAGGTATTGCTATTGTAGATAGGTAGATAGGTATGCAGATGCCTATTTTTTATAAATAAAAGCAGATTTTTTCAAATCAATAATTTTTTCATAATGTCCCAAATATACATAATCATGCATCGAGTAGTTAGAATTTTCGTGTTTCAAGTACAATTTAATTAAAAAAATGGCAAAAAAATTAAAAACCGTGGAAATATTGGGAAAAAGTAATTTTTAATTTTGTATAAATATACATAAAACTAAATCGTATTTAAACAATTTTTACCAAAAATTCGACAACAAATATCTTCTATAGTTAGTGATTACATTGAATATTTGTAGAACAAAGCCTAAATTGAGTTGCAATATAATGAATGGAATAATACTTTGTATAGATTTATAACCGAGTAAATAAATTGACACAAAAAAAATCAATCGACTATGTTTAAATTTTTTGTATACTAGTGAAACCTCATTATCAATTAACTATACATATACTCGAACCATCGAACTCTATCCATTGACTATACATATACTGGAACAGTTTCACGAATTATCATGGAAGGTCATTGTTTTCTAGGTGGAAATGTCTTCTGATGGCCGAATGTTTGGCGCTCGGTGGTATGATTTTGAATTCCAGCGGTGCCACGAATGTTTGTAGTGTTTCGGAATTCACTCTAAACTGTAGGTGCCGGTCTAACATGACTGTAGAGTGTTGGGTGTAAGGTTGACAACCTTACCCCGTCAAAAGAAAACATGTCATGTTTCAAAATCTGCCAGTAGGCAGACGGCCTTGGCCCACCATGCAGATGTTGCTTCAATGAAGAGGAAGTCATTAAGAGGATTATCAAGAGACGTTGCACTTTATCTATGTGTGGTTTTAGAGGCAAAACTATTGTAATTTGAGGAACGATGTGAGACCTTTCTTTCACGGTCGCCATTAAATTTCTCCGTTTTAGAAAGATAAAATGACTGTGGGCATTCGTTTCTGAAAGCAATGACTGCAATGAACTTCATCAACATATTTAATGCCTCTGGAAAATTAGTTGCGCATGTATCTACTAGACACGGATTAGGCAATTTGTTAAATGGAAATATATTTACTTATAAAATAATGAAATATTTTCCTTTTTTTTTTGTTCAACTTATTTCATCTAAATGTTTAAGCGTCATAAGAGCGTCACGGAGCCAAAGTCAGACTTCTACCTACGGGTGCTCCATCACAATAGAAGCTGCTTCCTTCCCCTTCAATCATGAGCGCGTATGGGCTCGTGGGCTTGGCCAGAAAAGTGGCATAAGAAACAACAAACAAAACTTGAAATAATTTCGAAACTAATAATTTCCAATTTTAATTGCAGATAATTTATTTCGCTAAACTTAATAAAATATTTAAGAATTTCTTCGAAATATTATTAATATAAAAATTTACAGTTTGTATTTTAAATAATATAGAAACTTTTCCCAGAAATAATACATACAAATAAAATTAATTTTGAATTCATATATTGCTTTCGAGTAACAAAATATTATATGAAAAATAGAAATAATATAGAAACTTTTAATAGAAAAAAAATAGAAATAATATAGAAACTTTTAATAAAAAAAATAGAAATAATATAGAAACTTTTAATAGAAAAAAAATAGAAATAATATAGAAACTTTTAATAGAAAAAAATAGAAATAATATAGAAACTTTTAATAGAAAAAAAATAGAAATAATATAGAAACTTTTAATAGAAAAAAATAGAACTAATATAGAAACTTTTAATAAAAAAAAATAGAAATAATATAGAAACTTTTAATAGAAAAAAATAGAAATAATATAGAAACTTTTCCCAGAAATAATACATACAAATAAAATTAATTTTGAATTCATATATTGCTTTCGAGTAACAAAATATTATATGAAAAACAACTTACAATTCTTAGTTAGTTTATTCTTAGTTACGGTTACTAGCTTCGTAACAAACAATATCGTTTATTTGTTTGTAGTTTTATGTTTTTATGCACAGAAATACGAATTTGTTTTCAACAGGCAACAAGTAAATCTTCTGCAAAATAATTGATGTGCTGTTATGCAATAAATTTATTTACAATTCGTATAGGTATAGTTAAGTGAATGTTATTGAATTAATGTTATAAATTGATGGAAAAGGAAATTTTAATAAAGATGAAATTAGTTTAATGGAATTAAATTCAAATAAAGCATTTGTCTAGGTAATATATTTATTATATGAAAATTTTAAGGTTATAGGTTAAAGTATGCTCGAGCAGACCCATTCCCAATGTGAAATGCTAGTACATTAATAACCGCTGTACGATAAAAGATAAGAAAGAATAAAGATAATAATAAAGATTTTTAATACAAGATTTTAAATGCAAGCATGTAAACATATGCCTCATGTCTTGCAAGACTGTACATCATTTTCTGGGAAGGAGTACAATGTCTGTTGTACTTGGTCAGTTAAATAAGCAGCTGCCTTTGATAGTTGGGGATGACGCTTGATTTGTCGTCCAGTAATGTGTTATACGTGTTTGTTGAGAGGAAGATCTGGTCAAGGCAACAGATCCACACTTTATCCACGCGTTTGGGGACAACAGAAGTATGGGAATAAGATTTACGCAGTTGGAAAAAGCCCCCCCCTCCAGTAATGTGTCATATGTGTTTAATGGGCGGAAGTTCTGATCAAGGACAGCAGAAGTATAGGGACGAGTGTTATGAGATCCCTGCCCTGTTGTAGTAATAAGAAATGGCAGCGCAACTGATTCAATCATCAATCTGATATACAAGAGGGGCCTTGATGTCATCTGAAACTGTTCCTCAAATCATAAGTTCTAGTGTAGCTCCAGTGTGTCTATGATGAGGGCAGATATTGAGGATTGGCCTTCTTCTAAACACTATTCGGCCATCATAAATAAGTGAGGAACGGCTCTCATCTGAGAATACAACACATTTACACTCCACCCTCCAATGAGCTCTAGCTTGACACCATCGAAGACGGTGATAGGGAGTTAGTGGCATGGGCCTGTCTCTTAAGTTCGCTAGGTCACTCTGGTACCAATAATGTTACTTGGTTACGCTTATGTTACTTTAAAAAAAGCTTTGCTACATTTCCTTCGTCTAAACTAATGTATTGCTTACGCATGGATTTCTTTTTTTACCAGTGTAGTAATATATTTAGATTAGAGAGTTTAGTAATGAAAAAAAAAAAATAAAAATAAAAATGAAAAATACCATTTTCTTTTATCTTTTTAAATATAAATCTGTTTAAAATTATTTTGTAATTTTATTCATATAATTCAGATGCTTTCATTAGTATTGAAATCAAATAACAATAGTTTAATAGCAAACATCAATATTTTTATGATGTTAAATTCAGAGGTAAAAAGCGTATGTTTTTTATTAGTTAGATTTATTATAGACCTATTATATTATAGATTATTATAGACGTATTTTTTAAAATCGTTTTCATTTACAACCATGATATATTTTAATAATCTTCATGTTTATATACATATCTCTATTTTTATATCCGTATTTTTAATAATTAACTCCATTTACACATGTAATTAATAATCTAACGGTTTTTTTACTTTGCTGTATTTTTTAGCCTGGATCACCAGTACAGAAAAAGAAATATTAACCTTTTTCATTTTATCCTATTTACAATTTAGTGTTTTTTCAGTTGAAAGCCGAAAATTAATTAATTTTGAAAAAGTGTATATTTTAAAAAATAATTCTTAAGTTTAAATATTTCAAATATACGAGAAAACAATAATAAGATCGCTACATTTTTTTGATGATTCATATTTTTTTTTTATAGATTAATTTCAAAATTTCACAATATTATCTGAGTGTAATTCTGCCTAAAAAAACTATTTCTAATAAAGATTTAATCTCTTTCACAATAGCTCTTATTTATTATTATCGAAGAGCAAGATTAATTAATCTGGCTAACTAAAATTGATCAACATATTTCATCATTCTGTTTACAGTTTTTATAAATTATACTAAAAACATTCTTTAACATTTTTCTTTATCGACAACAGAAAGAACTAAATATTTTTTATTAGTCATGTTCTTTAATAGAACATAACTTTTTATTTCATTAATTACATGCTTTCATAATTTGCTTATGCACGTCAAAGGTTGATTAAAATCCAGACAGCCTTAGAATTTTGCAATAATTTATTTTTTCTTTGATCTGAAAAACTAATATTTTTATTACATTATGATATATTAAAATCCCTTTACAAACTTATAAAATATATTAAAAAAAAACTCTATTTAATCATTAAAATTTCGAAAGATTTTTAAATAAAATATTTTTAAAAATCTTTTAAATTGGAAAAAAAAAAAACAAAAAAAAACAAAAAAAAAAAAAAACAATAAATAGTATTTAAACAACTAATTTTATACTACTACTTTTTTTTGCTACTATAATACTACCTACTTTGTTTTAAATATAGTCTTTCTTAAAATTCATTTAATATTTCAAAACTTGAAAGGCCAACGGCCATACCATGCTGAATATACCGGTTCTCGTTAAGTATAAGTCAACTATCATTGGGCGCGGTCAGTACTTGGGTGGGTGACCACCTGGGAACACCGTGTGCCGTTGGCATTCACAAATTTGGGACCTGAATGGCCGAGTGTCTAGCGCTCTGGGGCTCGGTACCACAGGTTTTGGGTTCGAATCCCGGCGGTGCCATGGATGTTTGTAGTGGTTCGGAATCCCCTTTAAGTCGTAGGTCCCGGTCTGCTATGACTGTAAGAGCGTCACGGAGCCAAAGTCAGACTTCTACCTACTGGTGCTCCATCACAACAGAAGCTGCTTCCTTCCCCTTCAATCATGAGTGCGTATGGGCTCGTGGGCTTGGCCAGCCAAGTGGGATAAGAAACAACAACAACAAACAAAACTTGAAATAATTTCGAAACTAATAATTTCCAATTTTAATTGCAGATGATTTATTTCGCTAAACTTAATAAAATATTTAAGGATTTCTTCGAAATATTATTAATATAAAAATTTACAGTTTGTATTTTAAATAATATAGAAACTTTTCCCAGAAATAATACATACAAATAAAATTAATTTTGAATTTCATATATTGCTTTCGAGTAACAAAATATCGATATCTGTTCCCGCTTTTAATGGTGATGCAACCTACGAATTTCCTTAAAGAACTTCTAGCGTAATTGTTAACCCTCTTTAAGATGTAAGAAAGTTAAAAAGAAAGAGAGAAATAGGACCCTGAAAAGACATTCAGGGGATATTGAAAATCAATCAAGAAAGAGGTTCTACCCATTTATATTCTTTCAAGGAATAAATCGCCGAACCTTCACAATTTACTTCAGAATTGAAGAGAGTTTACGAAGGACATTCCTCGCTTGTCCTGATGAAATTTAATGGTGACGCTTACTTTTCTTGTCAAATACCGAAGAACCCTGCTGAAGGGTTAACGATCTCTTTAAAAATCCATTATCTTCAAAAGTGAAAGTTTTACTGGGATGAACCCTACACGATTTTCTTTAAAGTCTTTTAAATAACAAGTATAGGAAGCAATGTAAAAAGCTATATGCTGTTAAAGAATGCCGATGTGCCGATATTACTTTTATAGACAAGCGAAATTAAAAAGAATAAAATCGTTTATATTGTCTGCATGGAACTAGAACAAACGAAAACGTAAAACTATTTTCTGTATAAGAAATGTAATTTTTACTTATACACTTACTACTGTGTCCAAAAAATAAGACGAATTTTCATTTTTAAAATTCCCGGGAAAATTCCTGGAATTTCAATTTTTTTTTCTTTTTAAGTTGCTGCACTGTCCTTGACATCTGTGTGAAATTTGATGTCAAAAAATTCATTAGTATTTGAGTAAAGCTTGGCTTTGTGAGACGATAAAACAGATTCCGGCGATTTTTGAAATGTCTGAATTAATTGAGCGAAGAACTTGCATTAAATTTTGTTAGCGGAAACTTATAGAATGTTGCAGAAGGCATTCGGTGAGCATTGCTATATCAAATAGAAATGTTTAGAAGTGGTATAAACAGTTCAAAGAAGGCAGAGAACGCGTTGAAGACGAAGAGCCCTCGGGTTGACCATCAACCTCAACCGTCGTAGCTAACGTCCAAAGAATTAAACATTTGGTGTTTGCAAACGGTCGATTTACGATTAAAGACCTTGCGTAAGATGTCGAAATTTCAAAAGGATCGATCAATTCGATTTTGGGCCTCAAACACTGTGAATGCGCCAGCTCACACTGAAGCGCGCCAGCTCATACTGAATTGAATCTTCGTGAGTCAAATTTCGATTGGAGCTTTGAAAGCCATATACCGAAAACACTGCAACCATATTTCTTCCTACACACTGCAATTCTGGGAATTCTGTAAATTCTGAATATCGGAATTTTCATTTAGAAGTAGAATCCTTCCACGAATCAGTAATTATCTTTCTTTCAATGTGAAATATTTTCTGTGGTGTGTGATGTCTGCTCGTGGGAAAATAAAGCTGTGAGTTCTCAAATCTGAGTCTCAAGTCTCAACCCAACCACATCCAGTTACAGCACTGCATATGCATAAAAAACGTTGCAAACAACCAACCAAACAAAAAAGAAACAAATGAATTAATAAAAAAAAATTATCCTAAGAAATTACGTATAAGAAATGAAAATAAATTTCTTTCAACTAAAAAACACAACCTGTACGAAGATTTGCAAGAATTTTATTTCTTTTTTTTTTTTAGGCTTGCAACTAGTTTAAAAAGTTACAACTTCAGTTCAGCTTATAATAAACTGAAATGCAATTTTAAGAATGTAATGCAATGTAATCATTTAAAAAGGAATATACTTTTAAAATTGAATGAATTAATTTTAATGTTGTTATCAAAACAAAACTACTTCCTCGTGGCTTTATGAAACATATAAAACATTTCCACAAGTTTAAAGTTGCAAAACTTTTAACTCGAAATAAAAAAGAAATTTATCTGAAGGCTTAAGAATAATTAATAGGATCTATGAATGTTTATTTACCCTGCTTAAAACAATAATAATATATTGTAAGTTTCATATAAAATATAAAGTTACAGTACCTGTTCCCATCTGAAACGTGGTATGAGTATAGTCTTTAATTCGTCGAATCGTTAATTGTCTTAATTATCATTTAAAGAAAAAAAGTAGAAATAACTCAAGGGGAACTCATTTATTGTGCAAAATAGTTAACTTAAAATTAACGTCATTGATTAATTATTAATTAGAAATTTTTAAATTATGGAAATCCAGTACTTTTTACATTCGGTTCAGTATATAATGCAAATTTTACACAGAAACATTTATTATAAAATTCCAATGAGTTCTAGAGATTTAGATAACTTAAAATAAGGCAAGAATCAAAAATGAAGTTCGTCTTAATTATTAACTGACTATTCTTACAATAATAAAAAAAAAAGGACTTAGATAAAAATGCAAATTTTCCGTATTTCAAGGTCTAAATACGTAAAATTTGTCTGTAACATTGAAAATAATGCATTAAAATGCAGAGATTATTAAATTAATTATTAATATTGAAGAGGCTGAAAAAATGTATTGGGATGTACTATTATCTGCTTGTATCGGTGAGTCTGATGTCTGTAGAAAATCATTTTTCCGAGTCAAAAGCACATTCCTTAGTAGTGCAAGGAACAGTAAGATCTCCAAATGTGATTGACAACAGAAGGTGAAGAACAGGTCATGCTTAAATGAGGATAAATATTGAATGCTGAAAAGGTCGATAAACCTAAATATAAACGCCAAATACTCCAATACCTATTTCTCGCCAAAATCACCAGAGTTTAAACTGGTACAGTTAGAAACCAATTTTGTGGACAACGTTTATAATCCCGCAGACAGACGATCTCTGTTCCATTAGCACCAAGTCATTGTGCTACAAAGGCGGACAGAGAATCCTGTTGATTGGAGGAGAAAGGCTTGGAGCAATGCTGAATGTTCCATTTTACAGTCAATCCTTGTAAATAGGTTTACTTTTAACTGGTGACAAAGTGGGACACAAAATAATCGTGAAATTCATGTAAGAAAATTTCAGATTTGTAAGAGGTGGCGCGATACTCACGGGTTGGTGCCTTACAAAGCCACACCGTGTTCTGTTAGGTTGAGACTACTGTAATAATGGTAGAATCATAAGAATAATTTGGTTAGTAGGCTCAGTAGACATTAAACAATAAAATATCTGTGGTTCATTTTAAGCAGACGATTCAGTGACCGTATATTACCCCTACAAACATGTCAAATGTAGTTCTGGAGGAGTGAGAAAGAATACCTCCTTTTTCCTTTAATATCCAGGTAGACTTCAAGCCTCCTTAGAGGCATGACGTTCATTTCACGAATGTGCATTTTTTTTGACAGTTTAAGGAAGCCTTATTCTCTTTTAAATATAGCCTTATTAAAAATGAATTTCTTTCAAGAAATCATATATTTTTATTTATTTTTCTAACATTCACAATTTGTATATTTTTTTGTTTATTGATAAATAATTTATAAAATGTCTTTTTCTTTAATCTATGTGTGGTCTTTCTCTCTTATAGTTTGCCATGTTTGTGGACAGCGAATGAACAATCCAAAGTTTTCTTTATCCCCAATATTTATCAAACTTCCTATAGTTGTCTGGAAGCTTTCTTAAGTAAACGTTCTGCTCTTTGCTTTACTACTAATACACTCATTTTCAAATATTTACAGAGTGAAATGAACTTTAAAGGAATATAATAGAATTTATTTCTGACAGTATATATCAGAAAGGGAGAATAAGTTCAAGTAAGGAATTAAGATAATCATTTCTGAAACATTTTCTTAGACAAAATAATTCAAAAGACACTGTTATATCTTTTGAATTATTTTGTGAAAGTAAAGCTTGTAAGAAATTGTCATTGTAGGTCATAGTAAAGCAATTACTATTAGTCCTGAATGAAGTTTAAAATAGTTCTCCGTGAAAAGTTAAATCCTTTATTAGAAAAAATCTGTAAAATTATTAGTAGAGGCTATATGTGTGTCTTGATGTACTTTAAAAAGATGAAAACCAGAATATATTTATATAAATAAAATTAAAATATATTTAGATTTTTACATCTAGATATATAAATATCTTTATTTTTCGTAATATATTAATATTCATCTAGGAAGTACTATATGCATCTTGCTGAACTGTTATTTTATTTTCATGATATTGATATTATTACCTTAAAAAAATGGGGAACATTTTCTATTATAAGTAAGAAATTATTTCTTGTAATTATTTTTTCCTAGATATTTGTTTAATATACGTTATTACATTCATTTTTTAAAATCATCACAAATGTACGAAGTTTAGAAAATGTGAAAAAAAATTTATTCTTTTGAGTGAAATTTCTTATTTAAGAAATTTAACTAATTTTTCTGAAGGTAATTCTTTCAATTTTTTAAATAGTTATCTTTTTAAAAAAAAAAATTTTAAATTATAAAAAGTCATAAAAATAGTTTATGTAAAAAATCACTTTCAAAATAAAACAGCGTGTAAATTTAAATATCTTCCTTTAAATAGATAGTATTTAAGGGAAAAAAATCAACAACATGAAGTGTTAAATAATGGATTTGCATCAGTAGCTGTGTAATAAAATTTAATCGCAGTATATCCTGTAACGTACAAAAAAAATTTACAAAGAAAGTTAAAAATATATTTTTCTACTTACAACAGCGTTAAAAATGTATTTTTTTTTTCATGTAAGCTGTAAGATACATCTGACTTTTAATTTTTGATGCTGAATCAATAGGATTTAGAGTAGGCGTATTTTTTGAGGCAGTTTGTACAAAAATTAAAAATTAATTTCCAAATTCAAAAACTTGTATTTCTTTTTATAGCGAATAAATATTTTTTTAAATTATTTGCAGGTAAAATAACAGTAAACAAATTTAAGAGGAGCAATCAACTAAACATAGTATGAATATAGTAGAGAGAAATTGAACAGAAAAAATATAACATTTAGATCAAGGGTATTGAAATTGTGGAGCGTAACTCCCAACGGAGGCAAGAAAGAGTTGAATGGAGAAAAATTATATATTTCCATTATATCAAAAATTAAATCATATTAAGCGAATGAAAGTTATATATAAAAAAAAAAAAACGACATGGGAGAAATTTCCTGGATAAATCTTGAAATATTGTGCGTTTGAATGTTGCTAATAATTATTTTTGGATTAGTAAGAAAACCACATTATTATTAATTATTTTTATTTCCAATGGCAAGAGAAATTGACAAACTCTTATGATATCAAAACAGTGTAAAACACACAGAAGAAAAAAAAAACAATAAGAGAATGGCTCATCATCAAAGTTCTCTCAAAGTTCAAATATCTATTCACCTATTCATGCATGTCTCGGCATCCTGCTATATGGTATCTGTCCATGATCTCATCTATCCCACTGAGCGGCCAATTAAGGCTATCAGAAATACCAATGCGGTGCAGATGACTCGCCAAACAGTCATGGCCCACCGCAAGTCTCACTATCGTAGCTGGCAAGGGAATGTTTATCTCATCTTTCTTAGATGGGGCATTCCATTGTTAAGACATTCAGCCTACACGAAGTCCTAAAGGTGACTGTTGGAGCGTTGCTGCATGCCGATAGTAGTAGACCTTTTAATCGCCTAGACGTAACCAGAGTGCACCACGGTGATATAGATCTACTGTCGCATGCTACATTATTAATTAATTCTATATATATCATGATTCCTTATATAACGTATAAATAAGGTCATAATTTTTATAGTTGACTACAGTTGAGTAACAAACCAAAATTTAAGTATTTCTTCATGATATCAAATATAACAAATAATATAATAATAATATAACAAATATTTTATTTTTGAATTAAAAATCTCTGTTTTTCAAATATTGTTAAATTAAAACAAAATTAATAAACAAACACAATTTAAATAAAACAAACTTAATTAAGTTAACTGTTTTATTTAATGAATAAAGGATCTGTGAGGGGACATAGCATAATTTATTCCTCTCCAGGGGGGCAAAATGATAAACAATTTGAGAACCACTGCTTTAGAGGATACTGAAGATTGTAAAAATAGGATCAATTTTGTATAATCAAAAATAAATGACACGACTTTTTTCTAATATTTAATAATATTTTAAGGTTTAAATGAAAGGATCGTATATAATTGGAAAAACTTGTTGAATAATTGTTTTATTGCTTATATATGCTTAATATAAAAGGCCATAAAATAAACAGCAATATAAATTCAATGAGTGGTAGGAAATAGGACAATAAAAATCAATGGTTTATGTTGTCTTACGTATCATATGACATGAAAAGCAATGCCTTATGCATTTGTCTTATGTTGGAATTAGTCCCTTTCATATGTCGTTACGTACTTTAAATATTACAATCGTTCAATTCTGGATCATAAATGAAAAAATGTATATTTTTAATTATAGTATTCAAACAGTCATTCAGATTCATTATTTAATTAATAATAATAAACAGTCATATAGATTCCTTGTTTAATTCCTTCTAATAAAAATATTAGAATGTTCTTAGAACACAACTTTCTTAAAATATTCTCAAAATAAATATAAAAAAGTAATAATATAACAATAACTATAAAATAATAAATGGATATAATAATAATGATGAGTAAAATCAAAATGGGGAGCATTTGTAATGGGACTATCACTGATCACGTCTATTTTGAAATGTAACTATTACTGAAATCTTCCCAGAATGTTGCGTCAACATACGGGTAAGATGATTATTATTTCGTTTGCAAAGTGGCCGCGTCATTTTGTTGAAATCATTAGCGGGTGGTATTTTCATATAAATGGAATTGATGAAATCACATTTAGATTTACCATACTGGGGAAAGGTTATTTTCAGAACAAAAGGTTTTTTTTTCAGAACAGGTACTTTTCCATCTTTGATTTCATCTCTTTAAAGATATCTTCTAGGCATTATTAACGTATGCATTAATAAGCATTACCATTAATTAACAGGCATTATTCATATATTTATTAAAAGAATATATATTTCTGTAATTTAAATGTTTGACAAAAGATATATTCAATAAATAAATAATAAAATGCAATATTCATAATAATTAAGAAACAATATCCATAATAATTAAGAAACAATATCCATAATAATTAAGAAACAATATCCATAATAATTAAGAAACAATATCCATAATAATTAAGAAACAATATCCATAATAATTAAGAAACAATATCCATAAATATTTGTTTCAAATGTCTTATACATCTTAAATGTCCCTATATCTTATTGACATGCTAATTTATTAGTTACAGTAAATTTACGAGATGTAGTGCAAATTAAATTACCAAGGAAAATTTTTAAAAAAGCAAACTTTAGCCAGTATATTACAAAGGAAAAGCTCTGGAGGATACAGGGGAAGATACCTACAAACAATATAAAATAATAAAGTGGTTCATTTTAGATTCCATGTTCTTTTTATAATTTTTGCTCTGATTAGGTTTGCCTGAAATATGTTGATACTTACGTTGAAAAAAAAAAGACCTTAACACACCACGATAAAAAGCATGGCTTTTTTATCGAAACACTTTAAGCATGCATGCTTATTGAAAAGTTACAGACTGACAGAACGAACAACAACTGGTTGTAACAAGTGACAGGTTTAACAATATAAATTATGTACATGCATTAATAATGAAAGCCGCTTTGACCATGTTTGATATTTCTGCTTGATGCAGTTTTAACATGTGAAGTCTTAAGCATAAAATTTAATTGGCCTCTACTTTATATTATTTCTTTAAAATAAAAAATGCTCTATCTTAAAAACAACAACCTAAAAAAAAAAAAAAAAAAAAAAAACCTATGTCAAATCATTGCGTGGAACATGAATAAGCCATTTTACTTTAATAATTATGATAATTATGAGATGAATATTTAAAGTATTATTATTAACAATCTTGGAATAAAATTATGTCTAACGAAAGTAGTCTTGCTGCTTATTGAACTGGTTCCGACGCTTATTTCTCATATGTAAACTGCAAATGACTACAATGGGACGTCAAATTGTTTTTAAAATCTATTAAAAGGAAGCATTTTACATAAAACATGGAAAATATGTTTTTTATAAAATAAACATTTTTATTAATACTTAATTTAGAATATTTTAAAACTTTCATTCCTTATTTCCATTTCTTAAATTTTAAAAGGAATTAAAATCTTTCAATAAATTATGAATAAATATATACGATTACAAGTTAAAACATTTTATTATATATATATATATAATAAAAATGTTTTAACTTGTAATACAGACATTTGAATACATACATTTTTACATAAATAAAATTGAATTTTTTTTGGTTTCCAAATAATTTTTACGGCAATAATTATTAAATGAATAAATAATAAGTTCTTTTTTTCTTCTTAGTATTTCAAATTGGGAGGAATATGAAAATTTAAAAAGATATTAGATTTTTTTTTTTTTTTTTTTTTAAATCCAAGAAAAAAGAAATTTTTTAAGTGTTTATTTTTTATTAATTTGACACTTTCAAAATTTTGGAAATATTGAAGGGACTGAAGGATTATTTATTTTTATTATTTGAATAAAAATTATTTTTACAAGCATGCAAGTTAAAATGTCTTACATCAGATCAATATTTTTGAATATTTTTATGCCTTTCATTAATATTAAAAAAATACGTCAAGCAAGTTTCGATAGTTTTAAGCCAAAATACATCTATTGGTTATAAAAACAATATAGGTCTTTAAAATTGTAATGAATTTGGCATGTTATTTTTTTTGAAACATTTAAATTTAAATATACAGAAGATTACACTGAAGTGACAAAAGTCATGGGATAGCAATATGCAAATTTTCAGATGGCAGTAGCATCGCGTAGAACAGGTAAAAATGCGCAGTGCTTTCGCAGAGCTTTCATTTCTGTTCAAGTTATTCATGTGAAGAGGTTTTGACGTGATGATGACCGCACGACGGGAATTAACAGACTTTGAAAGCGGAATGTTAGTTGGAGCTAGACGCATGGGTCATGCCATTTCGGAAATCGTTAGGGAATTCAACATTCCCAGATCCACTGTGTCAAGAGTGTGCCGAGAGTATGAAATTTCAGGCATAACATCCCACCATGGACAGCGCAGTGGTCGACAGCCTGCACTTAACGACCGATACCGGCGACGTCTGCAAAGAGTCGTAAATTCTAACAGACAAGCAACACTGCGTCAAATAACCGCAGAAATCAATGTGGGACGTACAAGGGACTTGTCTGTTAGAACTGTGCGGAGAAATTTGGCTTTCTTGGGCTATTCCAGCAGAAGACCGACTCGAGTGCCTTTACTGACAGAACGACATCGCTTGCAGCGACTCTCGTGGGCACGTGAGCATATCGGTTGGTCCCTAAATGAACGGAAAACCGTGGCCTGGTCCGATGAGTCACGATTTCAGTTGGTAAGAGCTGATGGTAGGGTTCGAGTGTGGCGCAGACCCCACGAAGCCATGGACCCAAACTGTGAGCAAGGCACTGTTCAAGCTGGTGGTGGCTCCGTAATGGTGTGGGCTGTTTTTTCATGGCATGGACTTGGTCCTCTGGTGCGACTGGACCGAACATTGACTGGAAATGCTTATGTTCAGCTACTTGGAGATCACTTGCAGCCATTCATGGACTTCATATACCCAAACAACGATGGGATTTTTATGGATGACAATGCGCCATGTCACCGGGCCACAACTGTTCGCGATTGGTTTGAAGAACATTCTGGACAATTCCAACGAATGATCTGGCCACCTAGATCGCCCGACATGAATCCCATCGAGCATTGATGGGCCATCATCGAGAGGTCTGTTCGTGCCGAAAATCCTGCACCATCAACGCTTTCACAATTATGGACGTCTATCGAGACAGCATGGCTCAATATTCCTGCAGAAGACTTCCAACGACTTGTTGAGTCCATGCCACGTCGAGTTGCTGCACTTCGCCGGGCGAAAGGAGGGCCGACACGATATTAAGAGGTATCCCATGACTTTTGTCACTTCAGTGTATATTTAAATTTACTGGTGTCAAAAAAAAAAAAAAAAAAAAGTTCAAAGTTGGTCAAAAGGTTGTTCAAGATGTATATTTTCAAGCTCAATATTCATTACGACAAATAATTTTTAATTTCGGATGTAAAATTACCCCTATCAATTTCTGTGCTTTTGTTATAATACACAATGCATGGTTTTAAAAACTCTTTTACCGCTGTTTTAACTCAAAAATGAATAAACAAACTCGAATAAAGAGAGAAATATTTATTAATCTTAAAAATTATAAATCTTAAAAATTAAAGATTTACCATAAGATTTATTAGATAGGGAAGAAGAATTTTTTCTAGTTATACATAACGAGAATACAACGATTAATCTTCTTTTTTGCTATGTAACAGCAAATCTTCACATTTTTCGACTCAAGAATTAAATGGTAAGTGATAGAGAATGGATGAGGGTTATTCCTCGGCAATTCATGTCAATCCTGATAAAGAGTGACAGATACAGCTAACGGAGGAAAGGAAACAAGGATTGATGCAATAGTTTAGTTCACTTGGGAGGAAACGGGATACAGAGAAGTCGCATTATCAGCTTTGCTGGCTGTCGGATCAATTGACGGCTCTCTTCTCATAATGCGGAGGCCATGCTTTTTGTATTCCTTCCACCCGTAACGGAGAGTGCCAGAAAGAGCAAGGAATGCTGGATTAAATGAGAGTGTATGGCTTACCACAGCGGAGCAGATGTTTCATATACTGAGAATTGGTGTATAGGAAAAGGAATGACTTACTTAGATTATGTTGTTTCAATTTGTAAGAGGATGTAAGCCACAATACTAGCCGATAAAAAATACATACATTTATTTTACGATCAATAAAGTAGATTAACTTGTTTTGTGGTACAAAGCAAATGTATTTGTATTCTCTATTTGTATGTAAAATAATTTTCAATCAGTTATAAAATATTCGTTGAACTATATGGTCCATAAATTAAAATGTATATTTAAATTAATTTGTAAGGTAACTTCGATTTTTTAAAATTAATTCAGTTACAAAATCTGAACTGAAACTTTTACGCAACTCTAGACCTGATTGGTAAAACAACTCAACATAGACAAAAAAAAAAAAAAAAAAAAAAAAAAAAAAAAAAAAAAGAAAAGATTCATACGGAAGATCCCGATAATAAATAATTAAGACTATGATGTATGTATACGAGAAAAATAAACCAGAGAACCGGATGACATATGAATGTCTATACGCGTACATATGTAACATACGAATTAGGAAGAAAACATTCTCGGATTCGAAATATATGTTGCTAATGCAGTGTAAAGTCGCTAAGAGATTAAGGTAAATTTTTACTAAGAATATTTTCACAGAAGTAGTTTAAACCAATGAGTAAATTTTACTGCCATTGTAAAACAAATCCATCTTCTACTTATTTATTAAAACCTTTACAGCGTTTTTTGTAAGTCTGGCGCTGAAAATTTAAATAAAAAACGACAGGAAAAAATTGAGAGAGTGGAGACAGAAATAAGCTTAGGATTATCTGACGTTTAAGGTGTTTAAATTTTAACATTCGGTAAAAAAAATAAATTAGTTAGATAACACAAATCTGAAACATGAGTAATCGTAAAATAAAATATAAAATAATATAGTTAAAATAGTAAAAGCAAACAAACAGAAAATAATAATCGGTTGGGCCGCTAAATTTTACTACTCATAAATTCTAGAATTTAATGTAAGAAAAAATGCAGCAGTACTTTTTTTTAAAATAAATACATAAGAAAATAATAAAAATTAAAATTCAAAAAAAAAACCCCCAAAAAACTATAGAATTCGAAACGATTTTCTATTCTTGACAAATCTTACTTTAACTTTGAAATAAAATTGCCTTATTTTACCTTTGCCTTTAAAATTGCTTTCACCATGATCTTTTTTTGCTTTCAATGTGATCTTTTGGAAAATTTTACATTATTTAATTTTATAATCTTTATAATTTAATTATATAATTTCATAAAAGATATTTAAATATATATTATGCATAAAAAAGTTCGTGAAAGAAATTTAAGAATACACGAAAAAGTGATCGAGAACACCAAAGCGATACCCATAATTTTAAGGGTAAAAATAATATAAAGAAAATGTAATATAAAAAAATTACTTAAACTAAGTAACAAAAAAAAATTATACTTCAATAAAAGTGGATATTGTATTTTGCAAATGTTAGTCAAGTTAGTTTAAAATCAAACGCGTAAATTATTTCATCGTTGATAATAATACATAAATATTAATTTACTATTAAAAGTATATATTTTATTAGAGATTTTATATTTTACTCTAATGTTGAAAATAATAACATTTTTCTGGCAGTAGAAAAAGGATTATTCATTGTTGAAAAATTATTTTACATTATTAATAAATTATAAATTTATTAATAATGTAAGACTAACAAATACAAAATAAAATAATCCTTTTAAATGCATAAAATATTTAAGAAATAAAAAAGAGGAAAATAATTAATGGAAACAAGATAATAATCATTTCTAATCATTTCTAATCTATTTTTTTTCTTATAAAATTAAATAATGTAAAATAATCATTTCTGCAAAATCCATTTGTAATATTAATAGATAAATAATAATAAAATTATTGCTGATAAAATTGAACAATAAAATTTGTTTGTCAAAAATACAATACATAATTTTTAATTCTCTAAATTTAGCTACTTATAAACTTATTATAATTTTAAACAATATAGAATGACAATTGGTTACTTAAATATCATATGTTTCCAAAAAATGTCCTAAAACTCTAAAAACATTATTTGAACATTTACTCAACATAACATCTTTTTTGACGTGAAACCATGAAATGTCATAGAAAACTTAACAGAAAAAGAAAGAACTTCATAGAAAGTAAGCTTCATTCCAACAGAAATTTTTTTTTAATCATCATTTTTTTTAAATTTTTTATTGGTTATTAAAATTAAATGCTCAAAATTATAATTACTTCACTTTATTATTAATATCATTCAAAAATTATTATTATAAGAACGGCAAATGCAATTACAGATACGCAGAATAATTAGCAGATTTATAAGACGTAAATATCTTGCATCTATTACCATTGCTGATTAAAAAAAGTTATGACAACGAACTTTCAGGAGGAAAAAAATATTTTAATACTTTCCATAATTGTATTCATTCAAAAATAGTGAAAAATGACATTTTGCACTTTCATCCATAATGAGAAAACTTTCTAAGCTTCACTACTCCTATTATGCAAGGTTCCAGTCCTACAAATATACATCCATTAAGATTTTTCTAACGGTTCATGGGCGTAGTCATCGATAACCTAATAAAAGAGAATGGTGGAAGCTGATTAATTTGCGGCTGATGTTCGCGGGCATTTCCCTATAGCATGCGATGCATTAATTTGAAGGCAAAGGCTTGTTGAAACATTCGAATGCATTTCTTTCAAACTCTGTATCGAGCTCAATTCAAAATCAATGGTAATCGAAAAGAGAATGGATTCCATTAATTAAATAAACATTAAGGGAACAGAATTCTGAAGGGAAAAAATAAATTTCTTGTAAGGACCTTATTGTGCAAATAATGGTTGCTGGAGTAATCGCAAATACTTTTGTGTCTTGTTTCGTTGTTCTTTTGAAAAAGAAAAATATTTTCTCTTTTGAGGTTTTAAAGACTTAAAACCAGTTTTAGTTATGGTATAAATTTTTTTAAAGAAAATTCAGAATTGATTTTTATGTTTAAATTTGATTTATAAAATATTTCTTACATTGGGGAACATAGATTTATTCTAATTATTTAAGATTTGCGCTTGGAAAATTTTAATTAGATAAATTAACCAAAATGAAATCCATTTCAATTTGCAGAATATATCTTTATAATACAGTTTTTTTTTTAAATTTTGCAAATAAGGAAATATCGTAAGATTGTTATTAATTATAATAAATAAGACATTTCATTCGTTTAAAATTTTGGATGACTTCAGATTTTTTTCGTTTTACTTTTATTTAATCTTTCTCTCGATTTCCACTGTTTCAATGAAATGAAATTCGAAAAGAAAATATAATCTCCGTAAATCTCTTGCTTAGAAAAATTGTGGTGTATCGGAACTTAACTTACTACTAATTAATTGGAAAAGAAAACAAATTTATAATTGCTCAAATTGCTTTCATTGGAAAAAATATTTCAGATTTAAAAAACAGAACGTTTTAAACATCAGAGATAATAAAGAGCCCCTTCTTCTCCAGACGTTATGATTTTGTCGTTAATTAAACTTATTATTTTTAGAAAATGTTAATTTTATCATTTAGTAATGACCCAATTAAGCATGAACAAGAATTTAATTTGAAATATCCGTCAATAAAATGCCTCATTAATTTATTCTTTTATTTCCATAAGCAGTTTGAACGTGTATAAGGCAAAGTAAATAAAACCAATTAATTTTTTGTTATTTCATTCAAAATATATACTGTGTCCATAAACCTACTCCAATAAACTCAGTCATGGAAATAATTCTAGTTTAAAAAATATATATTGATTTTTCCTGTCATGTTATTCCTATATGCACAGTTATTGCATTATCAAAGGTGTTTATTAAATAGGTTTTTAATTATGTTTTTAGTATTTTGAAATTGTGGCTATATGGTAAGTATTATTCTATAAATTCAACTGAACATAATGAACATTTATGAAACAATAATGCAATGCAAGAATAATATGTATTAATTGTAATGCAATTTTAATTTTTGGTTGCCGAATTCATTTTATACACTGACTTTTTAGATAGATTTGATGAAATATAAATATTGAGGAATAGTTAGATTTAAATTTTCGTCGATCAAATAAATTAGTGTATGTTTCAAGTCGAAAAGGCTTTGCGTTTTATAACTTCCTAAAAACTCAAGAGTAAGATGCGTTCGATGTTAAAAACACTTATTATTTGTCCAGTATGAAAATTAGCATTTGAATGAAGAAGAATTCATTTCTTGCTGGTAAATTGAATAACAGTCACTGCTTTGAATAATAGAATCTTTACATATTTTGACCCGATGTTTGCCGTCGATATTCAGACTGTCTAGTGAAGACTGATTTTCTCCCTCATTAACACGTGGAGTAAATCGCCCTGAAGATCATCTTGAAAGACATGTTGCCCTGCTATTTGAAGCACCAAGTGTTGACTCTGTGAAGCTGTGAACGACAGGTATAATGCAATGTGTTTTCGATGGATTTAATAGTTTGAATGTTGAAAACAAATGTAATATTCTTTAGAGTTTTTTAAGTTATATTTCAAATTAGCACATCCTTATGTAGTTCACTTTTACATCAGAATTTTGACAACTGTTTTAAATAAGAAAAATGAATCATTCTTTCTTTTCAGGCTGCTTCTACTATTTCAACTCGACGATAAACCCCGTTCTTTACAGCGTCATGTCCAACCGCTTTCGAGTTGCATTCCGAGAAAAACTGTGCGCCGAGAATCCATGCACCTGTGCATCCTGCTTCTTTTGCTGCTGCTGGAAAACATGGCATGATTATTATCAAGCACAACGAAACCGAGGTTCCAGTTCCGCTTCCTCTTCTCACCACGCACCGCAAGCCAACATAACCTCTTCACCGCCAGACCCTGTCATCCAGCCACGACTGCAGCCAAGCTTGCGAGAAAAGACGCCAACCTCGCCTGACCTTGGAAGATACTTTGGAAAGTCTCATTCTGATGAAACACGAAAATCCATTGAAGAAGATCGTCCTCATTTTAACTCCGATCCCAATTTTTCCCTGATGCTTGCTGTCAGTCGTTGCAAAGATTTGTCGTCTGCGGATGATAGCGACTACCACCTTGCAAGAGACAAGCACAGTAATGAGTATGGAAACGGTGAGTGCATCAGTTGTGTTAGTTGCAACAGTGTCTTTGCGACAAAATCAAAGATGGGACTCTATTCATCCATTCCTCATTGCAAAAGGCCATCTATTTCTGAAGAATTGAGGAGAGTTGCAACTCAAGAAGAATCAAGATTGTAACTTTCATTTCATTCTTTCTCTGTTTAGTATGAATGGAAATTTCAAAACGTACAGTCGAGACAAGCCTAATTGGACATTAAAAACGTAATTAATAAATTATGTGACCAATTAACTGAATTTCCCCTTAAATTGTCTGTATTCAAAATTTGGCTATTTGTAGACAAGTAATTTTTCTAACAACATGAGCTTGTGATGCTTCTCATTGAAAAATTAAATCAATTCATCGCTGATTCATTCATTGGCAAATTTTGACATATATTTTTAGAGCTTTGAAAATAGCAGTTAATATGACAGTAAAAATTTTAAAGATTCAGAAAACTGAAATAAATTCTTCAGTACAAGATGCAATGATGCTAATCAACTATACACCAAGGGCTAACAAGATTAAATTCCAAATTATTGATTAAAGACCAAACATTAAGAAGGAATATTTAATTGATGATACTTTGTGTCCCTTGAAGGCGTATCATCCTCATTACTGGAAAACTAAAATACATAAAAATGTTAATTAATTAAAATTAAGATGCGTAAGAAAAATGTTTGGAATTAAATTAAAATCCACGAAATTTTAAGGTGACGAAAAAAAAATTATCACGGTTCTTGGTTAATTTTTTTTAAATTCTGTAATAGAACATATCAGGTCAAGTTAATATTTAATAATTGTGGTTTTAAATAAAATTAGCGATTTCACCAAATAACGTCTGCGTTTAGTCAAATCAAAATAACATGAAACTCATATTTGACGATATTATCTTTTGATTACAAGACAATAACACTCCTAAATTTAATTGGCATACCTTTTGATTAAGGTAATTTAAAAGGAATAGTACAAAAAAATGAACATTCTTATTATTTCTGTAATTAATTTATTACACAAATACGGATGCAATAAGAAATACTAGCTTTCTATGTGTCTGGATGTGATGAGTGTGGAACCATTTGTGAAACAATGGATGTCTTCACGTTTAATTCTTTCAGCAGTCGTATCAGCACAGACTGATCTATTGAATTTATAACATGAACTATCCACTGATTTAACTGATATAAGTTTGGAGAAAGTTGGAGTATGAACACCTTGTCTTTCATATATATATATAATGAATATCCATATAATGATACATTCACAGCATGGTTGACTATAAAGTATTAAGGGTTAATGTTGTAGTTAAGTCAATGTTGTAAGTGTCTAATTAAGTCTTGTTTCAAAATGAAGTCTAATGGTTTTTCTCACAACAGGAGGTTGCAACTACTAAGACAGCATGTTACTGCAATCGAGAATTCTGCAACAGAAGAGCCCAAAACTCTAAAGCTGTTTATAGTACAAAAAACGTTTATCTATGGAGAATACTTCCATATCCCAGTGTAGTATATGGATTTTCCGTGTCCTCAAATCTCAAATTATACCTACTATACCATTTAAGAGAAACTCAATTTTAATTGTAAACTTGAGTCTATTTGTGAAGCTGTAAATAATGTTTAAAGTTTTATTGGAATTCAAACTATGTGAACAGTATGTCAAAGAGAAAATGAATCGTTTTTGTTGTTGTTTTTTCCCAAATTATTTTTAATTACCAGTATTCATTTAAATAATTAATTATATTTTTTTATTATTTTTAAGAAATATTGTTGCCACAATTTAGTTTTGTCTGTTTGTATTTGAGAAACATTTTTAAGATAATATTTACTTATGATTCGTTTAATGTCTGGATACATACCAATGATTTCCGTATAATGTACTGCATATGGTTATTAACCCTGTAATCGTGAATTCTGCCACGAAAGAACCCAAATCACTACGGTTGTTTATGGTACATAAAACGTTTATTTTCGTAAAATAGTTTCATATCGCAATTAACACATTAATACATCATAATTTATTCTATTCTCTTAGGATTTTATAAAATTGTGAAAAATTATTGTGCATGTGTATAATAGGCTTAGCCAACGGCCGTACCATGCTGAATATACCGGTTCTCGTTAGATCACCGAAGTTAAGCATCATTGGGCGCGGTCAGTACTTGGGTGGGTGACCACCTGGGAACACTGCGTGCCGTTGGCAAATTTGGGACCTGAATGGCCGAGTGTCTAGCGCTCTGGCGCTCAGTGCCACAGGTTTCGGGTTCGAATCCCGGCGGTGCCATGGATGTTTGTAGTGGTCCAGAATCCACTTTAAGCTGTAGGTCCCAGTCTCCTATGACTGTAAGAGCGTCACGGAGCAAAAGTCAGGCTTCTACCAACGGGTGCTCCATCACAACAGAAGCTGCTTCCTTCCCCTTCAATCATGAGCCGTATGGGCTCGTGGGCTTGGCCAGCCAAGTGGGATAAGAAACAACAACAACAACATAATAGGCTTAAGAGAATATGCATCTAAAAACAAAAATACTTTCATGTTCACTTCAGCGTTAATATTTTAAATCATCAATTTATTATGCATCGTAATTAACTGTGCAACTGTTCGTGTATTCTGCCCGTTGCTGTATATAATATGCAAGAATCCTTTTTCAACAACTTAGTTCACAACTGAGGTCGAATAAATTATGTTCAATAACGTTCTTTTTTTAATTTTTAGAAAACAAGAGGTGATCAACAGCTCTTGTTATTTTTTTCTTAATGAGGATGCTATTTTTTCACCTTGTTTAAATAATTAAATGTATTTGATTTTTGTATACCCGGAAAACTATTTTCAAAAAGGTACTTCGAGTAATGATCATTAGCTTTAAAAATGTCATCTCTTAATGACGGTTTGAAGTTTGCTTATTAATAAGATCTCTTATGAAAACAATTCAATGAGTCATTGATTAAATATTTTAATGTGTACAATATTATAAAATCAATGTATTCCTCAAAGCACAATTTTCTTTCTTATTAAATTATATAAAATTTTGATTTTTATAAATTATCTTAACTCAAAATTTATTTTTTTTTTTTTTTTTAAACTTTTGTTGGTAATGAATTCGAATTCGTAACGAAACTGCAACACAACAGTTACAAATCAAACTAACAAATTAAAGTAAATGGGATTTTTCTTTAACGAAATCATTAAACAATGAGTGAAGAGTATCTTTAATTAACAATGAATGTTTTAAAAGCTATCTTTAATTTACCATTTTTTAAAGAAATTCTTATCGTATCTGCTAAGTTCAAAATGATTTAAATAGTTTTTATAATTATTTCTAACACGTTTCACTAAGTGATTGAATTAAGTTTATATTTCCATTTTTTTTTAACTTAACGCTTACTCGGAATTTTTCTTTCCTAAATTCGCTAATTAAGCCTCAACCCAAAATTAATTTTTTCAAATGACTTCGTTGAAACGATTATTGATTAAATATAAAACTTTATTAGAGTTATCGAAATAAAAATTTAACTTCATCAATTATTCTTTGAAGACATGAGATTTGATTTTTTTAAAAATTTTTTATGAGCATTAAATTGTATTTTTTTAAACATAAAAAAAATTAATTAGTATGAAATTAATGCCAAAAAGGAAAAAAATCCTGATTTTTTGTTAAAATTAATCAACAGGTTAAATACTGTATAGTGTTATTTATTATCTTAACCATCTGTAGTAATATGTCTGTTAATAGCTGAACAGTCATATTTATATGTTGCTTATACTGTAAATATATTGAAGCATATTTTTTGTAATTTAAAGCTTAAATATGATGAAAAATTTGAATATTTGTAAATATCGATTATAGTATACATTCCATTAATGTCTTTGTAAATATTAAACATTTTTTTTTCTTTTTCTTTTACTTTACAACGTTGTTGTTGTTGTTTCTTATCCCACTTGGCTGGCCAAGCCCACGAGCCCCTACGTGCTCATGATTGAAGGGGAAGGAAGCAGCTTCTGTTGTGATGGAGCACCCCGTAGGTAGAAGTCTGACTTTGGCTCCGTGACGCTCTTACAGTCATAGGAGACCGGGACCTACGGCTTAAAGTGGATTCCGAACCACTACAAACATCCATGGCACCGCCGGGATTCGAACCCGAAACCTGTGGCACCGAGCGCCAGAGCGCTAGACACTCGGCCATTCAGGTCCCAAATTTGTGAATGCCAACGGCACGCGGTGTTCCCAGGTGGTCACCCACCCAAATACTGACCGCGCCCAATGATGCTTGACTTCGGTGATCTAACGAGAACCGGTATATTCAGCATGGTATGGCCGTTGGCCCTAAAGTAATGTATCGCATTAATTGTATATCGAATATATTTATTTTCTGTTCTTTTGGTATGTTATATTCTATTTGTACTCTCAATAAAAAAATCTTATTCTAGGAAAAAAGTAATGATATCTGGTGTTTATAATGAATGGTTTTATGTAAATTTATCAAGTGTTTTTAAATGTTATCTGCATCCCTATTTCTATGCGCTTGAATGTTATTGTAACAATATAAAATATGTGTTTTGTGTAATAAATGTACATTGCCATGAATGTTTCATTAAATGGTATTATGATAACATTTATGTTTTCTCTCTGCATGAGTCCTCATTCTTAAAAGTAAAAAAAGTTCAAGTTTAAAAAACCAAAATATTGTACTCATATCGGGTTAGTTTCTATATCCTTAATAGTTTTTTAGAAACTCAAATGGATATAATTAAAAAACATAATCTAATTTTTAATCATAACCTAAACAAAATAAACTTAAAATGCGCAGATCATTTGCAAGAAGTATTAAGCCCATATAACACGGGCTTGTTTCGTTACCTTCGACGTGAAGCAAAGCGGTCTTTTCATTCATACAATAAATTTATGGTGTATCACCTTCGGCGAATTAGGTTAAGCGGGAGAAAAACCAATGTAAATTACAAACCATACTCAACTGTCTCACTGTTTTCCTCAAAATGAAGGATAGAATGTTTCATACAATGAGCTAATGGCTGAATGACTAGCGCTCTGGTACTCGGTACTACAGGTATCAGGTTCGAATCACGGCGATGCTATGAATGCTTGTAGTGGTTCGGAATCCACTTTAAACCGTAGGTCCTGGTCCTAATAGGATTGTAGAGAGTTGTGAGGGTAGTTTTATTCGCGTTCGTAGCAGTCTTCAAGCTACACATGCCCCCTGAGTAGCGCTAAATGAGTAACAGCAGTGAAATAAGCATAGCATAAAGCATAAAGAAGATAGCATAAAGATGTCTGGGGTGTATCACATAAATAACATAAAGCATAATATAACGTAAAGTAACAATGGCATAATAACGTAAATTATAAATGGCATAATGTCTGTCTGTATTGCCAGTTGCATTAGAACAACAACGATTTATTTAAATAGAAATTTCATAGAAATATGTATTTAAATAAATATGAATTAAGAATTTCTTTTTGTATGTAAAATAATTTTCAACTAAAACGTGTTTTAAAAACAGGTTTATAAATAGTCTAGTATATATTTCTGTAAAACTTACATTTCTTGTTAAATTTTATTTTATTGAATAGCAAAAAGAAAATTTTGTACCTGCAAAAAAAAAAAAAAAAAAAAAAAAAAAATCATCTTAGTCATTGAGAGAATATTGCCTCTTTACAAAAAAAGAATAAATGAATTGCAGGGATAAATAAAGTTTGTCCCTTACATAAATTAATTTTATTATTAAATGTTCTAGTGCAAGGAAGAAAAGGACAGAGGGAACATATTTGGAATATACGTATCTTGCCAAAGAATGTATATTTGATTGTTACTTCTAATTTATTAAATATTAAAGTAGGATAAGATTTATTTATTTTGAACTTTTTATGTTAGTTCGGGTGTTAGAGGTACAGACCATTGTTTATTCTTATGTGAAAATCATCTTTACTTTGCTTATAAAATAGAGAGATTATCATAAGAATTAAAACATTTAGACAGTTGTCTTTGGTGTCGTAAGGCAAGCGCTGCACCGACGTTACTCACTTAGCACTACCCAGGAGGTGCGTGTAGCTTGAAGGAAAGCTACGGACGCGGAGTAGCTTCATTTTGCCACCCACAAGCAAAATGCTTTTGGATTAATTGCTAATTTTCATGGTATCGATAATGTTAGACCGGGACCTGCGGTTTAAAGTGGTTTCCGAACCACTACAAACATCCATAGCATAGCCCGGAACTTAAACCCGAAACCTTTGGTACCGAGTGCCAGGGCGCTGGCCACTCGGCCATCAGGCTTCACGAGAGATGATCATATGAATTAGAAACTTCATTTTGCCATACTGCAGGTTCAAGATTGTAAACAGAATGAGTAAAATGCTTTTGGATTAATTGCTGGTAATTTTCATGGTATTGAAAATCATTAGATATTTATTAGTTAACACAAAACTAAATGTCAACATTAATAAGCTTAATCGCAGATCGAAATACCTAAAACTAAGTTCCCACTTTCAGCAATGTGATCTAACCCTTCTAGTGAAGATCTGCCCTTTTAGACTGTAACTGTATCATATTTCGTTTTACGTAAGAGGGCGCACTTCATTCGCCAAATATTTTGATACACGTATCTTTTCTCAGTCGAAAAATAAACATTGTCCAAGAAAATTGTTCATGCTTGTTGAAATGTTATTTCGAGGTGGGCGGCATGTTTAGACTGTAACTATATTTAAATGCTTAGCACAATATTTTGTTCTCCGTAAGAGGCTCACTAAATTCGCCAAATGTTTTGCTACATGCATCTTTTCTCAGTTGAGTAATAAATGTTGTTTAAGAACTCTGAGCCTCTATGTTCCATCTACACTACCAATGGCCACCTTACCTGATTCCAACAGACACAAATGCAAATCCACATTTTGAAGATCAGAAAAACGATCACGATGATGAAAACCATTTAAGTTCACAATCACTTTTTGGCTATTTTTAAATTTATTGGCCAAGTAGATCTAAATAATTTTATTTGAGGATTTAAATTTGTTTAAATAAAGGCAATTTTTAGAATCGCGATCAAATATTTATTTAATTTTATTCCTAAAAATTCTCTACTATCCTCTTTCCCTTGCTAAACTAACATATATTGTTCTAAATCGTTAAAAAATTTCTTCTCAAGAAGGAGATAAAGTGTATTACAAAAAAAAAAGGAATTCTTTGTTTATTGATTCGCTCAAAAGTAGCCTAAAGTCTGTCATTTTGTACAATGGAATCAAATCCTTATCAATTCCGCTGGCACTTGAGGGAAATCTGTGAAAATATGGTGATCAATCTAGATAAAATAAAGCATAAAATTTTATGTGTAACATGTGTGGAGATGACTTATTATTTCTAATTTCATTTTTCAATTAAATTTTTTCATTTAAAGAGGAAAGGAAACAAAAGAAAAAATGGGAAAAAAAGTATTTATTTTTACGGGAGTTAAAAAATGATGTAGAAACACATCTATTTTTACACAAAAGAGCTAAAAATGCGTAATACATCAGAATTTAGATGTCTCGTTTCTAAATTATTCCTTAAACTAGGTACTGTGACGTGGTTAAAGAATTTTTTTACTAAATCTTTAAGAAGAATATAAATTTCATTTGGAGATTTCATTTCTTTTAAAATTATATTAATTTCAATCTGAAATAAATAAATTTGAAAGAATCTGAATAATCTGAAATCTATAACCTGAAAGAAAATTATTCATTTATTGAAATTTTATTATAATTATGTATGAATTGGTAAGCATATTTAAGTACTTTAGTTTTATAAAATTATTTTTATTGATAAGCTTTGCTGTTTCTTTAATGTATCTAAAATTTCACTTCAGCTTTGATGCTATATAAAATTAAACATTAAACAACAAAACTGTAAACTAACCATAGCATTGAATAACAAAATTTTATATCCTTTAAACATGAAAATTGTTTCACTTATAATTTATGCAGCAGAAAGGTGACTGTTTATCAACTACGACTAACAAAGCGTTTTTACTTATGAATAGTTAATGTTTTGATTTCACTCTTTTTATTTTGATTAATGCATTGAGAACTGTTTTGTAACTTCACGATTCCTTTATTACTATAGATTGTTTACTTTTACAATTTCTGATCAAAGAGCATTTGAAACTTAATTATTTGTTATTCAAATAATGTAGAACGCGATATAAACATGCTTAAAAAAACAATATTAGCTATTTGCTGAAGGTGAAAAATAATTGAATATTATATGAGGCCTATTTTTATTTTACGAAGAAAGGAAGTAAACTTTTAGCATTCGATTCAAAGTGTTACAGGTTACTTAATTTATTATTTTTGATGTTATAATAGATAAATGCAAAGGAAATTATGTTTAAAGGGTGTATTTCTCGTTAAATAAGTTTCGTGCTACCTTAAACAAATGAAAAAAGGTATTTTAAGCAAATATTTTCCATTTATTTTTATTTCATAAAACAAGTTAGCTATTTATGGAAATAACCAAAGGTGTTAGTTAAAATTGATAAATATAAATAATGAAGAGATAACTTTATGAATTATCTGATGCAGAGAGGCTGCTATCTGTAGTTGTTTTCAATATATTAGTTTGTTAGCTTAAAAGTGCATTTTCTTTAAAATATATTAATAAATGACTTAATAGAATAATACAGGATAATATAATAATAATAAATGTATCAATAAATGATATCCCGATAAATTTTATTAAATTGCTCATTTTTTATGGAAAAAGCAACATTTTCAACAAACAATTTAGAGAAAAACTAGTTTCTCTTTTAAAGTTTTCCTATTGTTATTAAAGTTTCCACGCGAATAGTTGTTTATTCTTATTCGCATCTGATCTTTTCAATCTTTTTTTTTTATACTAAAATAACTTCGCGGAAGATAAAGTTATATTTTTCGACCACGAATATTTTCGGACATTTGTAGAAAGGTCAAAGTATCTTGGCTAAATTTTTGTGTTCTTAAAAATCTGGATGCAAGATTTCTTATTTTATATGTTTTTGGACTTAAGAATCATTTATCTATGTGACCGTCTGATCATTTATGCTAGTTGCAATGATGACAAATTACTTTTCTTTCCGCTAAAAGCTTACTTTCCAACTAAAAATCAAATGCTATCTTCCCACGTCACATACGACTTTATAAAGAATAGTAAGATAAAAAAACAAGATTTATTTTTATTATTATGGTAGTTAGTTTGTTATTCGAAACTGATGCAGTAGTTTATATTAATAGTTGTCCTTGGAAAAAAAAGATTTAATTTATGTGACATTTTAGCTTTTATAGATAAAATAAATATGATTCAGAGTAAAGAATCATTTTGGTATATAGAATGGAATTTTTTTCTTTGACCGGTATACTTTTGTAAAACATTGACTGTTCTATGAGGTGAACGTCACGGATTCGATGCTCGGCTTCGCTAATTAACTTAAAATATTTTAAATTTGCCCTTATTAGATGGAAGACGTAGAGCTTTTTTTTTTAAAATTATGTTCCTCTCGGGTAAGATGATTTTTCATGTCATTCCCTCCTCCCCCAGTATCCGTTCAATACCCCTACAATATTAATCATGAAAAATAAAAAATAATAATTTATACTGAAATTTTTTAAATAGTTCAATCTCTGATTATACTATTTGCGTTAAAGTATTTAGGTAAATCACTTTTACTGTGCTTTAACAATTAAATTTTTAAAAATATATTTCCTTTGCATTTATTGAAAAATAAAATGATTTTGGTTTACTCTTAAGATCAAGATTTTAAACGAAAATATGTTTCATAAATACGAAAGATTACCATCTTATCATCTCGTCTATGGTAAGTGGCAGTTGTGTCCAGTGTACTTTACGTCTAGCATAAAAAGATCACTTATGTGTTTGAGGACAGAGAGATCTGGTGAAGCTGGATAGTCTAGCTCAGGCATGGACAAACGTCTTCGGTCGCGGGCCAAACATCGGAAAAAAAAAGCTTCGTGGGCCAAGATAAATTTTTCTAAAATTTTAAAAACAATATACAAGTATTACAATTTAAATATGTTAATGAGATGAATGAAATTGCGATTTCATTTTTAAAAGTTCCTTATATTGAGGTTCGAAGGGAGATGTACTGATTCTATGGAACGAGGCTAAATGCTCATCTGTCAGTCTACTTCTGAAATAATTCTTTCTAAGGTGCATAGTTAAAAACAGTTGTCACATATATAAGATGAAGCAAACATAGCACTGATTTTCTGGGCGTGAGATATTAAATTTGGGAAACTTACTTTCGATAATGATATTTAGAAACAACTGCTTGGGATGATTGTTAGATTGCAACTCAATTAATTCAACCTGCAAATCTGACCTTCCTGCTTCATAATTTACATTAAAGACAAGGTAAAAATATCCATTTTTTCCACAAATATCCAATATCGACGTGTGAGATCTAATTCACTTATATTGGATTCCCACATGTCTGCACCCCGAGAAAGAGATAATGCTTGTTGGCGTCAATCTACAGCTATAATTAACAAAGAACTTCCGCTTTTAACACTTTACCGATTGAAAGATGTTTGTGCTTGCTATTTCCCTTGATTTATGTTTTGTAGAACAAAAATAGGTAAAGTAAAAAAGGATCATCAGTTCTTTGAAAAAAAGGAAGAAAAAAAATATTTAATTAATGTAGAAAAGATATGGATATATATTATATAAATATATATTTCTTTTAATTTGCCTCGTACAGGCAAATTAACATTCTATCCGCGGGGCGGATAGAACCTTCCGGCGGGTCGTTGTTTGCCCATCCCTGGTCTAGCTAGAACACTTGCGCTTGCCAGTTACACTTGTAGCCAAGTCTTAAAATTTATGTGATAAACAGTAACTCTTAATATTCAGAAAGTAGGTATCGATAACGTCCATAAATTGAATATAGTGCCAAGGTAAGCCATATATCTAAAACAAAAACTTTGTCACATTCATTTTCTATGCTATCGTAACGTCTGAGCACAATCATTCCTCAACAGAAGGGAGAGATTTATCCTTGTATAATAATAAGGTTAATCCTTGTATAATAATAAGGTTAATCCTTGTACATTTCATTTCTAATTGCTATAAAGACAACACTATATTTGGTGTAAAGTCCTGTATGAAGCAGATAATACCATTTGCGCTCAACTGTTAACTACGATATTTGTATCACTGTAACCTTCCCTGTGTATTCAATGTTTCTTCAAAAATTCAGCTGCCTTAGAACTATTGCAGATTAAACTTGCAGTTGACATTTTACGGGATGTTATATGGCTCAAAGCATAAGCGAACATAATCATTTGTATTTGCATTTGATACATATAGCTGTTTCGAAACTTAAGTGGGACCTGAAACTACAAATATTTCTTCACACCGTTGCGATTTAGTTTTAGAAATGTGTATGCAAATTGTTTCATTCTAATTAATGTAATCAAGTATAATTAGGGAAATATTATGCTTTGAAATGTCTAATGCACATGCTAAACTTGTTTTGCATTGCAATTTTAATTCTCTTATTTATTTATGATGCATTATCTTAAAAACATTAAAACCCGAAATGAAAAATTACCTTAATAAATTAAAACGCAAATTACCGAAAAACAAAGGTAAACTGAATGTTGCATGTTCATTAAAGTATCATCAATTGTTATTCATTTTTATCGAAAATTGCTTTTCGTTTATTCAAAAAGAATATTTCTGTATTTTATGGATATGCAGTAAATTAAAAACAAATAAACAGGCTATTAGTTTGCAAAAAAATGTAATTTTAAGATGCTTTTAATCTTTAAATGCCTCAAAAGAAAAAATTCAACGAAAATTTACTGTCATTCCACACCAACTATACTTATCGATTCAAAATATTTATTGAAAGGCTTCGGGCTCCCTAGTAAAAAGCACTCTTAGATTATGGATTCGAAAATTCTTTTCTTTTTTGCATTTCTTTCCAGATACGAAAATACTTATTTCTCACATTGAGAGAAATTGAAATTGAATACTGGATGCAAAGTATTCGAAATCCTCAAACTTCAACATTACGAAAAAAAATTTTAAAATAAAAATATATTTTGTATATGTGTGCGTATTAAGAAATTTTTACATTCTTACTGTTTCATTTTCATATTGAGTAATATCCATTTTATAGAAACTATGATCATGAAAAAGATAGTACAAAAAAAAAAAAATTAAATGTAGCAATTTTTTTTTTGGCTCTTTTTCTTGGCTGGTAACCCTTAGTTGGAAATGTTAATAAGTTCGATATCCATTCCACAACCACCGTATGCATACCGTGCGACTTCTGGCTATTCCCTAAACTCAAAAGGCCACTCCGGGGACATTGTTTTGAGTCGATTGAAATGATTCAACGTAAATCGCAGCGTGCTTTGAAGGCCGTCCCTGCCAATGACTTTTTAGCATGCATTGAGGATTGGGGAAAAAAAAGTTGGCATAAGTGTATTGTGTCCGGAGGGGATTACTTTGAAGATTATGAAATAAATAAAGAGTTTTTGAAAATAAAAATAATTGGTCTTACTTTTTGGGCACATTAGTATAGTTTGCTTCAGAATTGCACTCAGTGCTTTCTTGAGCCTTTTCCCAAGCCATAAGTGAAATGTGTGTGCGCATTGAAACTTAAACCCTTTCCCAGTTGTGGCCCAATTATTAATTAATATTTAATATTTAAATGAATCATTGTTTTTCATATCAATGTCACTTTTATTACCGCTTTTTGAATTTTTTGTTTGTTTTTTCTGGTTTAGTTTCATTAAATATTCATCGAAATATTGTTGATATAAACGATAAGTTAGCAAAATAAAAAAATATTAAATTTGAATTCAAAATTTTTGTAATTGTTTTGGGCATTATTTCTTAGTTTTGAAGGTTTTCTTTTTATGCATTTGAAACAAATTAGTGCGATGTAAAAGTTATGTTATTAATAACAAATGTATGGAATTTAAGCGTCAAATACCTTTTCTGTTAGTTATATTTTAGTATGACATAAACCATACTATTGATCTTTTATAAATGGTTACGCTTATTTTGTTGAGGCCTGGTCATTGTAACAAAATCCTTGGTGCATGCCTGTCCCCATTTGCTGTCCTATGTTAAGTAATGCACACTAGCAAGCATAGAAAAGGACGGTTGTTAGACTTTTGTTAGTGATACGTCTACAGCCACTACTCTTTAAATAACGATTGTGGCAGAGATTTATCATTAGGGGCTCGGATTGCATTTAGGAGTTTCTGCATATTTTCTCGAATACAACCCAAATATAACAAGGACTTCTAAAAGATCTTCTATAAGTCAATACATAATATGTTCCGACTTGTGGAAATACCGTATTGTGTTTTGTGGATATATTGTATTGTGTTTTGCGTTTCACTTGTGCCAAATTTTAAAGAAAATCAAATATTTATTACCAATTTTACAGCAATATTAAAAGAAAAAATAGTTCTAAATGTCGAGAAAAAATACGGTTGTAATAGGGTCCAATTGCTGTAACACATATTTAAGACAGTTTCATAAGAAATATTAACATAAAAAATAATGATATTTACCATTACATATATATATATTCATATATGCCTTCTGGAATTATTTCTCAATGTAAGGAGTGAAATCTTTTCGTAACAAATTCGTTCCCTTTTCTCAGTATGAGGTCGTTGATGGCTTGATCCATCACTGTCGCGTCTTTCTTAAGGAAGAATGGCTCCATTTCCTTTCAAGTTAGATGAAACTTAAAATATTGGCCTTCTTTACCTGGTTTTCTACTCTTCTTGATAGGAATTTTATCGAGGAAATAAAAAGTAACATTATTTTTCTTCAATAAAAAAAAAGTGAGAAACATTTTACCTATATGTGTGACAAAAGACCTAAACTCGATTTTTTTTCCAATTACGATGCAGCAATTTAAGTTTGGTAATTGTTATGATTGTGAAGGTCATTTTTGATTTCTTATAAATACAGGATTAACCTTAACTAACATTGATTAAGGTATTTTAGTATATGTATTATCTGATTTATTAAAATATATTAATCAATGTTAGTTAAAGTTAATCCTGCCTTTATAAGAAATCGAAAATGTCCTTCACGATCATAACAGTTTGCAAACTTAATTTTCGTAAAGTTTGAATAAATTCTAAGAAGCTAAATAGATTTGTTTTAAGTAGGTTTTCCAACCAAATACTAGTTTACAAATAAAAAATTGTCTACATAAGGTAAGCGTAGAAAGGTATGGGACCTGTTCTGAAACATTAGAAAAGTCATTTATGGAAGCATTTTATACTTTGGCATTGTATTTTTTAAGCATTTTCGTTTCTTTTGGCATTGTATAGAATGGCTCGGGAAATGTATGAAATATTAATCATCTAAAATATTACCCTAAAACGCCAGGCCTTTTCATACACGGCCAGCAATATTTATTATATTTAATTAAATAAATTTATCATCGGATACCTTTCATTAAATATTAATTAAATTTAATGAATTGAAAATTTTCACATTGCATAGATTTTCTAGAATATTTGTTTTGCTTTTGATGCAAGTAATTTAACTTTAAATACAAAGCCTCTGCTTTGTGTTCACGCTAATTAGAAAAGTTTTTAAACGTGCTCAATATCTTGAAAGTTTGTATATGACTTGTTCTGTAACATTAGAACAGTCATTTATGGAATTGTATTTTGTTCGTTTCTTTTGACATTTTATAGAATGCCTTGATAAATGTATGAAATATTAATCATCTAAAACAGGGGTCTCCAAACTTTCCAGCCTTAGGGCCATACCGTTTACTCCAGTAAGTACCAAAGGCCAAAACCATTTTAATTTTTCTACCATTATCTATAATATCTAGACTAGTCGCCGAGTACGCTCTCTGAGCGAGCATACGCTTGCTAAATTCGCTGGTTCAATTATTATTGTGTGTATCGATACGACCGTGACACTTGACGACATCTATTTGTTAAAAGCGGATATAGGTAGGTATAACTACAGAGGGCAACCGCGGGATGTTCATTAGTGTATAATGTTAGTGGGATTCATTTCAATTATTTGTTAGCTGTTATGCTCAAGTTAAATTTTCTGCATATTATGCTTGTCATTAAACTTTACCTAGCAAGTAAATAAAACCGAGTTATTATCCTTCTGTGTTTTTTTATCCAATTTATTACTATTCGCTGTCCCGGGCCGGATTTGGCCCGCGGGCCGTAGTTTGGAGACCCCTGATCTAAAATATTGCCCTAAAGCACCAGACATTTTCGTACATTGACAGTAATATTTATTATATTTAACGGATAATGGAATAAATTTATCATCGGATGCCTTTCATGAAATATTAATTAAATTTAATGAATGAAAATTTTCACATCGCATAGATTTTCTAGAATATTTTTTTTTGCTTCCGATGCAAGTAATTTAACTTTAAATACAAAGCCTCTGCTTTGTGTTCACACTAATTAGAAAAGTTTTTAAACGTGCTCAATATCTTGAAAGTTTGTAGAACTTTTTTTTTAAATCTTCATCTTTTGAATTCAACGAAATTGCCTCAAGTAAGAAAATGTTTCAAAGGCACAATTTAAAGTCTTACGGATTTTTTAAGGGAAATAAAAACCAGATATCTTATTTTTACCAACAACATTTTTTCTCCTTGCTTTTAGCTATTTTATACGAATTTCTTTTGTATATTAAATTAATTTTTTTAAGAAACATTAAAATTTGAAATATTTTCTATGCAAATCTAGTTTAATCTAGTTGCATTGTGCAAATTATAATATATATTTAAAACAAAACAAAATAAATTTTTAAAGAGAAGTACCTTAACTTCATTAAAATGTTACTCATACAATAAAAATAAATAGAAATATTAAATAAAAAAATTAAGTTATTGAATTAAAAATAATAAGCAATCCGGCAAGAGGACATTAAAAATACTGAATGGTATTATAAAATATGTTTCGTTCAATTAAGAATACGAAACGGCCGGGTTCCTTGAAATTTGTATCGATTTCAAAGACTAGTAAAAGTTCTGAAATGAATCTATAGATCAAGTTTAACGACAGGTTTCTAAGGTCATTATTAAACTCGATGAAGCTGATAATGAAACAACTTTACTTCACTTAAAAGTAATTCGAAGCTCTAATCTTTCTGAATTAAAGGATGGCTACAAATTTGATCTTTCGAGAGGAACGGTTAATGTTTAGTAAGAAGGGGGCGAATAATTATGCTCTAAAACTATCCTACAGACTGTCAAGTATTAGGATGGATCCATCCTCAATTAGGGCCCACATGATAGCTAAAGGGATCGGAAAACTTATAATTGTCCATAACGCTCTCGATAAATACCTCTACGTCTTAAAATGTTCACATGAAAAAAAAATATTAACATTTTTAAGATGTGTTTGAAGATAAAGCTAATTATCAGAAGCTAATTGTTAAGACAATCTGACTACATTTGATGTATGATTGCTACATTGATGTATGATTGCTGCATTTAACTACGTTGATGTATGATTGCTACATTTAACTACATTGATGTATGATTGCTGCATTTAACTACATTGATGTATGATTGCTGCATTTAACTACATTGATGTATGATTGCTGCATTGAGCTACATTGATGTATGATTGCTACATTGAACTACATTGATTTATGATTGCCACATTGAATTACATTGATTTATGATTGCCAAACCTACATACTCATTTACGGTCTCCAGACTCGAATGTTGTTAATAATTTATGGTCACTTAAAGTTTTTTAAGAAGCAGAGATTAAGAATACGACATGTATTGAGAAAGAGGGCCAATTTCTATAAAACCAGAAAAAAAAATCTTATGAAATCTGTGATTTAAAGACATTGTATAATAATAAAAAGGTATTGTACAAAGTATTTTGCATAATGTGAGAAACTATTAAAATGCCTGTACTGCAATCGCCTGAATTGTTCAATTGCCTGTACTGTTTTTCTATAAATATAATATGTATTAATTTGCCAGAAGATAGTGAATTTAATAAAAAAAATTCAGACTTGAAGGGACTCAAAATTACTATCAGCAGTGAAAATACAAGTACAATTTAAACTGTACAGTCAAACTGCTTAACTATTATCTAACCGTTATATGCACTTGATCTGATCAATCACCAAGGGGTTATAGAACTTCATTAATTCGAAATGTAGCTACATGTTTTATTATGTATGTTTCTGAAATGCTAATTAATTAAGCAGTCTAAATTTGAATCCATTTAACCTCTCAGTCACTTATTACCAGGATATCATTTTCTGACGTTTTGAAACTGCTTAAATCTAAAATTTGCATTAATATTTCATATAATCTTGTAGTACATCAGCTCTCCATCCCTACCTATTTTGTCAAATTGTCTTCGGTCAAATTGGTCTTGAGTAAAATTTATAGTTATTTAAATTCTCTTTCATGTTTATTTCTCTTAAAGTTAATTATTTTATTATAAATTAAGCATAAGGGGGTGCTCGGATTCCTGTTCCCCGGCACTCCATAACAACACTACCTTTGTCTTTGTCTGGAAACAATTTAAATCAAATAAATATGTTTATTAAAATTGCGGGGAAAAAATAAAATTTAGAATAATGTTTATATTTGATCATTAAATATATTTTAAGTTCAATTCTAAATCATATTCTGAATTTTAATTTTCTTTTAGAAGATCGGTATTAAAATTGGAACAGTCTCAATGCATAAATGATATTATGCATGCAGCCTCAGAATGCATAATTTATTAGTACAAAAATCGTATTTGAAAGTGATCACAGTTTCTTCTCATTATATATTAAATTTACCAACCTCTTAAACGATTTCTGTCTCTGTAAAGAAGCTGACAATCCACTTCATTTTATAGTCATATTATATTATTCATAATCTGTTAAGATCAATATCTTAAGAATCTTATCAATATCTTATTAATCTGTTAAGACAATATCTTCCATAGTTGTAAAGTATAATAAATTATTCAAAATAATTAAAGAACATCAGGACAATAAAAAACATTTAAAAAACGAGCATTTAAAAATATTTGGCTTCACTTAAGCTCAACGGGGCATATTTCAATCTATGTTCAATTCATTTTTATATAAATGGTTTTAAATGACAATACATTAATCGATATTTATGTTTTATTTAGAGAGTTAACAAACTTAGATTTAACTTATTTACTAATATGGTCTTTCGGTATTAATGATACGTTCGTATGAAAACATTTCATATAAATTTTACTAAATAATGCACCTCAAAATTTTCAAAATTGATGCTTTACTTTCATAGCAATCTTGGCGATTTTAAACACTATTTGCGCAGTTCGAGTGTACGATTTGTCGCCAAATGTCATAAACAGATTTTTAAAAAATGCATTAACAGTGAAATATTCAAAATAAATGAAAAATTTCACATTATTTTTGACTGATTAATTTGTCGATTTTAAAAAAATAATGTATTGTTTTTAAATTTTTGAAAATATTTACAGTATTTTTTTATTAAATTATTTTCATAGTTGAATATCAAACTTATTATTGGAAAATAAACTTTGATTTTATTTTTGAAAGCATTAATTTAAAATTTTAAGTTGTATTTATTTTAAATTGACGAGCGAATTTTTATCGTTAATTAAAGCAAAAAACCTGCTATTGAAGGGTCTTTGAATATGAGTTTTCCGATTGTTCATTGATGTAATATATGAATCTTCTGTAACTTATACATAATTGCAATGTTAATAAAAAGTAGACGTGCAGCACGCCGCTGTATAATAAGCGAAGCGGTGGTCCCGTGTAACTAAGGAGCTATTATAAAGTTCAAAGCAGACCAAGGGACAAAGGAGAATGACCGTCTAATTTTAAGTGACCTTGATTATTTACTAATTTTTTTATCCAACAAAGGTAATGTTTTTTAAAGATTCGGTACATCCTGTTATTTACCTACCCTAACATTATTAATTAGCCATACTAAACATTATTTGCATCATAAAAGCTTGGGCATACTGACATTAATAAGTTAGGTAAGAAATACACATTACTGTGCTTCATCACTCGAAGCTAGTAGAGTGGTGTTGGATTTTTTGCTATCGCCAATTTCTTTTCAAAAAACGCCAAGGAATGCCAAGGCTAATATAAAAGAAAAATAAGGCAAAATTCGACAGCAACATCTACACTACTCCATATACCCGTGCGTTCTTAAGCCGACGAGTCTTAATAAAGGATAAAAAATGCAGCTCTTTTTTGTCCTGAACCTTATGACCATGGGATACCTGAAAAGAGAAGTTTGATTTTACCCCACCCGATTGCATTCCCGGATACTGGGTACCATTTTATTCTCCTTTTACGACATGCAGGGGCTATTCTAACCCGCTCCCACACGTAGGCAAAATTGAAAGGAATCTATTGCCAATGTAATTAATAAACAATTCAAAGTAAAAAACTGGATGGTTAAATTGCCAATAATGGAGACAAAACTCACTACCTCCTCTTTTCTAGAGGTAATAATTTCAATAAACCGATAATAATTAATGATATCATTCGTTAGAGTAAGCCAACAAAATATATTGCCATTATCTTTGATCAGTAATAAACTTAAAAACACACACTCTATAAAATAAAAATAAAAATTTCGTATTTGTATAAGAGCTTTTTTCCCACTAATTAATAAGTATTCCTCGATGAGCAGGGAAAATAAAATCATCATGTATTTAGCTATTTCAAGACCTATTGTCATTTACGTATGCTTGATTTGGTCTTGCATTACAAATTCTAATTTCAATATATTAAACACACTGCAATATTCCATTATCTGTCAAATTTTAAAAGCAAAAGGATATTTGCTCAGTGAAGAATTACATCATGACATCAACCTTCCTACTATTAAAAAATTTAACAGAAATGTTTTTAATGAAAGTTTTAAGAATCTTGAAAATCATAGCTCTGCAATCCAGGAAATTGAATTCTACTCCCCCAAGAGAACTTTAAACGACCAAGCAGAATCGTGTTATGATATTACATTTTTATTTGATAAAACGCTTTTTTTTCTAATATTTATATTTTTATTTAATTCCTGTACTTCTTTCTCGTAATTTCAAATTATTTTTTCTTTTCAAGTGATAAACTAGATTTTGTTAAATTGAGTCTTGGTCATACAGGAAATAAAGCCTTTAAAAAAAGCCTGAGGAGTTTCATAGAAATTTTAATTGTCAACATTTAAATGAAAGTAACACGAAATAAAGTGCACATAAAAATTGAAGTAAAAACTTTTTGATATTATTAGAAACTGTGCAAATAACTATTTTTATAAGTAGTTATAATTTTTAAGGTAACTATTATGTTATACACTTAAGTATGAAATACAAAATGTGTTAAAAACGTTAAAGTCAAAACCGTCTAAAAATTGAAAAACAAAATGTATCTATCAAAAATACAAATTTTTTTCAAAATATTGATGAAAAGTATTTTTGTTTCTTATTAAATTCCTACTATTAGTTCACACTCTCCCTATATATATCCTGTTCAAATTTTCAATCGTTCATAAAATACTTTTTATTCATCCACTCAAGTTAAAATACATTTTTTTGAGCTTGTAATGAATGAAACTGGGTGTAAATACAGTTTTTTCAAATATTAGTTCAGTAATTAAATTTCATTAATTAATTTTAGTTTTTTTTAGATTTAAGTTGCTTGTATCTAATAATAGATGGCTCCAGACGTAAGAGGAAAATTTCAATTTTATTTGCAAAGGACTTTTCTGCAATATAGTAAAAAAAAGTAGGAAATGACTTTAATTTTTTTATATTACTTGTTATTGATATAATCCTCGAATACTCATCGTTATTGGAATGAATACCATTCGAAATCGATACCATTGGAATTGAAATTGTTTTAATAAAATACTGTTGAAGAGGTATAAATACTCCAAAATTATAATTAATTCAATCAAGTATCCAAAATATAATTTTTATAGTGTCTTTTCTTTATATTTGTAATGTTTAATATCTCGTTTGAAGAAATTGACCAGCAATTGTTTTGTTTATGCTTTACAATTTTTTTTTTCATCTGGGAAAATGAAAACATTTGCTTTTACATCATATTATAGAAAAAAAAAACATTCTGCATTTTATCACTGTTAGATGGAAGAAAGAAAAAAAAAAGAACGAATTTGTTTGGCAATCTTTAGAATTCGCTAATTCAGCAAAAACGTTATTTTAAAGTGATTTAAGACTAAACTTCTCTGCATGCCTCCATTTGGATTTCTGCCAACATTTATTCTGTAATTCAAAAATCGACGCAAAGTCAATTCTATAAAAAAAAAAAAAAAAA
Source organism: Caerostris darwini (assembly GCA_021605075.1). NCBI lineage: Eukaryota > Metazoa > Arthropoda > Arachnida > Araneae > Araneidae > Caerostris > Caerostris darwini. The sequence goes on along the minus strand of BPLQ01003814.1, from coordinate 110,196 downwards.
AAAAAAAAAAAGAATGCCCGCATGTCCACGCAAAGGCTGAATGTTTTCTGAAAAATCATTGATGCGCAAGTCACTTATTACTTTTTTTTGTTTTATCGCTACAGTATCATATTGAAACAACAAAATTTTGACATTTTATATTCCAATAAACAAATATTTGTATTCCAATTTATGAGTGTTATGATATCGCATGTAAAATATGAACATGGAGAAACAGGTGTATTTTAGGTTTACTCAGACCGTCCATGAAGAAAATAGTTGTCGACTCTTTTGACATTTCAAGAGCAGATGTGCATAGCATATTTCCCTCGAGTTTTACAATAAACTAGAATTTCTTGAAGAAGCCGCATGGAAATATTTATTCAAATGTAAAATATTCTGTTCAAGAATTCGAGAATATTTAATGCATATTTTTATTTGAATATAATTTTGTAACCTTTTGTATTTGAAAAATAATTGCATTAATTTTTTTTCTAAATTACAGTTCCATTTTTTTGATAATTAGAAACGAAATGAGTATATGCATTACGCACACATATTATATCATCACACATAATAAGCGTATCACATAATAGAGAGTTTTTGCATACCGTATTTTGGACGTCCGTATATGCATTACGTAGGAAACATTATTATATTTCTATCAGCATGCGCTCACATAATAAAAAGCTAACGGACAGTCATACTTATGTTATTTTTCAAAGTTATCTTACGTTATTTTTTGATGAGAATAATTATTGTTGAATTAAGAAACAACGAAGTTATAATATGAATGTATTATAACTTCGTTGTTTCTTAATTCAACAATAATTATTCTCATTAAAAATAACCTAAGATGAACTGCTTCAGGTGAATTATTAAATATGCATCATGTTTTGACAATGATGCAACTGACATAGACATTTTTCCAAAACAATTTTAATATGATCTTTTATATAAGTTTACTAGAGGACCCGGCCACGCGTTGCTGTGGCTTTCTTGTATTTCGTTCAATTATTAGATACTGTAATTGGTAAAGAATGATGAAAAGATCAAATTAAGCTTCAACGAATAGAAAATGTTTAATTTTTATTAACTTAATGAATGAGGTAGATAATGTTGATTTTTAAGACTGTTTTATAATTATTTTACGTAATTTAATTTTTAATAATCATTACTTTCATTTAACTAAGAACTAAGCGATGAACACTATTTCTTGTTAGTCTGTCTTTCGTCAAAATAAATAAATTCGATGGTTTTCGAACACGTGAGCATGCAACACACAGCTGCCCATGGGAGAAACACGGATTCTGAGGTTCGATTTTTTTGGTGGTCTTTTACTGAAATTGATAATTGAAAAAATACAATACAATTAAAATAAAATCGGGATATAATAAGAAAAGACTTAAAAAAAAATTCACAATAAAATTCTAATGCAAACGATCGTTTAAAATACACGAACACCTTCGAAGAAATTTTTGTGAAATTTTTATCTTTGTACATATTTTTGGATTGAATGTATCTAAAAACTAATGATTTCACATAAAAAAATTTCATTATTATTTTTTTTAATTTTTATAAGCTAAAATAAGGGTAGAAATGGCCAAAAATTGATACTGTTACAAAACCTGAAATCAAATCAATATTTTTTTAAATTTCTGAGTTTGTATTTGTTTATACTAACATTTTACAGTGAATAGACCTCTGGTAAATTTATATCTTTATTATTTTGTGCTAGTTTAAATGCTGTCGTCACAAAATTCTTCCAAAATTTGCATGTAATTCCAAGTTTAACAATTAAAATAAAAAATATTTATATAGCTATAATCATTTCCCTGTAAATATTTATGAAAAACATAAATACAAAGTTTTGTAGCATTTGGATCAAATTACTTGTGTTATGGTGTTTCACATGAAAACAAAAAGCATAAAAATTCATTCTGAGAAAAAGCTAAAAACAACTTTTAATTAGATATATTACTTTTAAAAAATGTTTAAATAGATTAAAATGCCATTGAATTATCAAGTTCATTGTCTTATTTATTAAAAAATATAGTTTTATTTTTCCTTAAAGCTGTAAATATTTTCTGAGCTTTATTTTGAAAAAAATTAAAATTTGCTCGACAAAATGTTTTTTTACAACTTCCTGCTATTTGCAAAGGCTTTTAAAATGAAATGACCTGAATTTAAAATATTTAGCCTTTTTGCAAGTGTTTTGATTAAATATATTCAAAACCTTTGAATTTCACATAAAAATATCAACTTTAACTATTTTTTATACAATTTATTCTTTAAAATATGGATAAACATTGCAAAAATGTGATATTGTTGCAAAACTTTATAATTCAAAAATAAATAAAACATGAATAGATTTTTCCTTTGCAAGTATTTTTATGCTGGGAATATCCTTATGTAGGTAATATACTGTTTTCAAATTTATATCTCAATTATTTATACATTTTGTATGCTTAAAGTTTGTCGACACAAACTTTTTTACAAATTTACAAAAATTCTTAGTTTAAAAACTAAAATAAAAATAAGTTATGAATTTAGGTTAATTTCCATGTTCTATTCCTTTCATACATTTAAAGAAAACTTTTACATGAAGTTTCAAAGCATTTAGAAAAGAAATATTTTTATTATGATGTTTTGAATGAATACAAAATGCATAAAAATTCAAATAAGAAATAATTAAAACCACCTTTTAAATGTAAATAAAAACAAATGTACATACATAAAAATGTTATTGAGCTTTAAATTCTCCTTTATTAATATAAACACTTATTTATTTGTTTTGTTTTCTTTAAATAACTTCCAACTTAAAAGTACCATTTATCAATTTTTCTTCGCCAATAATCAAATCACTCAAATTTATAACTCAAATTCTTTGTTTTTCAAATAACAAAAGTTTTTAAGATAAAATGTCCTTGATTTTCAACTTGCAACTATTATAATACCTTTTATAAAATTTTAATGTTATCATTATATCAAATAATTGCAGAGTTTACTTCATTTTCACACTTTTCAAAAAATCCTTAAAATTCATCTTCTTTAAAATTATATTGTCTATATTATATTATCTTGTTAGATCACATTTCATTTTAGAATTCTTAATCAAATAAAACACATGTTGACAAACTTTAAGCATAGAAAAGTTCAATGTTTTGATTCACAACTTTTCATTCCATATATTTTATTCAATTCAAATTCAAACTTAGAAAATAAAAAAATATTGATAATCAAATCAGGTAATACTTACATACATTTGATTTATTTCTCATAGAAATAATATAAATTTTATACAATATAATTTTCACAAAATTTAAAGTAGTAAATAAAACAATAATATTCAGAACATGGGAATTTTACGTTTATGTAGTACAGGCATCGAGACACGGCGCCATCTAATGTACCTTTTATTGTGGTATATCTTTCGTCTGTTGTGGAAACAAACTTTTTACTCCAACGATGAAATTAGTGCAAATAAGAATTCTGCAATTAATTATCGAAATAACAATAAAATAGTCATTATATTATTCGAAAAATGAAGCTACGAATTCCTCTAATTGCAGTATTGCAACCCTAAAGAAATTGGCGGAAAATTGGCGAAAATTCAGGGTTGCAAGATTGGCGACTCCCTCAACGGTAGATTTTAACTGATTTTGCAATTAATTCCAAAAAAAATCTGTATAAAAACTATCCTATTTCTCAAGTTGGAACAAAACACACATTTAAAAAAAAAAAAAGTTAAAATCGGATGGTTAGTTTCGGAGTTCATCGCGGACAAACATCGTGACACGGGAATTATATATAATAGATTTGTAAACACAGTCATGAGCAGGGAATTGAGAGTCGGATTAAAAATATGACTTGAATTGAATTTTTTGAATTAGCAGCGAGTATATTTACTTGCTTAATGAGTCTTAACAAATGAAAATACTCTACTTGCTGCCAATCCAAAAAAGCTCAATATTTTGAAATTAATGTGTTAAAAAAATGTAAAAGACATCGTGTACAAAAGGAATAAATAAAAAAAAATTAGAAACTTCTGAAAATGACATTACTTTGTACTCTGGACAAATTTTACATCAATAAAAAAATTAGCGCCGATATTTGCCTGATTTAATGTAATACAATACTTTTTGTATAATATAATAATGAAAATATAGCAATGTGTACAATACAATAATTACAATGTTACAATGTGTACAATACAATAATTACAATGTCACAATGTGTACAATACAATAATTACAATATAACAATATGTACTATACAATAATTACAATATAACAAAGTGTACTATACAATAATTGAAATATAACAATGTGTACAATACAATAATGACAATATAACAATGTTGTGTACAATACAATAATTGCAATATAACAATGTTGTGTACAATACAATAATTGCAATATAACATACAATAATTGCAATATAACAATGTGTACAATACAATAATTGCAATATAAATGTGTACAATACAATAATTACCATATAACAATGATGTGTACAATACAATAATTACCATATAACAATGATGTGTACAATACAATAATTACAATATAACAATGTGTACAATACAATAACTAAAAATAACAATGTGTACAATACAGTAATTACAATAAAACAATGTGTACAGTAAAATAATTACAATAAAACAATATGTACAATACAATAATTACAATAAAACAATGTGTACAATACAATAATTACAATAAAACAATGTGTACAATACAATAATTTTTTCATAAAATTATTTACAAATAATAGCCTATTCTAGATTTTTTTGATACTAAAATATCCTTTGTATCGCTAAAAAAAAATTAGTTTTTCAGTTTGCACAAATTAAGCACATTCCCCAATTTTTATTGTAGTTTTAAAATTCTTATTAACTAAAATTAAATATTTTTCTAAGCATTTAGTGTTTCTATTCTGTAAAAAAAAAAAAAAAACATTGAAGCATGTAAAATAATAAATAAGTAATACACCATTTAATGCTCAGAAAATATGAGAGAAAAAATTATTTAAAAAAGTCTGTATGAAACTGTATTTGATATAAATCTACATCTAACAAATAAATACAATTAGGATAAAAAAGACCTTACTAAGAAGTCTTTAATAATAAACATTCGATTCCTCTAACGAATACATACTTCACAGATGTAAAAGTTTTGATGCAGTATCTGATGTAAAATGTCTGATACTTATTGGCATCCATTTCAAAAGGCAATATTTACATTGACATACAAAATACCGTAACCCAGCGAATTTATTGATCTTTTTTTGATAAATGAGACAGACATTCGAATGCTTTTTCCCACTTTATTTCTGGACTTATTTTTGGATGACATGTAATATTATGTAGGTTAGAACAGTTGACGGTAAAACATTTTACATTGTTGGATATCATTTCTAGAATTTAAACAGGACCATGGGAAAAACAATCGATTGTTTTTTGTTTTTTAACAATACGGTCACAAAATATTTCGCATAATATAACTTATAAATTCAAATGTTTCATGAACAAATTTTAAATTCACTACCAAATGATTTCTAGTATTGTTTATATATATATTATTTGTATAAAAATTCAATTTTTTTCTGAGAAGTAGGGAAAATCCAAACTTTTGACTTCAATAATTTCTTAATAGTAATTACATAATACAACATATCTCTTACGGTTTTATTATTTGATAATATACTAGTATTATTAAATCATGTTTATTCATGCTATTATTTTATGAATGTATTCGTTTAATCTACTTTAAAATCTCTTTATTTTAATCTCCTTTATAATCTTCAATTGAAAAAAAAAAGCTGTTGAGTTAAGTGTTATAACTGCTGTAACCTTGCTTAGATGACTGCTAAGAAATTTTCAAAAAAAAAATGTTTTTACTTAACGAGTTAATTAGGATGTTTATATGTATAAATAAGTTGCATTTTGAAATTATCTGTAAAATAACGTTTCAAATAGCTGTTGAAAGCGTGTAACAAATTTAAGTTGCCACTTTATGTGTTCATTATGTTCACCATTTACAGCAAATGCATTTGTGCATCGCTTCCACAATATAGTGCGTCTGCTAAGAAATTTTTTTAAAAAATGTTTTTTACTTGACAGATTAATTAGGATATTTCTGTGCATAAGTAAGTTTCACTTTGAAAATAATGTTCACCCTCTGTAAAATAATGTTTCAAATATTGTAATAATTTTAAATCGCTATCTCATATGTTTATTGTGTTCACCGTTTACAGCAAATACCATTGTGCATCATTTCCAAGATGTAGTACATCATTGTGATTTTTTCTAAAGCTCGAAATATATTAATTGGAATAATCTGAATTGCCAGTTAACCAAACATTTCAACTAGTCAGACTGGAAATGGTTTTAGGAAAATTCAATATTTACTATCTGATGAAATTTGGAAAGGAGATGGCTTGTTTGTTAGTTCATACAATATCATGATCACCTATGTATTATTTTTATTCCAGTATTTTACATCTCTTATGAATCAAAAGTGAAAAATTTTGGTAATTTGTAAATCAATTTACATGAATAGCCCTTTTCGAATTTTAGTTTTTTGATTGGCGCTATTTTCTGTTATATATTATAAATTCGCACATTATTTTCTCTTCACATATGAACTGTGAAGTTAAGCGTTATACTAGATAAGCGTTTATATAAAATAAAGTAAAACAACTCACATGATTGTAGATACGAGACGTAGGTCATATTTCAAAATTTAATAATCTTCTGCTTTAAATACAAAAGATTTCTTCGAGCGAATATGATACGAAAGAATGAAGAGCGAAATTCTTTGTTCTCTCGAGAGCAAATTCTTTTGTATTTTTCGCCGGCAAACATTCCGTGTTTTCTCTAATCTCAAAAGCACGATGTTGTAGGGCTTTCTCGAAGTAAAGCACCGACACCTTGTTTCAAATATCTACTTTGTTTCTGAATACACATTCCTGTTACATGTTCCCCCCCTACATGCATAAAAGAAGGTCTTTTCCTCCTTTCAGTGTAGAAGATTAGAGGTTTGAGCATTGTGGGCGTAAGAGGTTAAAGGGAAAAGTGCACAAGTATAAATTTTTCTGTAGAAATCTTATCTGCTTTTTGTAGGAAATAACTTCATCCGTTGTATTTATTCTCTGTTATGTAAAGGCAAAAAATAATGAAGTATAGCGTTTTAATCAATGATCCTTGAATAAAGTTTGATCTTTTTAATGATGTTTATTTTAATTGAATTCTTTGAAGTATGTTGTTCTATCTCTAACTTAATGAGGGCCTGAAAGGCCGAATGGCTAGCGCTCTGGTGCTCGGTACCACAGGTTTCGGGTTCGAGTCCCGGCGGTGCCATGGATGTTTGTAGTGATTCGGAATCCACTTTAAACCATAGGTCCCGGTCTAATATGATCGTACCGCGTTGCGGGGGCATTGTTACTCTGCGTCCGTGGCTTATCTTCAAGTTACACGCGTCCCCTGGGTAATGCAAAGTGAGTAACGTCTGTGCAGCGCTTGCCTTAAAGCATCCAAGACCAAGCTGTCTAAGGGTTTGCCAGCTGCATTAGAAAGAAAAATCTCTAACTTAATTTATCTTAAAATAGCTTCTAACCTAATTAATATCTAACTTTAGTTAGTTAACGGTATCTATATTAGCATAATTACATGTTTTCTTATATAAATTCCCGCTAAAGAAAATTAATTTATACATCAATGGCGTTTAACTAAATTGCATCTGAGCGTTTATTGGGAAAGCAATTTTGAAAATGTTTTAAAGAAAAAAACTGTTCGATAGATTGAAATGTTGACAAATTTGGTAGCATATATTAATTTCTAGAAATTTATGAACAGCTTTCTGCTAAGATCCTTCATAATTAAAGTACGAAATATTTTTCTTAAAATAAATTTCAATGTATTTAATCTTATGAAAACCAATAGATCATTGTTAGATTGCTTTGGAACTTTGACAGGTTTGTTTCCTGGATTTTAATGATTTTAGTGGTTTGCTAGCTTGTTATATTCCAGTTAATTACAATATAATAATTTGGTTTGTCGCTCTACGGTCATTTTATGCACATTTTAGGCTAATTAGACAGTCACTTACAATTTAATGTGGATTCCGAACTACTAACAAGTATACATGCCACATAATAATTTGATAAAGTATTTCAACAAATTCTTTAGTTAGTTAGTAGACGAAGACTTGTTAATTAACAAATGTTAATGTTTCTTGACATTCAATTTGTTTTCGTTTGAAGTCAAATTATTTAAAGGAAATCATTAAATTTTCCTAAATATCAGTTAGCTAAATTATTCACTAACGTCATTTTCATGGCATAAAATAAACATAAAAGTTATATTCTGGCTGAAATATTTACTGTAATTAAATGTAACAGCAACTCCTTACTTATTAAAAATTCTTTACGAATGATTGTTAAATGGTATGACTTTAAAGATTTAAAACTCTTAAAGAATTATTGTTTTATTTCTAATAATTAGAGTATGCTATTCTATTTTTTTTACAACATTGAATGTTTAAATAGAATTGATAGCTTAGAAATGTTTAACTTGTAGATATAGTAAATAGATATGTTTAACTTGTTTTCTTAAAAATTAATATTTAAACAAAATCCCTAATGTTTTTTTTTTTTTTTTTTGGGGGGGGGAATAAATTAAGAATGCTTATTTTATGTATTGCACTTTTAAGTTGTAATTTGAGTTAAGATGTTTATATGTACGATATATATTGTGATAAAACATTTTATATGCAGTTTTATTATTTAAATTTAAAAAGAAACAGATTTTAAATGGAATAAAATAGAATTTCAATAAATTATTTTAATGTTCAAGCATATAATATTGAACGTATATTAATATATTTAAGAACAAAATAAATAAATATTTATTATTGTAGTCAAGTTTCTTCTATTAGACAATTGAGGTTTAATAAAATAAATTTTTATGTCGAATATAACGTTTTTTTTCTTTTAAATTTAGAGTCATGAATGCATGTAATGTATTTCAACGATTATAAAAATGTAAAATATTTTAGCATTTAAATATAAATAGAATTTCAGGAATAATGTTTATGAAATGATTACAAAATCGTTGTTGTTTACAGTGCATGCAAAACATTTTGCTTTAAATTGATGTTAAAGTACTAAAAAGAAATTTAAATACTTGGTAATTTATATTTAAGATAAGAATTTTCTGTCTGGATTAGAACTGTTTTTTAAATAGTACATCTTTGAATTGAACTCTTTTACATAAATTATTGTAACATATCGTAACATAAATTATTGTTCCAAATGTCACCACCAAAAATAAAAAATTAAGCAATTTAAATAATATTTATTATATATAAAGATGCTCTTTAAACTACTGATAAGAATTTTCTAATTCAACAGATTCCTGGGGGACTTGAATAAACTTTGACATTGCATTCCAAAAGATTACGAAAATTTAACCACACTCAAAAATTTTTCAAGCCTTTTGATTACGCTCAATGTTTTCTCCTGTGGTTTTATGAGAATGTAAATTGCAAAGATAAATAAGTATTATGTCAGGTTTCTTGAAACAAACGTAAAATAACACTATAATAAATTTACATTTGATAAAATTATTTTATTTTTAAAAAAGATAGCGCGCTTTTCTATTTAATTACTCTACAAAAAATTTTAAATAATAATCTCATTCATTGAAAATAATGTTAAATTTTATTATAATTTAGAACTAATATTCACTAAAAAGCCCTTAAATGAATTCAAATGATATAAATGAAAAAAGCACGAAAAATAAATTTCGAAAAAAAGTAAAACCTTCTTTCTATGGCGTAAAAACTTCTATTTTCACTGAAAAACCTTCCATTAAATGTCCATTGGGACTATCCACTAGATAAATAAGGTTATGAAGCGAATTGATTTTTACATTTAAACTACCATCAATAATATATTAAAAAAAATTTGTTAAGTCAATTCCTATTTTTTTTTCACTATATTGCAGAAAGTCCTTTATAAATAATTTTCATTCATTTTTTAAAGTTTATCTGGAGCCATCTATTGGTAGATATATGGAATTTAAATCTAAAAATAAAATTAATTAATTACATTTAATTAATGAATTAATATTCGAAAAAACTGTATTGACATCAAGTGTCATCCACTACAAGTTAAAAAAAATGTATTTGAACTTAAGTGGATGAATAAAAAATATTTTATTAACGATTTAAAATTTGAAAAAGATATATATCGGGAGAGTGTGAGCTAATAGATGGAATTGAATTAAGTAAATCAGTTTTGGTTTCTGATGTCTTTACAATTTGGAACCAATACCCCTGGAGCTCTGATGGAGATAATGGAGTAACACATTCTTTTTCGTAAATTGTAATGTATAGTTTTTCCAGTTTATGGATATGATGTGTTTATCTCCTGTGGGAAAGTAGGAATATTTGACGCCATTATTCACATTGGGGTCCTAAAAACTTCAATTACGTTAGAAGCTTATCGTGGTAATTAACAAATATCTTTTCAATGATCCCATTCAAGTCTCATTCTGTATTAAATTAAAATATTTCTTTTTACAATAGAATTGTGTATTTCATAGGTATTTTTCAACTATGTTGTATTGTATGTACCTCATATTAAAAAATATATCCCTTGTTAATTAAAAATATATTATATTTGTATGCCCACTGGCAGAAATTGCATGGCACTATGCAGGTTAAATTAAGATACTAATAATAGAAAAGGTTTTTAACACCTTTGTTGAGAAAATATTTCAAAATTACAAATACAAATTTAGGAAGACTTCAAGAGAAAACTAATTAATATAATATCTAATTTAATTTGATTTGATTATGAATTCTACCACCCAACCAAAATTTAAATTGGAAAAAAAGGATACTACTTAATTTCTAACTTAAATGTTATGATACAAAAATTAACAAGTAAAATCATTAATCAGAAATACGAAAAATACCACATGACACGAATATCAATTAAACATTAAATGAATAAAGATATAGATGGAAACTAAAATATCAAAAAAAAAAAATATTAAAAACAAAGTTAATGTGTTACAATATTAAATGAAAACTAAGAACGTCACAAGAACAAACTATTAATAATGGTGAGAATATTTCAAATTAATAAATACAAAATAATTACATCGTTATTATAAATAAAAGAGTATAATTATAAAATAATCACTTTTTTGTAGATTGATTTATTAAAAATATAATTTTAAAATATTTCTTCATTTCTAAAATAATGAGTTAATAGAAATTGAATAACACAAATTAATTTGAAATCATAGTTTTTAAAAATATTACTAATTAATAAATATAAGAAAATAAATATTAGTTATGTTTCTTGAAGTAGCTTTTACTGCATTTCACATCCTTGCGCAAAGACAAACGCAAGGTAAATAGTTCCAGGTTATGTAATTTTTATCGTTGCCACAGTTATTGCCACATGAGACAGTGAGGCATATAAACGTACTTTTTTACATAAGTTAATTTTCCTTTAGGGTGCATTTTTAAACAAATCAAGAAATTAGTTTCATTTAAATAAATTATAATATGGTGGAACAATATAATAATTCTACTATTTAAATATAAATATTTTGCATAATTCACATGGTGTAACACAGTTTTAAAAAATTAAGGCTCTTTTATTTAATGTTTACAATGGACATATGCCATTTAAACATTGCAGATAATTATAAAAACCCCGAATAAGCTAAAAAGAATGTGGGAAGAGTTCTCTTATTGACTGGATGTTGTTCTGGTGGTGATCACATTGACTATTTAAAATTTTATTAACTTTAGAATGTTATCTTTCTATTTAATTTGCCCAAAGAGGTTGTAACTTCTTTAGTCTCGTAAATGTTAACTTTTAAAGTTAGGCTATTCTTTTGTAAACAATGTACATTTTTTAAAACATATCTTAATACTTTTCTTAATTAGTTTGAATAATAGGCATACGATGAGAAACAAATTTAAGAAATTGATTAAAATTAAGAATTCTAAAGAAGTAAATTTAAAAAATTGATAAAAATTAAGTACATCTTTATTGTTAAAATGTATATACATAAGGAAGGAATGATATGTTGGAAAAAAATATATTCATTTAGAATGAAAGTAATCAATTTTTAATTTTTAATTCTTAAACACTTAGAAGGATTTTAAGTTTTCTGAAAAGGTTCTGTAAAGAAATTTAAAGGTTCTGTAAGAAAGGTCTTTCTGAAAAGTTCTTTAAGACATTTTTTAATAAATAATCATTTTTCTACAGGAATTAGCTACTAATAAACACACATAAACAAATAAGTATTATTCGAAATGTATTAGTTGGACAAAATTTTGCGATTATATAAAGTATTTTTAAACCATTTTAAATTGCATCGTCCCTTATTTTATTTAAAAATATTTTGATCTGTGGAAAAAAAATGAAGTAAGTTGAAAAAAAGAAAGAAGAAAATGTATTTTAAAAAAATTTACATATATATATATATATAAAATATATATATATATATATATATATATATATATATATATATATATATATATATCTGTTTTTAAGGGCAAGACGAGAACATACAAATTAATACAAAGCATGACAAAAATAAAGAGATAAATGAGATAGTTATACGGATTAATATAATGTAGGTTAAATACAGATATAGATTATAATGTATTATAATAACTTTTTCATTTGAAATGTTTGGAGACGCAATTTCAAAAATGATTTCTTCGTAATTTCGATATTGAAAGCAAACTGAATTCATAAGAATTTTATAGATGAAACGGAAAATGGCAGTCATTTACCATAAAATGCGAAGAAGAATTTGCTGAGTTATCAAGTTATATGATTTCCAAAAAATCATGAAAATAATTTGTGTTTTGAGGTAGCGAAATACTTCTTACATTTTTTGAAATGGACATAACATACTTCGATTATTTTTTACGACGCATTTTTGCAAAGAGGTATTTTCTGGAATAAAAATAAATTTTTAAAAAGATATTGGCACAATGCTCTAAAAAGTTGAAAAAGCTGCATATCCTGCAATATTTATTATTAATCCAAATTTAAATCCTAATTTTATAAACAATCCAAATTTATAAATAGGAATAATTGATCCAAGTTAAAATTATATTCGTAATTGTAAAATAGAATTGCTTTTGTTTGAATTTTCTTTAAGATTTGTTATGAAAAAATGTTTTAATTCTTACTCTTAAAATATGTACTCTATACCCAGTCCCAAAAGTATTTGCTCTGGTAAAGAGGGTCACTTAAATAAGACTTATGAATGTTTATCTCTTATCTCTTTCATTCAAATCCTACTATTAGTTATACGCTCTATATATGTTGTTCAAATTTTTAATCGTTAATAAAATACTTTTTATTCATCCACTCAAGTTCAAATGCATTTTTTTTAACATGTAGTGCATGACACTTGATGTTAATACAGTTTTTTCAAATATTAATTCAGTAATTAAATTTAATTAATTATTATTATTATTTTTTTGAGATTTAAGTTGCATGTATCTAATAATAGATGGCGCCAGATGTAAGAGGAAAATTTCAACTTTATTTGTAAAGGACTTTTCTGCAATACAGTGAAAAAAAAAAGTAGGAATTGAGTTTAAAAACTTTTTTTTTTATATGACTTGTTTTTAACTTTATCATACATTCTTGTATCATTTAATTATACATTTTTTGCATGCAATAACATTAAAAATAAATTCAATTCAAAATAAAAGGGATTGTACATTATTTAGTATCTTCCAACGTTGTTTTGTGTTTTGAGGAAGTCCTGTATTAAAATAGTAAAAAATTCTATTATTTGAAAGACAAAAAAAGAATTTCATGAGGTTTTGAGCAAAAATGCATAAAACAGTTTTATTATTCAATTCATTAATCATTCACAGAATCCTGCACATTTTAATTTTAATTTAATCACTTTTATTCCAAAAACTATAAAAAAAGTAAAGATGAAAGAATTTTTTCTTTGCAATCATCGAAACCATTTCCCCATTTTAAGCAAACTGTTTCATATGCTTTATTTATCTCAAGGTGAAATAGATATTTCATATCCTTTTTTTTTATTTATCTCTAATAAAAGTTAACAACCATAAATAAGTTTATTGTGTCCGCATTTTCTCGAAATCACTTACTTCATTCATTACACGCCCTTCACCTTTGCTCTAACGAGGAGTCATTTTCTCAACATTGGACGCGGTATCGATTTTTTTTAAGGCATTACTACTTTATTGTACTTTTTCTGTTTGGGCTAAACCTTGTCTTTCTTTTATTAACACCATTTTTTTTCTGCAGATTCTTTCGTCAAGAAAGTAATCTATACTTTTTTTATTATTTTCAATTCTGTTGTAGTGTTCTGTTTTCGATGTTATTTCTCAGCATAAAGTTTGTACTTAAACAAGTTTATTTCCTTTTGTAACATTTAAAAAATATTTCTTAGTTAAACTTTTATATTTGAAAGAAAGAACTGCAGTTACCGAACTTTAAATTATCTAGATAAAACAGGAATTAGTATATAATACAATTACTCTTTTTTAAAAAATTTTTTATGTCTCAGGATAAATTGTTTAAGGTCGTAAAGTAATTGATAAAAGTTGTTAAATGATTTTATTGTACAGTCGCCTCGCACCCCCTCCCCCCAAAAAAATGGGAAACTCTTAGTGACTTATATCATGATCTAATGGTAATTACGTAAATGTTATTGCTAGAAATTGCTCCAAAGGTACAAAGGTACAATGCAGTTAATTAATAAATTAACAAGATTAATTAACAGCTAAAACTTGAATTTTCTGTAAAAGAAACTGGATTTCTACCGCAATCAATTCAGCGTATGCTAAATGTTATACCGACCATTTTTTGTTATAAATTCTTATTAGTTTGAAAGTTAAAGAAAATGAGCTATATCAAAATTACAACCTTTTCATTCATTAAGTGAATACTATGTTACCGTCTTCTTCTGTCATGATAAAGACGAAATTTATGTGGTTTACTGAAAAACCCTACTAAACAATAAAAATAATAAAAATTGTTTATTTATTAATTCTTTATTTAAATAATAATTCTACATTTTTATTATTTTATCGCAATTATAGCAGTTAAGAATCATTATATAATTTAATGACATCCAATTCTTTAGTTTTGTAGGGGTTTAGTTTTTTTTCTAAAATGGGGTACAAGTGAAGATCGCCATTGGTTTTTGACTGTGCTAGTCTAACTAACGAACTACGATTCAAGACAGCTCTGACGGTTGACTTATTTTTCTAAAGCTCCTATAGACCGGAAGGGGATCCTATCTCCGATATAACATTATCTATAAAGACAGTTGAAGTTACAAATTGCCCAGAGTATTAGAAAAAAATATCAAGCCGAATAAATGTGATAAAATTTAAGAAAATAAAAATAAGAAAAAATGAATATATTAAAATTCTGCTCTGTCATTTAAAAAATATATTCGGTACAAGTAGTAATCTCCTGAATTGCAGTACTTTCATGATTATCTATTGCACTAAAGAATTGCTTAGAGACGCGAAGAAGAAAATCACCAAGAGAAGGAATGGTAATAGCTTTCTGAATTTCAGTATCTCTCACATACTATTTTGATGAGGTGGTTTGCCGAATAATAATGTTTTGCAGTGTTTTAATAATTTTCAGATTTGGTTTATCAACATAAGCAAGCGAAGTAGAATTTCTGTTATTGAGAGGAAAGATTTTTCTGAAGACCGTGCTGAGTTTAGACTTCGATTGCTCAAAGTGTTTTTTTTTTCCTCGAATGAGATGTTGATTTAAAAAAGATGATTAAATATTTGATATTGTTTTTTCAAGGGTTGATAATATTTTTATTTTAATTTCCAATTTTTTAGTTTTATGATCCACAGAAAAAAGAAGTGCCTCAGTGTTTTCTACGTTCAAAGTAATTTTCCATTTTTTGAACTAGTTATTAAGAACTTTAAGCTGATTAGTAGAACCATTTAAATGTTTAACTTTAAAGGGAACCCAAAAAGAGGAACCCTTCTTATTTTATCAGTTGTAGTTACATCAATTTTTCATCTCATATTTTATCTAAAAATTATTCAGAAAAGCTATTTTATTAGTTTTGTTAATTCCATTATGAATAGTTTTATCATCGGTGTTTTGAGAAGTCGGTAAATTTATTTTTTGTCTTATTACGAATTTTAAAAAGTCTTTAGTGTTCGAGGGAATCCATTCTTTATTTGGGTTAGAAAAATAGAGTTTAATTGATTTTTATAAGCATATTTAATACAATTAGTGAAATGTTCAATTTCATTATCCAAATCTCTAGTAATTCAAGTGGGATGGAAAAACAAAGTAACCGAATTTTCTAAAATATTTTTAAAAGTAACCCAGTAAGGTTTAATAATTAGCGGAATTTCATAATTAAATTTAAAAGAAATTTTAATCGGATTATGATCTGAACCAAGCTGTGGAAGAGAAAAAAAATTACTAAAATCGGGGAAAACATTTTTTGACTATTATAAGATCAAATGTGGAGGCGGAGCCAAGACCGAATCGCATATTCGTGGAAAGAGCTATAATTTACGTCATAGCAAAATTATAAAACTTAAGCAGATTAGTATATCTGATATCTTTTACGTTGCAGTTTCACATTGTATGTTTTGCATTGAAATCCCCACATAAGATTACATTTGGGCCGAGATGAATTACATTTTATAAATCTAGAGTAAATGACGTTGCAGCTGACTGCTTGTGGAAAGGATCTTAAAGGCATGGCGTTTTGTGCTCTGAAGATAACATGATATCAGGTTTATGTAAAATTATTAAGCTCGACATCTTTTGTTGCAAATGCTATTTGCATTCCAGAAGATTAACACGAGTTCATTTTTACAAAAGGCCGTTTTTGAAGTTATTAGTTTGGGATGTCGAAAGAGTCGGCATAAAAGTTCCTAATTTATCAAAGTTATTTCCCGGTTTTTTTTATGAGAGGTAGAGCTTCTGGAATGCTGAGAATTTACTGTTCAGTTCTTTAAGTAGTAATAATGGTGCCATGAAGTCCAGTCGTTAGCACTTCTCATCGTAAAATGTGTTGACATGTGCAGCAATGGTTCGAGTCTGAACTTTGCCACTGACTGCTTGTACAAAGGACCTTGAACGTTTGGTGTTTAGTGCTGTGAAGGTTCTTGGAGTGAACGAGGTATACTTGAGATTGTCCTTTTTCAGTCGTGATTTGGAAAAGGCAGGACATCCGCTCCATAAGGCTACGTATCCTTTGGCATTGTAGTTTATAAAGATTGGTTCTTGCACATTTTCCTTGATACTGCATTTTCTAGTACAGTGATTTTGTGCACATTTCAGGTATCGTGGCAGACGATGACAATGTTCATTTGAATGGTCAAACAGATTACATTGAAAGCATTGTTTCGTAATATTCCAACAAGTAAAATTTTCCTTTATAACAGAAAGATAAAAATTCCTTTTAACTTAAAATAATGACCCTTACAATTAGAGTTCTATTGAATTGCATAAAGAAAATAGGCAGAGGCCCTTTTGTTTTGCATTTCTTAAGTTCAGCAATCTTGATAATGGAGTTATTTTGTTCAAGGCATTTGTTTTAATTTCATCAGTTGTGTCAATTGGGACAATTTTGAGGTACTTTTCGTTCCTAGGTGTAATTATGTAATATTTAAATTTGCTAGGAAGCTGGTTACTTTTCTATACATGTCCTCGACAGTTGGAAAATGTTTTATTTACTCCTTTTCTTTGAAAGTTTCTATTATAGCGCCAAAGTGCAGTTAGCTGTGAGGGCCAGCATAATTGAATGCCGTGTGGATAGAGTTTTTCCCCTTTCATCGTCTTTATGGGGCTCTTTTGAATCATCTTCAGTCACATTAGCACATTTGTTGTTTAAAAGAATAAGGAAAAACACAAGATCCCCAAAATTACGAACTAGTTGCTTTTGTTGGGAGGTTGGAAACCATCTTGAGAAATGTTTATTAATTTAACAATTTTAGAACAAATTCTGTAGCTCTTTTGACAACCTACAAATTAGCATTATCATTATTTATACCAGCATTAATATTATAATTATATACATTAAGATTAAAGTTATTATTATGCATAGAACAATTTTTTACTAGGCAAAAATCAATACAAATTATCATATCCCGAGTTTCCAATAGCAGCTTTTGCTATGGTAGGAGTTCTATTTTAAGTTTTCATGCTCTGGATATCTACTAGCATCCTTTAGAAATCTTTGTTGTCCATGAATAAGTCTTTGAAAATAGTCAACTATATCTCGTATACAAGATCCGAAACTTTCTGAAAAGTTTGCTGCGTTGAGGAAACATTCTTGGAAGGTGAATTATTCAAATCAGGAATGCCTGATTGCAATAAAGGCTTTCCGTAAAGGCCTGAGAAGACCTTCCGTTTGAAGTATCCATTACCTCCGTCATATTTCTTAACTTATAACTCAACACCTCTTTCAGCACCTAACTCAACACCTCTTCTCTTTTTTTTCTGTACTGGTTATTTATCGCTAAGTGATCAAAGTGAAATAATTGTATTTGCAAGATTGTTGTTTAACAAAAAACTTATTTTAAAATAAACGCCTATGCTAATTTTCCCTAAAGTATTTTTTAAATTTTTTTTTTAGAAAGGAATTGAGTGACAAATTGATTATTCAGCATTTTTATTCTTTTAATAAGGTAATTCTTAATTGAAAATTATTAAAATACAGAATTGTTAAGTGGAATTAATAAATACATTTAAGATCGATTTAATATTTAAATAGAACACAAACGAAAGAATTTTATTGGAATAAGTAAATATAACCACAAGTTTCTTGCTGATTTGTAAAGCAAATATTTACTTGGCAATACTTACAGTACGAAATGTTTTTTTTAGAAAGGACGATAAATATCTTATTAGTTATCTGTGTTTCGTCATGTTATTTTGACTATGAGGTATAAGAATTTCACAGTCATTCTTAATATCAAACGAGTAATATAAAAAAAATTGTGAAGTCAATTCCATTTTTTTTTCACTCTATTTCAGAAAGTCCTTTATAAATAATTTTCATTCATTTTTTTAAGTTATAAAAAATTCTCTCTCACATACACACTTTCCATCTCTCTCACTAATTTATTCACATGTTTCATTTTCCATTTTCTTGGCTCAGACTAAAACCCAGAATGAAAAAAGAATCTGAAAAAGAAATTTTTTTCCAGCGATCTACACGCTTCGCCATTGACGGTATTTATTCCTAAATTTATATCCTGTTAAATATCTTATATAAGAGAAATTTTTTCTCTCATATAAAACTAAAATGAATTATTAAAATTTAATTAATGAATTGACATTTGAAAAAAACCTGTATTAACATCAAGTGTCATCCACTACCAGTTTAAAAAAGTGTATTTGAACTTGAGTGGATGAATAAAAAGTATTTTATTAACGATTGAAAATTTGAACAAAATATATATAGGGAGAGTGTGAACTAATTGTAGGAATTGAAAAACATATTCAAGATTATTTATTATTTATCAAAATAATTATTTTTTCACGTTTCCCAGTTATATAAATAATTTTCTTTATATAACAATGTTTGTCGATCTAAAGAACTCGTGTACAGGTATTACTGGAATTTTAGTAAAAAAAAAATAACGAAAAACTTATTATAGTATTTATATTTCACTGAATTAATTATTTATGAATTAAATGAAGATATGAATGATTTAAAGATTAAGAATTATGAATGTATGAATGAATTTTATTATTAAAGAATGAATTAAAGATTTATAATTAAATGAAGATGATTGAATTAAAGATTTTATGAATTAAAAAATGAGTGAGATATAAAGATTTGTATATTGAAATTCCGTATTTTCGTTATACGGAGATTTGCATGCTTCCAACTTTAACACTAGTTGTAGGTCTTTATTTCACACAACTAAACACAATAAATATTAAATTCCATGAGGTATATAAAATTAAAATATTTTCAAACTTTTAAAATATGCCATAAAGCAATGAAAAATAAGCATTTAAATGTAAAGTATAATCAATTACAAAGTGTAAATGCTACTTGCAAATGAATATAATAAATCACAATTATCTATTAATTTTAACATTTTTTATTAATGTAATACAATCTAATATTATAAAAATGAGGTATTACATTAAATATCGCCTATAAAATTTCAGAAATTCTGAAATTTTATTTTAAACGAAAGTAATGTTCCAGTGGGGTCTAATGGCCCTAGTTGCCATGGATGTTTGTAGTGGTTCGGAATCCACTTTAAACCGTAGGCTTGGTCTAATTTGACTGTAAAGTGTTGGACGTACGGAAGACAACACTAACCCTTAAAAAGAAAACATCTCATGTCTTGAAGTCTGCTAGTAGGCAAACGGTCTTGGCACACCATAGGACTGTTGCCGTGGAAGGACCGTGTCAGAAGAAGAATGTTCCAATGAAAACACGTTTTATACTTAAAAAAACATTCAATATTTTTTTTTTCTTTTTACAAAGAATTATGTATCTACTTATCTTTACTTGTTATTTATCTTTTTTTCTGAAGAAATTTATTTTAAATTAATAAAAATTCTCAATAGCTATACAGGATTTAAATACTTTATATTTTGTAAAAAATAAATAAATAAAATAAATAGCATAATATTAAATGTAATATTTATATTTAAGAGTGAAACAATAATAAAACAGTAAAATATTTTTATTTATTGTTTGCTTTATAAGATATCTTTCATAATTTACGATATCGCATAACAAAAAGCTATATATTTTATAAATATATTTCTATTATTTTTAATGTTATTTTAATTAATTTATAAAGCACAACAAAAAAATCTCAGGATGAAATACCCAAAATGTCAATAATTATTAATACGCTTTTATTAGCTTCACCTGTATGTTTGTATGTAACTCCCTTTTTGGGCTCGATTTTGGGACTGAGGGCGCCATCTACTGGCGAGTCAGTCAACTGATCCGCGATCGAATTGCGCTCTTCCTATTGGCCGAAAATTTCGGTGGCTAAAAAAGAGGCGGATCTCAAAGGCATAGTTGAGTGCGATCATGTCGAATTGCGCTCTTCCATTTTCCGAAAATCGCGGTGGGTAAAAAGTATGTAAACTTAGCGGATAACCGGCCAAATGGAAAATTATACAAAGTTTGTGATCAATTATAGTTTTAAAAATAAAAAAAAAAAAATAAATGATTTTAGAGTTAATCAGACTAAAAAGTCGAAAAATTTTTTTATTTTCAAAGTTTAGATATTCAAAAAATATGTCATTAAAGGATTTTCAAAATTCCTAAAGTAAAAAATAATTGCACTATTGAAGAATAAAATCCTCCTCTAAATGACAAAGTTTTAAAAGTAATAAAACCAATTTATGCTTTGTACGACATTTTTAAACTAACTCTGCATTTCGGAATGAAACTAGTGAAAAATTATAACGATTGATATTGCTCCCCACGCTTTTAGAAACAGTGACATTCCATTTTTCGTCAGTCATTTTATTCTTATGTTAACAATTATTTTTTACTTTTTAGATTGATTAACTCTAAAAGCGTATTTTTTAGTTTTTTTTAAACTATTAATTTATTTTTTTATGTATTACATTTGAAAAAAAAATTAATTTCAAAATAACGTGAGAAGATTTTAATTCTTGATTATATTATTTTTTTGTGCTCTACCTGAATAAATAATGAACTCTGCATGCATTTTTGTGAAACAAAAATAAACATATTAAATTATTGAAATTTGCATGGAATCATTAAGTTATGATTAAACTTCATCACATGCACGAAAAAAAATGCATTTTTTAATAGGATATGTTGATGTGAAACATCAATTTCAATTGAAATATTAACACATTTTCTTTTTGAAAGAAGGGAAATGAATAAAAAGTTAATTTAAGCTTTTCCATTACCCTATTTTTCTTTTAAATTATACTACTCGTTTTCTCTTTGTTTGTGATCTCTTATAAATTAATCTTGCAATCATAATAAAATAAGTAAAAACTTTTATCCTCTTATAAATGATTAAATATTATTATTTTTATTCATACACATTTTGTTTCCTTTAGTTTTTCTGAATAATTCTGTGTCATTATTGAAGCAATTGGAAATAAATTGTAAAAAAATAAAATATAGTTACATCTAAATTTTATTTTAATTATTTAAGTGATAACTATTTTTACAAAATGATTGACTGGAATTTTAAATTTTAAATATTTTAATTTATTTGATTTAATACATTTTAAAATATTAAATAATTAAATAGATTAAAATAGTTAAAAAAAACTATTTTTAAAAATTAAGCGCTTCCTTATTTTATTTCAACAATAAATCGATTTCCTTTTTTTTTATTTTTTAGTGGAGAAATTCTAAATATGTATGATAATTTCTAGTTAACAAATATTATGCTTTTATATATATCCTGTCGTTGAACAATATAAAATATTTTTAAATCGCCAATTGGTTTCAATGGATTTTTTCAGATGCCATTATTCAAACCTTACTTTTTCTTAAAATAAGGCACTAGGGCATTATTTTTAGGAATGACCCTTTTTTGTCAAAATAGAAAAATAGAAAAAATATGAATGGCGCCTAACAATAAAATATTCATGAGATGAACCATTCAACTTCTTTTTTCTCTCACAGTGGTTGCGTTGAAAGAAAAATTCAATTGATGCTTTTCCTCACACCCACGCGAAATACGAACGTGTTCCTACGAAGTTTTTGAATTCTTCGAAAAGTATTTTTATTGGGTGATCAAATGATACAATGATTTATAAAAGTGAAACTGTCCTATTTTAAATTTTATCACTGTTATTCATAATTCATATTTTACTCATACCTTTTAAATAAACGATTTACTAAACCGTTTTTCTTGACAAAATCTCATTTTAATAACTTTAATTGCTTCATGTCAACATAGATATATGTAAATATATTAAAATATAACTATTTTCACAATCTGGTAATTATAAATGTAAAAAATGAAAAGTTGGAAACATTTCAAATATTAGAAAATTATTAGAATTATGTTTAATTTTTATTAATGTTTTTTTAATAAAAATACATTATCTTATATTAGATTCATTTCTTAGAATTTTTTTCCAGATTAAATACAAGTATTTATTCAAAGCATATTTCAATTAAAACTTCATATGTTAGAGGATAAAAATATTTTTAAAAATGCAACCGGCGTAATGCCAAATATTTTCAACTTGTTTGCAATATATGTCTTACATCGTTTTATAAATATGTCTTGCACAGATAAAAATTGAACTATATTTTTATACAAATTTTTTTAAATGTATATTTAAGTACGCTTTGGGTTTTTCATGCTTAAAGGAAGATAATATGGAAGTGGATACAAAAAATTGACATGTTTATTGCTAAACAGTTCTTGACATATGCATTTTTTATGTTAAAAAATATATACATTATATCTATAGTTTAAGTTATCTTTCTTTTTTATTGAAGATGCTTTTAAGTATGTTTCATTCTATGTAAATTTTATATTAAGTTTCAATTAATATAAATCTAAAGAAAAGTGATATTGAGTTAAATTTCGAAAATACTAAAGCACTTTCAGAGCATATATATATATATATATGTGTGTGTGTTTTTCTTTTTTCCCTATTAAATGTCGAATTGCATTGGAAAAAGGACTGGACAACAAAGGCTGTATTTTAGTTTTGAAATCAAAATAGTGAATTTAAATATATTTTAAACTACCAATTGTTATGAATGTATATCACAGATAAAATTAAAAACGTGCTCTTCAAGTTTCAATGCTATTGTTCAAAAGATTACTAAGCAATTAACTGTGAAAAGTAATAGGGTTACTACTCATTTTTTTTTCTATACAGGTAATATTATATTAGTTCCAAAAATATCTGAGATATCTGAGCATTTTATTTTGAAAAACACAACCAGTTATTTTTTTTAACTCTGAAATAAAATATATATTCTTATATAAAAAATAATGAATCCCTACGTTTTTTCTATTGTAACACACAAAATTCATAATTTGTGATTTAATGATTCGTAGGCAATTCATTTTCTTAAGGGTTCAGGATCGAATTTGCTGTTGATGTATATTGTAGTCACTACTTTCAGAAACGGAAAAAAAAAAACTCTACAGCAAATAAGACAGAACATCTAGCAATCAGCATTTAAGATTCTTAGTGTAACTGTACGAATTTTCCCCATAGGACACACAAAAATGTAGTGAATTGCACAACCACAAACTCTTTACTTAACTCCTCGGTCATCCCCAGTATCCAGGATATGTAGCCATTGTTTAAAAATGTGAGAGTACTAAAACATAAAAATTGAGTTAATAATTCTTCCAATTAAGCAAAAGAATTGATAAAAAGGATATATAATAGTAGCAATACGACTAGTATCAATATGAATAGATGAGTAATTTCATTGGAAACTGCATCCCTAACACAAGCATAAATGGAACACTAGGTATGTTACATAAAAAAAAAATTAGGTTAAACATCTTGTTAACATTGAACAACTAAAATATGAGCACTGAACATATGAAATCTGTTATTCGTATACCATGTAAATGACATGGGAAATAAATAACAAATTTCAAATTACTGAACTTAAAATATCTAAAATGAAGGAAATGGCTTAGAGAATTCAATTAATATTTCCAGAGTAGTACTTTCTTGGGATGGCTAATGATTTGTTTCTTTTATTAAAGTTCGAAATGTTTCTTCAGTAAATTGATTATTTTGCATTTCCTTCATGAGCTACAAATTATATTTCAGACAACATTATTTATAAACTATACATATGATATTGCCAAAAGAAGACTTAAAGATGTCATTATTTTGTAGAAGAACCAGTTATGATATAATGAAAGGATTCTCCAGTACTCGGCAGGAACAAAATGGAGGATTCATTAATCACATTAAATGGTCGACTCGTTTCAGGTTTGCTAATAAAGAACTAGGACTGTTTGTAATTATAATTTCACCTCTGAAAGATTTTATGTATAATTTCGAAATGTATTCGCTCTCTATTTCTAATTCTTGTAGCTAATCATTTATTATCCAATAATTTCAATTAATTTTAAAATAGGAGTTTTGATATTGAATAATTGTTGAGACACCATCTGCAATACATTTTTTAGTAAAGCTGAGTGAACATTGTTATAAAGGCCTGCATGTGCTTTAATTCAAAATATTTTAATGTAGTCATTATTTAAAAGCTTATGATCCATTGGTAGGATCTATTAGATGGGAAAGTTTGGATAGCAGATAAAGTTGATCGATTTTTCTATCTAAATTGTTATTGTAGTTTTTGAAAACCCAAAGCTTTTCTAATTCTCAGAAGTATATTTTTGAACAGAATTGAAAGTTTTGAAAAGTAATGTAGAAATCATTTCCTTTAGATTGTAATAGCTTTTTCCATTTCCAGTGGTGTGCTGTTTTGGGTTATACAATAAATGAACCAAGATAATTGATGTTAAAATAAAACAAGAAAAATATGAATGTAGTATATAGTACAGCAGTGAAATAAATATTTAATATTGATTTTTTGAATAAATTATAAAAATATTTAAATATTTTAAAGCTACAATAAAACATTTGTCCTAAACCTTAAATCCATTTAAAGAAATTATCACACTTTCGAAATACGATGCAGGAGTTAGATTTTTCAATAGCTTGTTAACTAATAGTCATTACAAAAACTAACTAATTATAAACAAACAAATAATCATTATTAAATTAATTTAATGTATTAATTTTTTAGTTTAAAAGTGCATTTTCCTTAAATATATTAATAAATGACTTGACACTGAATTTTATTTTATATTAAAAAAAAGGATATTTTCAACAAACACTTTAGAGAAAAAAAATTAATTTCTCTTTAAAGGTTTTCCTATTGTTATTAAACTTTATCCTATTGTTAAATAACTTGTTTATTCCTTTTCGCATCTGTTTTTTTTTTCTTTTAGTCTTTTCAAAGCTAAAATCTCTTCGCGGAAGATAAAGTTATATTTTTAGACCACAAATATCTTCGGACTTTTGTAGAAAGGTCAAAGTATCTTGGCTGAATTTTTATGTCCTTTAAAAACTGGATACAAGATTTTTATTTTATGTGTTTCCGGACATAAGAATCATTTATCTATGAGACCTTCTAGATTTTTTTTTACACAAAAATAAATTATCCTTTCACTCTGAAAGTAAAACTGCAGTGATCAATGGATGTTGCAATGATGACAAATTACTTTTCTTTCAGCTAAAAGCTCATTTTCCAACTAAAAACCAAATGCTATCTTCCCACGCCACATATGACTTTCGAAATAATAGTAAGATAATGATTTTTTTTATGATGGTCGTCTGTTATTCGAAGTTGTTGCAGAATTTAAAAATAAAGTTTATATTAATAGTTGTCCTTGGAAAAAAAAAAAAGATTTAATTTATATAGCATTTTAGCTTTTATAGATTAAAAAATGTGATTCAGAGTAAAGAAACATTTGATATATGGAATGGAATTTTTATTCTTTGACCGGTATAGTTTTGTAAAAATGTGATTGTACTATGAGGTGAACCTCACGGATTCGATGCTCGTCTTCGCTAATTAATTTAAAGTATTTTTGACTTGTCTTTATCAGGTGGAGGAGCAGTTTTTTTTTAAATTGTCATCCTCTCGTGTAAGACAATTATAAATGACATTCCCTCCCCAATTAAAGTTCTCTAATTCTACAATACTAATCAACAAAAATAAAAAAAACAAAATTTAAACAGTAAAAAAAGAAAATGTTTCAAATAAAATTAACTTTTTTTGTCTCTGATTATACGATTTGCTTTAAAAAAATGTTAGGTAATTTACTTTTACTTTTGTGCTAATTACTTTACTTTAATAATACAATGTTAAAAATATTTTCCTACGCATTTGTTGAAAAATAAAGTTATTTTGGTTTACACTTATGATCAAAATTTAAATGGAAATGCATATATTTCATCAATACAAAAGAGCTTACCATTCGCCTATGGTATGTGGCAGTTGTATCAAGCATACTTTATGCCTAGCTTGATAAGATCCCTTATGGGCTTGTTGTAAATTACCGAGTCCTATTAGCCGAGTCTTACAATCTATGTGATAAACTGGTTCACTATTATTTTTTTGTAAATGGGCACTTATTATGCCCATGGATGAAATATATTGCCGTAGAATTTTTCCCACAAGAAAAGATATATCATTTCCGTTCACAGGAGAAGGGAATGTATATTCTTTAACAAGTGCATAATAACTCAAATCTGACGGCAGATAAGCAGAGTTCGTGGACATTTATACTACATGTAATTAATTTCTTGTTCTAATGACAACAATCTGTCACTCAAATCTGACATCAGATAATAAATGTTATGGATAATTATACATAATGTAATTAGCTATTGTCTGTTCGACCTTCACAGGTCGCAACAATTACAGATGGGATATGATCTACTTAATGATTTGCTGCAGCGTGATTGGTGATAGACCATCGGGTGGAGAAGTGTCCAATCAAACGAGAAGTGAGGGCAGCTGACCCCCCCCCCCCCTCTTGACTGGTTTTCTTAAAAGGGGTTTTTGGAGAAAGAAAAAAAGAGAGTTCTACGACGAGTTGACAAGAGCAGTTGTTTTTCCCTTTTTCAGTTTGCAAAAAAAGTATTCTTAGGATGCTTTTAATCTTTAAATATCTCAAAAGAAAAAAAAATAACTAAAATTTACTGTCATTCCACACCACTTACACATATGAATTCAAAATATTTATCGAAAGGCTTCGGGCTTAATAGTTAAAAGTCCTCTTAGATTATAGGTTCGAAAACTCTTTTCCTTTTTTTCATTTCTTTCCTGATGCAAAATAATTATTTCTCACATTGCATCCAGAATTCAATTTCAATTTCTCTGACAGTATTCGAAATCCTCAAAACTTCAACATCACGAGAAAAAAAAATCTAAAAAATATATATTTTGTATCTGTGTGCGTATCAAGAAATTTTTACATTCTTATTTTTCATTTTCATACTGAGTAATATCCATTTTATTTAGAAACTATGATGATGAAAAGGTTAGTACAAAAAAAAAAAAAAAAAAAAAAAAAAAAAAAAAAAAAAAAAAAAAAAGATTTTTTTAATCTAATGATTTTTTTTTCTTGGTTTGTAGACCTTGGTTGAAATTGTTAATAACATAAGTTCAATTTATTTTAAACTAGCTTATGGAAATCAATTGAATAAGGAATCAAATAAATTGATGAAGCTTAATGTAAAGTGATTCGTTTTAAAAATAATAATCAACTGAAAACAGATATCAGATTTGAGCATTGCGCTTATAATTAAAAAATTAAACATGCATTAAAACACATTAAAATATTTTTTCTCCTTTTTAAGTTCTAATTTTTTTAAGAATTCTGTATAATTGATAATTAAATTAAAAATTTATTAGGCTATTACAATAATGATTATTTTTTGCAATGTGAAATTTTTTATAAATTTGAAGAATATCAATTGGAAGAATCCTGAAATAAAGAAAAATAACATCGCCTTTATGAATAATTATTTTCTTTTATGCAGAATATTAATGTTAGTACACAACATAAGTTCTAATTTTTTTAAGAATTCTGTATAATTGATAATTAAATTAAAAATTAATTAGGCTATTACAATAATGATTATTTATTGCAATATTTTTTTTAATAAATTTGAAGAATATCAATTGCAAAAATCCTGAAATAAAGAAAAATAACAATGCCTTTATGAATAATTATTTTCTTTTATGCAGAATATTAATGTTAGTACACAACATTTTCTGTAATTAAAAAAAATTTTACGATATTTTATCAACGCTTAGTTGTAGATAAATTTTTGAAATATTTTTTTAAATGGATAAAATTTGCATTTCCTCCGAACACTTTTGCAATTCATTTAGAAAAGAGATTAAATAAATGCAGGTTTTTATAGACTTTATTAAAGGGAAATAATTATTTTTGGTTCTACATCAAGAAGATTATAAAAATATAAATTAAAATCAAACAAATATGAAAAGAAAAATCTTCTAATCATTCAACACAAAATTAATTTATACAGGAATAAAATAATACTTCTAAGAAATGCAAACAATTAAAATAACAAAAAATGGCTATTTTTTTTTTTTATCCATGACAAAACTGGAAACCAATATATAGTGTACTTGAAATTTCGCTGAAGCATATGTTTGTGGTGAAAGTCAACTTAGGAATTGTGTAATTTGCTAGGGAAAGAATGCTTGAAAGAGTTTATCATTCTATTAACTCAAATGGTTATATATTTACTTAGGGGCCTAATGGCCAAGAGAAATAGTGCTCGCTGCCACAGGTTTTGGGTTCGAATCTTGGCTGTGCTATGGATGACTGTATTGGTTTAGAATTCACTTTAAACCGTAGGTCCCGGTCTAATATGACTAAAGAGATTTAGGTGTAAGGCTGATAACCCTACCCTGTAAAACAAAAACATCTGTCTCGAAATCTGCCATTGGCTATTGCGCCAATGAAGAATAATAATAATACATATTTACTTAAACGTTTGATTTTTTTAAATCTTTGTATTAACTTTTTTAAAAATATTATATAAATAAATATTTTAATATTAGTATTATTTTTTATTCTATTTTTATAAAAGATATTTATTGTTTCCTTAAGTTAGAAATGAAAGATTACAAAATATTAACTGCTAATGTTTCATCTGAAATTTATGTATATCATTTGGAATTTCTACATTTCTGCTAAAATAGCTCATGTATAGATAAATGGTATCAACATCGATATTTATTTTTATATTTATAATAAAGGGATATTTAAAATTTGTTTTATATTTGTATTTAACTTACTGTTAAATGTAAAAAGATCCAATAAACATATTCGTACATTAGTCGCTATATATTTATAGACAATTTATGGTGACCATTTGTGTTTAAAAACTTTTATCAAATTAATTCTTATTTTTAACTAAAACAAACCGTAGGAAAAACTATTTGTGTTTTCCAGTCTACAGAATTTTATGCGGATTTATATTTTGTATACAGATAATTAACTATGTAATAAAATGGTATATTAAATTGATTTATTTACCGTAAAATTTCAGCCTATTAGCATTTTTTTTTTGTTTTAAAAAATATTTATAAGTTAAGGACATTTATTTTATATTTTTGAAGAATAAAACTTCTGAAAGACAAAATATTGATTATATTTTGTAAACTGTAACATTGTATAATAAATTAATAACAAAGTCAATGTATATTGAAAAAAATTAAAATTATATATTTTTTTAATTGTATTTTTTATTTAACATTAATTAAATTTTTGCCAAAAAAATAGCATTATATATGTAAAAAGGGGGGGGGATTATTTACAAATTTTACTTAAGGACTTTTCTAATTTAACAATTTTGTTCATTATGTGTTTTATAAACGAACACTTTATTTAATTGAAAGGAATCTTCTTTGTCTAGAAATAATGGAAGTATTTTCCAAGTGAAATTATCTATCATTTTATAAAATTGCTTTACATTATTTTCGTATTTCTTGCATATTGTTGTGTTCTGTAGAATACTTCTTTTAGTTAATATAAATCCTCTTATCTTCCATTGATTATTCTGACTTTATTTAGTATAAAGATGTTGAGTTACGTAGTAAAACAAAAACATAATCATTTTCCTAACTGATTAAAAAAGAGTGGTCTAGACATGTTATTGAACAATTATTTTTATTGTTTTTTTATTATTTAATTAATATGTTTTGCTTTATATTTCTTTGTTTATTTAAAGATTTGAAAAAAAATGTTGTTGTTGTAGATGTAAATCCTATCCGCATTAATTTTTATTCCATATTTTAAAAATTATTCAATTCTATAATTTGTAATTTTTCTGTTCTTATATAATTCATAAAGTGATTTTTAACATTTTCTTGCAATTTTTGACTAAATAAAATGTTTCCCCTTTTAAATAATTATTTACTTCCAACCAATAAAGCGATACCATCTTTTCATAAAACATTTTTATTTTTTGTTGTTTTTTCAATTTTAACAGGTTTGGTACTATTCAGAAAATTTTAATTTCATTTTGAATTCTTGATGTTAGGAATTAAGTTACAATATGGATGAGTGTAGGGATTATAATATGGATGATGTTAGGAATTATAGCAATGATGTCTGGAATTTTAACATGGATTAGGGTATGAATTATAACAATGACGTTAATTATAACATGGATCAGGATAGGAATTATAACAATGATGTTAATTAAAATATGGATAAGGATAGGCATTATAATATGTAGGATGCTAAGAATTATAACATGTATGATGTAGGAATTATAACAATGATGGTGATTACAGCATGGTTGTTAGCAGTTATAACATGGAGGATGTTAGGAATTATCAGATAGATTATGTTAGGAATTATAACATGGATAATATTATTATAACATGGATGATGTAGAAATTATACGATAAATTTAAAATAAAAAGAGTTGTAATTTTAAATTGTAAATAAATAATTGTAAATAAGTAAATAATTTCCAATTCTTAACAAAAATGATAAACCATTATTTAATATTTCTATCAATAGTTGCTTAAAGCAGCAAATTTCAAAATTTTTTCAAACGCATTAACAATTATTTACTAGAATCTTCTTGATTGAAAAAAGTATATCATCTAAATTGCAAGGGGCATTTTAACTGCCTTAAAAACTAGTGCTAAAAACAATCTTCCGATTAAAAAATTATTTTAACTTTAAAAGAAACTTTTATTATATCTTATGTAACACTTTTTTTTTTTTTATCATATTAAACGAAAATAGACGAGGAATTTCTAAGATAAAAAAATTCATCGTGCGTAAAGTAATTTAAAAATTAATCGATCGTATAAATTTTTTCTATATTTCTGATCCTTCATTCTCTTGAAAATGGTCTGCATTGGAAGAGTTTTAATGCCCATATTGTAAATAATTTTTAACTGAAATGTAATTTGTAACATGAACACCTTTTTTTTGTTTATCGACTGATGGTGTCATAATTTATTAACGATGTTATCAGATAAAGTAAACTTTAAAAAAAGTAATCAGAGAAAGTATTACAACATATAAAATAATTTTTGTTCTGTAAATTCAATATTTTTGAAATATTATAAACAATCATTGGCAGGAATACTTATTTTTTATTTCTTACTTAGTCCTTTATTCATAATAAATTAATATAATTTTCAAAATGACTCTTGAAAAATTTTCATTAAATAATAATCTAAAATTATTTTACGGCAAAGTACGGGGTTTCATGCATTAACCTAAGTAACCGTATGCAACCTTATATGTAAAACTAAGTTTTGTGATACGTGCTTTCTCGAATTCCCTGAAAGTTTAAGGAAACTCGTTCGAGAGTGTAGTACTTTCTAAGATAATTAATTTAGGAGAATTGCATTAGCCTAAACATTTTCATTTTTCTTTTTACAACTAAATGAGTTAATGAAATGGATTTAAGCATATTATAAAGGGGAAGTTTTTCTAATATATAAAATCTCCAAGACCTTATCCGAAAGGTCTAGAGATTAATCCATTCAATATTCCATAATTATCCGAGATAAGTTCGGATGTTCAAAAATTTTAATATTTAAGCATAATGCAATAAATATTTTATTTTAAGTGTCGTGCAAAGGATAATCGATAGTCGAGTGAAATTAGACAATAAATGAAAAGTGCCGATCATTTTATTCTTAGGAGATGAATTTAGAGATGGAATCCAACTTCTGGAGTCACCGGACGAGATAAAAAGTACTAGTGTCCGAAAAAAAAAAAAAAAAAAAGTGATTAACATTTGACAGTCAAAGCGAATGGCTATAAAAACATTTCAGTTTTTGAATTGCAGAGCTTTAGAGATACAGAAACTGAACTCAATACACGAAGAAAAATATAAGGTTACAATTAATTGCAAGATAGGAAAGAAGCGATAGCAATACGAAAACATGGGAACTCAAGGTTAATATGAATTAGGGCAATAACTGAGTCTTTTATTTGTAGATCGGGATATTAGGAAGATCAAAACGGGTATATATATATATATATATATATATATATATAGAGAGAGAGAGAGAGATAAAGAGAGAGAGAGAGAGAGAGAGAGAGAAAGAGAGAGAGAAAGAGAGAGAGAGCACAGCATATACTCACTATAATTTGGCCGTTGACAGTACAAAAGGAATCTTGGAAAATTACATATATAAATAATACCTTTCTAAATAACAATTACTGTATAACACATTATAACAAAAAGAAGAATAAACACTTCCATTCGTTCTGTAACATTAATGTAATACGTGTTTTAGTGTTTGGTTGATTTCTGTATTAATTAATAAAATGGTTATTATTTATCGTTTTAGCTATAGTCAAAGAAAAAAGTATTTATTCAAAAATATGTGTTAACACAAAATAGTCTTACGTATGTATAAACAATCATTATTTAGAAACAACCAATCTAACTTGTTTACTACAGTTACAAAAAGGAACAAAATATATGGCAATAAATATCTAGAAATAAAAAGAAATAGGTAGATAGAGATGCTGTATTCAAGCTATAACATTATTAACAAAGGATTTATCACATGTTTGGAATAAAATATCCGTATGTGCTATATTTAAATTACCTTTTTTTAATTAAAAACTAAAATTGTATCATGCACCCCATCTTAATCTTTCATCAAAATAAATAGATACACAAGTAAGAAATATTGACTGAATATCTTAAGTACCCATTATCTGAGCGACGAAATTCAATATAAAAAAAGCAAACCAAAAAACTGAATTTAGTTTCTGTAATACCGCTTGTACTTTATCTGTTGTTGCAATCTCTCTCTCTCTCTCTCTGTATATATATATATATATATATATATATATATATATATATATATATATATATATATATATATATATATATATATATATATATATATATATATATATATATATATATATATATATATATATATATATATATAATTCAAGTTTAGCTTGTTTATAAGAAAGCCAGCAAAATATAACGAACACACAAACTGAAAACTTTAACAACTAAACTAAACTTTCCCAGCAATTTCGCGTTATAACAGTTGTTAAATTTAATATCCTATGCATAAAATAAGAAAAAGAACAAAAATAATTTCCAGATTTATTATAAAGTGTTGGGGATAGTTTTATATATTAAAAAAGAAAATTTATCCTTATATTAAAATATATTTATTTACTGAAAGGCTATGAAACTGTAAACAGTGTTTTGTAACTATTATTTTAAACATATAGAATGTAAAGGAATAGGAGAATGTAAACATAAAGGGGATACAAAAGATGAAATATTTATTGAGATTTGAAAGTAGCCTACCGTTAGAAACAAATCCGGATGAAAATCTAGCATACTGTATCCCTGAGGAAGTCGCCAATCTTGCAATCTGAAATATTTCGCCATTGTTTCGCCATCTTTCCTAGTTATTTGCAGAAATTTTATTTATAATCAATTAGAACAGAAATATATCTTATTTTAAATAATTAATCTGATAAATTATCGATTATGAGATTGTTCTTATAACTTATGTCGGCCATTGAAATAGAATATAAATTTTTATGAAGTTGCCACTCGAGAAAATACGAAACAAACATCAAAAACGATTTTTTTATTTTATTAATAACTAATGTTTGATTATCAAATAATTATTTTTTAATGCTGTTGATATAGTTAAAATTTTGTGACAACCGGTATTAGAATTAGAGCGAAAAAATTTTACTTTTTATTTTAAGAACATTAGTTCACGGCGAAAACGCCGCTAAAACGTAATAAATTTTTCTATGGTTTTGTGATGTTTGTTTTTAATGCTTGTTGACATAGTTAAAGTTTTGTGGCAACCGTTATTTGAATTCGCTTGAAAGCATTTAATTTTTTAATTTTAGAACGTTAGTTTATGGAGGAAAATGTCAATAGAAAGAATTAATTTTTTTCTGAGTTGTGTGATGATGTTCTTGTTTTCTACATTCATTTGATATGTCTATGAAAGAACTTTTAATAGGGCAATAGAAAGATCCCTTTCACCTCCAACAAAGGATATGTCAGAATAAAATGTAAGTCATTCTCTAGTTTCTTCTTCTTTTTCTTTTTTATTAATATTGTTTTATCATTCGAATTTGGTAACGTGAACAATAGGGAATATTTTCTTGGCATAAAAGGAAATAAAAATTTAGTATATTAGCGAATAACTTTAGCGTAATTTTATCGTCATAGTGATTATTATCATTGTTAAAATAATACTTTTTTGTGAGTTAGCAAAATAAAATCCCACTAAATAATTTGGCGTAAAAATAGTTTAGGAATAAAATTGTGGCAAAAATTGTTTGGGGTATAGTAATAACCCAAACATTGATATAATTTGGCGTTAAAGTAATAACATTTGGCGCAATAACAATGGTAAAACTTTGGTGATAAAGCGATATAATTTGGCGCAAAGGCAATTTATGCATAAATTTTTGGCCATCATGTCAAAATTTGGTGATAAAGAGATAATATTTGGCGAAAATGCAGTTTAAGGAATAAAATTTGATGTTATAGCTGTTTGGCTACTAATGTTTATTGTAATGTTGTATTTAATTGTGTTGTTGTTGTATTTGTGGTATTAATGATGTAATGTTGTATTTAAACATTCATCGCCAAAAGTCACTAATAGTGACTTTTGGCGATGAACGCTGGCGAAATAGCGTTTTACAAAGACACCGAATTCAGCAGCCATTTTTTTTGTTTACTTTGACGACGGATTTTGTGTAATATCATTTTACTGCTAAACTACCTGGGGAAATTATTATTAGGCTTACTTGGCATCCTGGCGATGTATTTGGCACAAAGGATACAGTATTCTAGATTTTTACCCCAAACCATTTCTTTTTATTTATTTATAATTATTATTATTATTTATTATTTTTTTTTTGAGTTTAAGTTCTGGTATACCACAAAGTATCGTCATCTTGGTGTACCAAATAAGTAAGTAAAAAATCTATTACACAAAATAATAAAAATTTCGATGTGTTACGTAAAGTTCCTTGGCTGCGTAACCCATCAGGCACCCGTCACTTCTTACCTGGAAGTATAGGATAAGTAGGTTTGAACAAGTTCATTGTAATTTAAATGCCACATTTAAAAAAATTATAATCGTATATAGGATTTAAATAACTAAAAAATATTAGGAAAAATTAAATTTAAATGACAAATAAATGAAAGAAATTTGACTGGGGAGATCTGAAAAAAATTAATAGCTGCAAGTAAATGAATAAAAGTTACAATTAGTTACAGTAATGTTACATCAGAAGGGGATTAGAGAAGGGCAAAAAAAGAAATACTAAAAACGGCACCAGGAATTTTACTATTTTTCGATATGGAAATGTCGTAATTAGAGAGGGATTTTAAAATAATACTGCCAGTAAGAGAGAGAGAGATGTATAGAATTTTTTCAGAAATCGTAAAAATAAATTGTCGTATGCTTGAGAGTTTAAGAGAGTGTCTAATGCCGTGATACAAAATAATACAAACATCAAATAAATGGTAAATTTAAAAGGACACGTGACATTTCAAAAGTTAAATAAAATAAAGGAGAGAATAGAGACAGGATTTATGAAACATAAAAGGAATGAATTCCAAATTTACAAAAAGATGTAAAAACAGGCTTAGTATTAACAAGTTGACAAAAGTGTGCTGTTCAAATGACTTCTAACTACAAGGTTGTTTTAACAGAATTTTTTAATATATTGTAATTACTTCTTATTAGTCCATGAATCTATCTATTTACACTTTATCGAGCGGTGACACAACAATTTTTTTAATAATTTTAGAAAAATATTTTTTGGAAAAATAATTTTATGAGAATAATTACATTATTAATAGTTTCACAAATAGTTTATCTTTATTATAATTTACTTTATGATTTGTACATTTGTTATGTGATACTAGTTATTAGTGAAACGTTTTTAAAACTACAAGCATCTAGTTTTTTTAAAACTGTTTGCTTACTTTCTTCTGTTAGTTCTTTAAAAAGAAAAAAAAGAATAACGACATGCAGCTATCTACATTCTGTTCTCATAGCTTTAATCTGATTATTGTACTCAAAGAGGAGTTCTCTTCAGTTAATCCGGAATTATTATCAGGGAGTTCTTATCATATATGCATATATGTACACATCTGTTCAAAAGTTAAGCGTAATTGGTAATTATGTGAATATTGAAAGAGATCTAAGTCGGAATGGCGGGAAACGTTAATTCGAAAGTTAAACGGCAATAAGATAAGAAAACATTACAAAAGAAAGATAAAAATCATTTATTATCTTAGAGTTTATTATCTAAACAAATAGGATGAAGGAAAACTGGCGATAAGAAGAGTTTTCACTTTAATGAAAAGTAAAGGAACTAAAAAAGGTGATGCTGCAGTTTAATAGGATGTGTGGTGATTTCTGGATGCCAGCTACTCTGCAGAACGGTTTCCCATACTTACTATGAAATTGTCGGCAAGTTGTACGCTTAAACAATTCCAAACATCATGAAGAGCTCTTTTTAGTTATAGGGCTGATTTCTGAAGATTGTAGTACTGAGTTACTAGTGGAAATTATCAACAGCGACTTCAATTTATTATCAGTTCACTTGAAGCTCTAAATTGTTTTGAATATTTCATTTTGGAGAGTGTTTTTTCATTCAGATAAAAATAGTTACAGAAGTGGGAAAAAAAGTCAATAGCAAGTTTATGCAACTGATCAAGCTATGTGAAAGATTCTCATGAAATTCCAGCAATGACAAGTTTAAATATTTTTCTTTAAAAATATCGCTATACTGAAAATCAATAATTTTTATTTATTACTGGTGTAAGGCTTTTTATATTAGTTTAATGGATTTTGAAAAAATCTTAATGTTGTATGTAATTGCTTCGAAATCTGAAAAACGAAACTGGAAATTAAATTTTAAACCATCCAGAGTTTCAATTGCAAAATCTATCGGAGATGGAATTTTAGATTGCTTACTGAATATTTGGTATGTATTAAAATGCATGAAACATATTTTGTTCAATTGGGAAAAAACAAAGCATTTTTTGTCGAAAGAATATAAAAATAAAGCAGGAGATTGATTTTCTCCTTGTAATTTAAAGTCAAGGTCAATCATATGTTTAGTTAAAACGATTCTACTATACCTAGCGAAAGGTATTTGCTCGGTGACAACAGTGTAGTAGGGAGAAGAGCATCTGTAACAAGCTTTTGCAAAACTCATGAGAACAAAGCAGTCCCAAATGCAATTAAAACTACACGTCCGAGGTTTTCACACATACTTATGCCTTACTGTATATTTCTTATTTCTATAATGTGATAAGTAATAATTGATATATCCTCTTTTATTCAACAATATAATTAATTATTACCAATTAATGATTCTTATGTATTACAACTTCAAAATATTTTTCCTAGTGTATTATATGAAGGGAGTATTATATATTTTCTCTCAAATTGGGTATGACTTAAAGTGGATTAAATATTTCATTCCTGTACTTTTGAAGATTTAAAAAAAATACATATTTTATTGATCTTGGAAAAATTTTTAAAACTTTTATTTGATATGATTCTCATATCATGTAAAATGCTAATAAGCAAGTGATTAGAAAAAAAAACAGGGTAAAATATAAAAAAAAATAGTGTTTTTGTAATTTTTTTGTTTTTCGATTTAATCTAATCAGTTAAAAGAAAATTTTTAAAAGGAAAAAAATAT
This sequence comes from Caerostris darwini, assembly GCA_021605075.1. Classification (NCBI taxonomy): domain Eukaryota; kingdom Metazoa; phylum Arthropoda; class Arachnida; order Araneae; family Araneidae; genus Caerostris; species Caerostris darwini. The sequence continues at coordinate 71,374 of BPLQ01003814.1, read as the reverse complement.
AAATATTTTTTTCAGAGCATTATTAGTATTTTAAGAAAATTTTAAGTTCGTGCATATCAAAATAAACTCAAAATTATGTCTTTAATAAAAAAAATTAAAGAAAAGAAATCTCTTTAAAATAAAATAATTATCTTTTTAATAATTCTCTTTATTATTAATCAATAAATTACTATTAAAAGCATATTTATTTGATTAAAAAAACTGTATTCTTTTCCATCAACAATATTTTTTTTCAACTTCTGCTCTGAACATGGTATAACATGATTTATTATGTATGAACTACTTCTGTTTTTAAACGTAATTGCCTAAAAGATGTATCAGAAATTGTTTCCGGACGATAAAAGCCTGTGATAATTTAAAACCCTTTCGCCTAATATGTCAAAGAAAACTTGATAAACAAATTATTCTTAAGTGTTCGCGCGCGACTCTAGTGCGACTGCCACTACCAAGTCTTTCCTGAACAATTATTGTAGCGAACGGCAACAGTGGAATGAAATTTGTTCTTTATCAAAGTAGATTTATCGTTCTTTACTTCTACAATCGAGCATTTCGGAATGCATTTTGTTATTTTTTAATATGTATCTGTAAAACATGATATATCTTATGATGACAATTTATGCTCTTTAAACTATTTAAATTTATACGCCCATACAGTGTTACTATATAAATATTTTTTCGTAAAAACGTTATATATATATATATATATATATAAGGGAGATTAGGTGAAAACTGGTATTTATAAATATTTTATGTTATTCTCTTTAGTTATTTAAAAACAATTTGTATCATTATGACATATACATGGATTTAAAATTCGCCGAATTTTATAGTCTAAAACTTTTTGGATATACTATGAAATGAATCTTTCAACACAACAAGGACAATTGAAAAATGTAATCCTCGTTAAGTTTTTTTTTTCCAGTTTTAAATTTATTATTATTATTTTAACTTATAAATAAATTCTCTGTTTCCTTTTTTTTATTTTTTCAATGACTCAAATTTATGACTAGTTTCTGTAATAAAAAGCGCTCATAAATCCAATTTCAGAACTGATTAAGCAAAATTAAATATTGATTATTTAAAAAAAAAGTTTTTATTAAAACTTTACAATTAAATAGGAACTAAATCTATACAGATCAATTGAAAATACATCCCTGAAAAAAGCTTCCAAATTTTTTTGATAAAGGTAACTGCCGTTGGATTATATTAAATATCCTTGAATGGATCATTAAATGATTCAAACTTTTCTTATTTGGTCATACTAATAAAATAAATTTTTCTAGTATCTTCTATAAAACTGCCTATATGTCCGAACGCCTAGTCAATATTTCCGAAAAGATTGCCACATAGTTTAATTTAAAATTTCCACCCGATCCTAAAATCTAGCGCTGTAGACCAACCGCCAATAGGAAGGCTTTTTTTCTGTTTACTAAGTCGTCCCATAGCTTGGCTTTCTACGATATAAGATTTTATTATCTGGTGGAAATTCACCTTTTATATTCTTTTCCCATATACAATGAGCAGTTGGAGTATTTAAGCAAATAATTTTAAGAGTAAAAATAATTGTAAAAAAAATAATAATAATAACTAACTAAAAATAAAAAGTTTTGGAAAAATTTCCAAGATATTTTGTAACAACGGAGAAAATCTAACGTTACAGAACATTTTAGTATTTTTTAAAAGATAGGGAATATTAATGATAAAAATTGATTTTCAAATTTTTATCTTCGATATTTTATAAACGAAAATAAAACTTTACAAAAACAAATAAGTTATTTGAAAAAATAAAGCATTTTTCCTTATAAGCTACATTTTCTACAGATTTGTTTTTATAAATTGTGTCAAAATATTTCTTTTTTATTTTTTGCAAAGAATTCAATTCAATTTCTTTTCTGGCGTTTTTGAAGTTTTCATGGTTTGGTACATTTTCAATTTCACTTTGAAGAAGAAACTTTCAGAAATTCCAAGTATACTTTGAACATCAGAGATGTAAACTTTTCAAGGGCATTCGGTTGAAATCGTTCTAGTTACGTATCAGAAAGCACCAATCAATACGTTAACACATATTTCATCCTCATCACTGATTTACGTTATTTTGTGGGTATAATGGAAAGTAAACATTCAGAAGGAGAAGGCAATTTGGCTAGGCCTGAGTTTCATGTATATATATATATTTGGTCGTAATCTTAAATAGAATGTCGTCATGCTTTTAGATTTCTAGCTTTCTAGAATAACATCATTCATAATGCTGGGAATGAATGCCGAATTTGGAAGAATAGGTTTGTGTTGGATTGCAATCATACGCTCCGTAAGTTACAGGTTTTTTTTTTTTTAAATTTTCGCATGAAAAAAAAATTGTTTATCATCAAGGTTAATTTTTCTTTTGTCAACTATTTTATTTACAAAGAACTTTTGAAACTGCTTGTATATTTTTTTTAGAGATAAAGGAATTTATTTATTTATGATTTGCCATACACTATATATAACATTTTACTATATGCTATTAAAACACGATTTATCAAAATCATTATACCATGATTCACGATATACCATTATACGATGATTTACCATATACCCTTATACTATGCTATATATCATTTTATCATAATTTAGCATATATCATTATACCGTGATACTGACTTGGAAGAAAATGCGATGTTAACAAATAGTAACAATTTTTATTTGAAACAGTGAAACCCTCGAGAGCCATAAAAATTTCTTTAAAAAAGCATTTATTTGTCCCTTGATTTCCTCTTATTCATTGCATAAATGTATATGAAGCGTGTGCTGATAATATTTGCACATTATTTATACCCAAACCCGATCATTGTGTCATGTTCGGATTTCATTTTGGACATCTAGTAGAGAGAATGTGTTGGAAATTGTTTATTTCAGTTAACAATGATTAGCGCATGTATTTATGATACAAGTTCTTATAGCTTAGAATTTATGAAAAGTCAAAGAGTAAAATTTTAATTTGTTCATTAATGTGTTTGTATACCTAAAAATAATCAAAAATTCATGGAAGGCAGAATAATATACGCCAAAAATATTTAGAAGTCTTACATATTTTAATAAAATTTATTGATATGGCACCACGTGCAATGTAATAAAATAAAATAGAATGCGTTGAATAAAATTGTGAAGATAAAAAATTGCTTGTATAATTGTGCGAGATTACACAGTGAAAAGTATGATTTTTGGATAATTTTTGTCTACCGATATTATCGTTATTTGTTTATTAAACTTAACTGGCAAATAATATTAGTATATTATAATTTTTTGAATAACCTTATCACTATTTATTAATTTTTTTTCTTCAAAACTTTCGTATAAGAATCGTTATATTTATGAATGTGATTTTGTTTATCAGTCGGTGGTCATTTAAAATACAATTTCCAAAGAAGAATTAATTAATTAATTAATTAATCATATTCGCATAGGATAAATTGCAACTCTTTAGCTATTGCACACTACTTCATGAAATATTTAGAATATTAATTACTTTATTGATGTTAACATTTTCAATAGAAAGGGCATTTGAATAATAACATTGCCATTACAGGGCGCTGAAACTACGTTCTCCACTTTTGTACATCATATAAGATATAAAGGCTGGTGTAGCGTGCAGGTTGGACAACTGGATTGTAACGGGTGTTTGGGTTAAGATACTTGAGGCACAGGTTGCAGAGCTCGCAGTTTTATTTACACACTCACAAACATCATACACATATAAATAGCCACAGACAATATTTAATACATCTAAAGACATACAATTATAAATTCATGGCAGGATTCCACTTCAAAACCGAAAACACGATACTAAGCTACGCGCAGGATGCGCGAAATTTACTTGATCTCCAAGTGAGATCTTACAGGCATATTACTACGCAGGGTTGCGTCAAATATATTTCGTCTCGTGGTAAGAGACTGTAAATTAAATGTTTCTGAGCAGGAGAGCAAATTGCTCTGTCCTTCTTCTCGGATTAGAGTCTGGAGGCCTACTGACAATTTCTCCTGAATGCCACAGAGGGCGCTCTTGCAGTGTTTAGGAGGAAGCACTGGGAATTCAGTTATTTTATTCTCATGCAAAACATTTTTTCATAATCGTTTATATATATATTTTTTTTCAAAGTAGGAAACGTCATTTGAGGGAACAAATTCTCATCCCTTAGCATCGCAAGTTACAAAACGCCTAAGAATCCAAAAATAGTGTATGTAATAAATATCATATAGAGTGACCTGAATAATTACGAATCAGATAAATTTATTATCAAAAAGAATATTTGTTTATTTTTTATCATTTATTTTACAATTTTCATCTCTGAAACATAAATTTTCGGAGCTAGACCACATTATCCTTCATTTCCGGAAAATGCAATTAAGTTTGCAGAGTACACTCATAATACTTCCGGAAACTTGATATCCTACGTCACGCAGTCAACAATGGAGAAAAAATTATGAGTCCATTTCAGTAAATAATTAAATAAAATATTTTTTATTTATTTAATAAAAATTCCTCGAATAATTTACTCCATTATGGCATTCAGTAAATTAAAGTTTAAAACTTATATTCAAAGATGTCTGATATGTATATTTTTTTTATTTATAAATACATCTTTTAATAAGCAAGTTAGTTTTCAATAATCAAATATTCATCAGCCCACTACTATCGTATTCGTTTATACATTATTAGATGCGAGTGAATAAATTTGCCTCACTAGTCTGAAGGTCATGGTTTCGTAATCTACAGACTGCGTGTATTTCGTAATTCCTTTTCAAAACTAATTAGATTCGGTTAGAATATATCATATGTAAGTGTCTAAGTATGACTGAAATTTTTTTATTCAATAAATAATAAGCTTACTATAACTACGAAAGAATAGATAAATATAGCATAATCGCTCGATAAAGTGTTGACTGATCAATAAACCGTTAATTATTTAACGGGACCGTCACCAATTCGTGATGCTGAAAATTCATAATGCTTATAAATTATATTCAAAATTTTTCGTAATATTTATTTTTTATTCGTAGTGTACCGAATCCTTAATTTTATAAGAGTACTTTCCCAACATGAAAAAAAAAAAATTATTAATGTAGATAAAATAAAAACTACATTACTACAGAAGCTGCCCCATCTTTCCTTTCTTACATGAAAACTACACGGGTTCATGGACTTGGTCTAAATGTTGCTGTCTACCAAGTGGGATAGACAACAAAAAGGTGAAACATGAATGGTCGTTTTTTAAGTATTTATTATCTTCATTATGCCGTATTTCAAGATTTTTTGAAAAACAGGATATCTGATAGGAAAGCACCTGATGTTGCTTTTTATAGAAAAGGACAGCATTTAATGCTGATATTCCTTCTGCATGCATGCATATATATATATATATATATATATATATATATATAATTAATTGTTTTCGTTATTTGAATAAATTTTCTTCGTCTAACAGAATATACATGTATTTTAATTTTTCCTTTATTTTTCTACTCAGAAACGCATCGTCTCACATCTATGAATTCTAGAAAATATTGAAACTTTCATCAGACAAGGGCCTATTAAGATCTGAAAATTCATTTCTCAGAAGCGACACTAATGAGCTCGGTCGAAGTTGGGAATCAAGGGGAAAAAAAAGATATTCGTTGGAAAACTCCAGGGAGGTCGATCAATGAAAAAAAAAAAAAAAAAAAATAGAATCTATAACCCCAAAAAATTATTTCAGATTCTTTGAAGTAATTAGTACTTCGATTATTGAGATTCTACTGCTCTACAATTAAGTTCACTCCTCATTAAACAAGAAGGGAAAAATATTAAAATTTCGATTCGTTTAAAATGAAGATTTTTTGCAATGATAGATATTTGAGTACCCCGATGTACAGAAATTTTCCAATTCCCCATTTATAAAATTAAATTTCCACTCCTACAATGTTGTGGGGTGTGGGTAATTAAAATTAACTTAATAAATTAATATCAAACATTAAACTGTTAACCTAAAATATCATTTGGTAATAGGATCCGTAATATATAACCACCATTATACCTCCAAATTAGACATATTAAAACTTATAAAACTTAATTGTATTAGTACATATGCATTGTGTTAACAATAACCCATAAACATTCCACATCATATACTTTATATTATGTATTTCCCGACAGATTCATTTAAACTCCAGAATCTTGTGAGATAAGTGATAACAACATTAATATAAAATAAAGAACACAACATATATAAAAAATAAAACATTTTATTCATGTAAAAGTTCAGTTTACACAAAATATCAGTTATATACATATCTATATATATTATTTGAAATAACCTTTTTAATCTCATGGCCCCCTTAATACTAATACACTGTTAATAATCAAGTAAAACATCAAATAAGCTATTAAATTTTACGACAAATTAACTATTTAAAATTATGCAGGATACAATTTACTAAACAATTTAAGCGCTGCAATATCAATCTTTAAACATTGCTATGTAACCAGTTCAATTTATTCACAATTCTAAAGCCTTTCCGAACTAGATGAAACATTTTATGCAATAGATTATGGGAGCCACGACCAAAGCACTGAAGGTCCACCAAATAAAATAACAGAAAAAAAAACTTACAAATTAAGCTGCATGTGATTTTCAGAGGTAAAAGCCTGCATGGAGAACTATATTAATGAGGGGGAAACCTTCACCCTATAATTGCGAAGCTTGGCTAGAGAGAAAACAACAAAAGTGTCTGCCTATCCAATCTGTGAAGAACCCTTTCTGGAAAGATAGTTATTTCATAGTTGACAAGTATGACTTTATGCCATCCGGTCCATCCTTTCTGTCTGGGAAAATCTCTACTGGAAAATGCTGTCATATATAAATGCGGTTCATATAGCTAGGTACCAAGCAAACAGCTTTTTCCATATTTTCTCATTCTTGCTTCCAGGACATTTCTTTTTACTTTTTTTTCTCATCATCCGTTTTTGAGGCTCAAAGGCTGACTTCGTCCCTTCTCTGACTCGTCAAGAAATTCAGACTCTTCTCATCGAGGCGATGATCTCGTTTTCCAGTTCTCTTCTGCTCCTCTTCTCTTTCGATTTCCGTATTGATTCAATCTGAACCTTTCTCTTCTGTGTATTCTACCATATCTCAGTCCACTTTTTATGCTATATTTCGATTCTCATTGTCTACATTCTGCATCCAGGGGAACGTCTCTAGACAGTTTGTGGTTTTGAAAAAAAAAATCAGTGCATTAGTCCCAGGTGTATAATCTCATGACCACTACGCTGAAACTCCAGTCCATGCAAACAATCCCTGCTGTTAAATTCCACTTTAGACGTCATTAATCAGTCTTGATTTTTACTACTTTTTAAATAGACATCCATTGGGACACACCTTTTCATCCACATTCAGGAATTAGATAGCGGAACTCTGATTGGATAATGGGTACCATAAGCCCTAACCGTATCCAGAAAATCCCTTAGGGTGGAGCTGTCGAATAGCGCTATTACATCCTTTGTAATACAGACCACAAAAACAGATATATTAGGAGAATTTTCATTATTTCTCAAATGACAAATATTAAATATTGGCATACTATATTAATACAAATGTAATATAGAAACATTTGCTCAAAATTCTCTGCTTTATAAGCAAGATCATGTATTTTTTCTATTTAATCGTATATTTTATTACTTGCTTTTAATATATAGCAAATATCGGTTATTCTAGTAAACATTCTATATTATAAGAGATTCGAATGAGCCTTTCACTACCAATATTAGAACATTATACTTGAATAGCATGGATGGTGGGATACGGTTTCCACGAATCGCTATTTATTTGAAGCCCGTCTCTGATTATAATAATGACCACGACTTCTTAGTCAAGGTACGTGATGAATGGCTAAAGTATATTTCAGAGTTCCATGCACCAATTATGATAAGAGGGCAACCATGATGTTAAGGGCTTTTGTAAAAGGGATAGCTTTATGTAAGTGGCCCTTTACTTTGATACATAACACTGGTACAATTTAACTTCCAATAATACAGCACGTTTGACTAATTTGCATCTAACCATACATAAAACTACAAATATCCATCACACTGTCTGCCTCTCTCATATATAAGAATTAGATTACAAATACGTCGAAAAGTGCAGTAGATTACATTAGTACAAATTTAAAATATAAGCATTTACTCAAATTGCCCTGCTATATAAATAAGATCTGGTATATATATTTCTTTATTTTGACATCGGTATTTATTACAGGGTTTTTTTTTTAAACGAACATAAATTATGCAAATAAATGTTCTACGTTTTCAAGGGTAGTAATGTCAAAACAGGTCTTGAACAATAAGGTTGATGAATGGATAGCGCATCGTAAATAGGACAGTATTTCGGCAAATAGCGATTCATTTGAAATCTAACTCTAATTATTTTATTGGGCTTCGCTAGGTACGTGATCAATAGCCGGACTTCTATGTAGTAATTACGATAAGAGTGCAACCATGCCATCAAGTGCTTTTGTATAAATGATACATTTGCTTATGTGAAGTGATCCTTTGATTTGGTACCCGTTACAACTGACCAGTTTAACTTCAAAGGATGTACATTTTAATGATTTAAACAGAGGGAAATGTTTCGTTTACGCATTATATACGAATTTTAAATAATGAAAATTAATTCTTTTTTTTTTTATTTATTGTGGAAAAAGAATTTTGTAATTAAATGAGAAATTTGATTTAACAGTTTTAATCATTAAATTTATATGAATCATTTTATGTTTATTATCTTTAGGCATTATATATATTAGAATAATTTCAATACTGTTTTTATTTGCATAATAAATGGTCAATATATTTTATGCATTACAATAGAAAATTTATTTTCTACGTTTTTAAGAAAATGTATTAATGTTTAAGTCCAAGATATATTTAATATATATATATATATATATATATATAATGTTTTAATTTAATATATTTGCTTGGATTTTACAAATTCTCAATTTAAACCTTTTCAAGTTGTCCTTTAAATTAAAAAGCATACTATCCAAATTTTTCATAATTATTTTAATATTAAATTATAGCTTAAAATTATTTGAATATTATAAAAGTTGTCATTATATTTAATTAATTGTTTTGTTTATAAGCCTAATTAAAAAAAAGTATTAGTAAAACAAAATTAAATTACTGTGAATAAGATATTTTTCATGCTTTCATGATATTTTTCATGATTTTTCATGCTTTCATCTTATAAATATTTTTTTTAAAAAATTTAATTACCTGTTTAATACTACATTTAATGTAAAATATAAGCTATCTCCATTATTATTTGCTCAGATAAGATGTTTCACTTTTTATCTCATCTTGAAAAGGTAGTAAATGAAGTAGTAGTAGGTGACAGTAATAAAGCTAACGATAGTAGGTGAAGAAAATAGCACGGTTATCTCTTTGAATAAACCGATAAAAATTTTTTAGTTTCATTAGTTTTTTGTTAGTTAACATGATATAAATTATGAAATAATTTTGTGACGCAAAATAAGTTTATATAATATTTTATTTTAATAAATTATTAATTTATTCGATTCAATTTCATAATAATAATGACTATGTTATAACGAAAAATGAAAAAAAAAATTTACAAAGATTCATTTGAAGATATATTAACGATGGTGGTTATTTTAAGGAAGTGTTTTTAACTTTGTTTGCAAAATTAATTCACATCATAATAATTAACATTTACATATATAAAAAAAAATTATTTGAAATTTAAAAATTAAAATGTAATTCTGCTTTATTTTGTAATCATATTTATTTTTTTATCAGTACTCTATTTTTTTATCTGATGCATAGTTCGCGTAGATTTTGCTTATCAAATCATTTTGAATTAACTCGGAATGAGCTTAATATATTATATTTTTATATAATCTAATCTTTTTAAAAATTTAAACACAAAGTCGAGCAATGAAAATATACAGATGGATGGTTTGGATTCTAGAACAGAGATTACTGTTTTTAATCAAATTATTTCAATATGTTTTTTTACTATTTTCTTTTTTATTTTGTTTTGTGACTTATCAATGCCATAAACTAATTTTTAATATCATAATTTTTAAAATAAAACAAAATGAATTTTTAAATTTAATATTTAATATTACTTCTTTATTCTTAAATAATGCAAACTATATATAATTCTTTGAAATCAGTTTTATAATAATGCTATTATTTTTTTGAATTTTATATTTTCTAAAACAATTTTAATTTATGCTTAAAACTTTAGAACATTCTCTTACAATTTAAAGAAACAACAAATGATCTTCAGTAAAATTTATTTAATTTAACAATTAATAATTGACATGAAAATTACGTAAAACGTAATTTTATCGTAGTATTAGCTACCTATCGATATATATATGCAAAATCTTTTACTAGTGAAGATAAATATAATTAATTAATTTAATTTAATTTGTTTATTTACATAACAGTTTAATTAACGAATGAAAAACATTACAATAAAAATGCTATAAATAGCTTTCAAAGCTAATTTATTATTCACTTATTTCATTTTTATATTGTATAATTCATAATTAATAACAAAAAAAAAATATATAAATATTTTATTGTTTATTATTAGAATGCTTTGATTATTTCCTTTTGATGATAAGAAGATTAAATTAATTTTTGAATTCGAATCAAACAAATTAATTTTTTCGAATCAAAAATTAATTTTCTGAATAATCATCAAAAATAATGATTAATGAATCAAACAAATTAAAAATAACTAATTAAGAATTTTAAATTTTGTTTTCCTTTTAATAGTTATTCTCGAATAGAAATAACATTTTCTTTGATTTGCAAACTTATTTGAACTCGATAACGATAGTAATGGACAAATGAGGTGTTTCTGTCCTCAAAATCTCCAGGATCATTTAGTGGAATTTATTTCAAGATATCACGCAAGTCAGCGCCGTGAGTTGAAGCCACACACGTATCTGCCAAGGGATCAGATCTGCGAAAAAAAAAAACAGATGTGTTACGGCTTTCATGGACGTGGACGAGCAAATTGCCCATAACAAAGAAAAGATGACCGAATGCAGATGACCGACCATGTGAAAAATATCCAATATATAAAAGGGGGAAAGTGTAATCTATGAAGAAATAACAGAAGGTGAACAATTTATACAGGACATATTTTTTAAATTATTTTATACAATTCTGCAATACATATATAAAAAAAAGTATGGGTACACTTTGAGGTAAAATCGATTCATCGTGGACATTTTTTATTGTAACGAAATTTCATGTAGAAATTCAACATTTAAATGACTCAATTTTGGCAGCTAATAAACGAATAATTTCAGAGCATCTCAATTAACCATGCGGAAGGTGTATAAAATAGATGAAATTTAAATTCTAGGCATCATTTTCATTCAAATTATGTTTCATCTACTTACTTGATAATACGATTGCGTCACATGTGGGTTTGCGCATAGTACGAGAATGGTGGGCTGAGATACGAGAGATGGATAAATCGAAGCTCAATATTTGGATCGAAATGATGTTGACTTTTAATGATGTTTACCAGAAATGATCAAGCATGACAAAACACATCATTAAGATGGCATTGAGAAAAAAAAATTCAACGATCACCTGAACGGTTTTCCAGACTCATGAAGTATATATCAAAGATTTGACTTGTAATCGACACACCAATGTCAGTAAGAACTATTCATAGGTGATTCAGAATCAACTTACGCCGCACATTGTATGTACTACTACTCACATCTACACACCAAAAAGTTAACTTTCAGTAGGGGCTGCTCTGTATTTAACTAAAATCTCACTAATTGGAATACTGGAATCAATTTCAGCGGTTAGTCCGGATTCGAATTAAGCTGCTATGCTATATTAAATCATTTCCAGAGACGCTCAGGACAGGCGTCCATTATTAACATGGATGTTGCAGCTACACATATCCTGATAATCGGGATTTGTTATATGGAATATCAATTTAATAGATAATCTGACACCTTTGATTGTTATCCGTGATATCTCAACAACCAATATCCCGCCAATAGCATTATATGTCCATTGAATTACTCTTCTTGTACCTCGTTTACTTTTAAACATAATAAAAACTCTCTCTTTATATATATATATATATATATACACAATAAGCTGCTAATGGGAAAAATTTCAAAAACCATTTCGGTAAATAACGAATTAAATTTTATCTCAGGGAGCTTAGCATAAAATTTGACAAATCGTGCCAAATTCTTCTATGTTTATGTTGGGATAGACACAATAAATCCGTCTGCAGGGAAATCGTTCTGTCGGCTTCAGAAACCAATCCTGAGGTTGTTCATTTCTGAATATGATGGTACAATGTGTAGTAGATCCCCATTGGGCACTCTGGATTAAACTGATTATCTATTGGAAAAAAAAATATTATTTTATTTCACTATGATAATAATTTATAAATGAAAAATCTCTACTCTTCAGTACATTTAGAATTGCAGCTAAGAGAAATAATGCCACATTTTCATGGAAAGTAGGAAACAAATAAAATTCTTTGCAATGCTGGATGTATACATTTGTGCAATTCTTAACGATGCATGCAAACGTTTTGTATTTTTATATACAGCAGTTTTGCTATGTGCTTATTTATTTCTGAATTCCAAAAACAGACTATTTCTTTCATACTTTCTGTCATATTTCAATTTCTTACTTGTTCTTTTAACATGCAAACGTCATATTGATAAAGCACGTGGCACTATTTGCATGGTTTAATAAAATATTATCGTTCATAATAAAAGTTTATCCTTTAAACACGCATTCATTTGTTATGCTAAATTAATTACATTCGGAAAATTCCGGTAAACTGAAATAATAATTATCTGTTGTTAAATTTTTATTATTGAAAGTTTAAAAGTAAAACTACTGGAGTGCTTATTATAAAATGTGCACCATAATAGTTCATAAAACTATAGCATGTTTATTAATAAAGACAGATTCACAAAATAAAGAAGAAAAAGTGTGTTATGAATACTTCCAGAGAAAACTAGACATGATTGTTTATCCAGTCTCACGCTCTGTCTCATTTTCAAATAAATCGAATCACTTTTACACATGATAAACCTCGCAATCACATTTAGTTATGGATAAAAGTTTAAAATAATAACCAATAGTTTAAAATTAGTTTTAAAATAACCACTTCTCAAATTTTGTCAGACAAATGTTAATTAATTCGAACTTAATCGAATGAAAAAGAAACGAAGAGATGGAGGAGACGAAGCATAATTTATTAATTTACATATTTTGATATAATGGCATGTGATAGAGATGAAGATGCAATGAAGTGAAATAAAGTAATGCATCTTTTGACACCATTTTAATTCTTGAACAAACTTGAAAAATTATGATTAAATGCTACTTTTGACATTTTAAATAGTAATGGACCTAGATATAAATATTTTTATTATTGTCTAGTCCTAGTCGTGGTGTAGCTATCCTTTCTTTTAAAAACAAGTCAAATATTAATAATGTACAACATTGTGAGATATATATAAATGACTCACAACGACAGTGAGGGACCGCTGAGAATTCTTCTAGGTTTTCTCTCACACGCCATGCAGATGCAAAGCTGGTTTAGTTATGCTTAAAAGTTCTACCATAAAGTATCAGAGCTTTCGGCATATATTAATGGAGCCCGACACCACCAATGTACAAAAAAAAAAAAGAGTATATTACAAGTACAGAGAAATAATTTCTTTGTCGCAATCTTCTTTCAATATAGGTCTAATATTGGAAAAATAGAGCCAGAATCGAAAACTAACCGAGATCTTGGCAAAGAGAATACACAGCTCATGCTTCTGCATCATGTCAACTCGTGACTGAGCAGAACACAGTGTTTGCAATTCAAATCCAGAAGAGCCCGAGATCGGTTCCTGCGAATTTGATCACCAATACTTGTGCCCTGGGGAAATCGGTTTGATTTTTTTTTCTTCACATGAGAATCTGTTCTTGGGAAAAAGTAGGGTTATTGCGGGTTTCTTTTTCGGCGGCAGATAAGGGGACATCAAATATTGGTTGTGCGTTCAACCCCCACCACAGCTGTTAAAAAAATAGAGCATTATCGATCGTTGCTTTCTTATACCGCAATATAAACCAGCTAAGATAGTGCGAAAAGCATAAAATCAATAAATAATTGGTTTAGTCTTGCAATATTTACAGAATAATAAGGCTACAGAATAAAAATGGTAAACAATTCATGTTAAGAAAATATCTAGCAATTAGTTTTAATTAATTTATAATTATATCCGTTTATTTGTAATACTTTATTTGTTTGTTAAGTTTTAATATGATTTATTTAATATATTTATGATTATTTTTGCCCTACTTTTGGTTCAGTGGCTACTTGAGCCGCTAATAAGTATAAGGTTTAATCCGCTGGCGGCTCTTGTTTAAAAAAACTATCAGACTCGATGTCGTTCGTGATGTTCAGCATCTTGTTTCGTTAGTCGCACTACCTTGTGGGAGTTTTTTTTTTTTTTTTTTAGTTTTTCATGTGTTGTTTTCCCATATGATTCTCAAATGTGAGCAGCCCCCCTAAAAATTCCTCCCTTCTTCTTCTTCAGCGACGTGGAGCCAAGTCAGACTTCTATCTACGGGTGCTCCATCGCAACAGAAGTTGTCACTTTCTTTTCCATCCATGGATGTGGTCTGGTGGCCAATTGGCTAGAGCTCTGACCTTTGGAACCACAGGCTTCAAGTTCGAATTCTAGTGGTGATATGGATGTTTGTTAGGGGTTCAGAATGAACTGTAGGTTCCCCTCTAATTAACCTAAATTATGCACGAAATACCATAGAGCGACAAACAAAACAAATCCATCCATGAGTAGATCATGGAATGTCCGTCCAGCACTGCAGTATCTAAGGATTTGACACAAAAACATGAATATTTTTATGTATTTTTTAACCCTAAAACTTCAACAATAATACTTAAATAATTTCTTATACAAAAGATATATAATTAATTATTCCTTCTTGAATTAATGCGTGACTTTCACAGAAGAATCTTTAAGTTAAAAAATCAAATAATGTCAAATATAATTTATGTCATGTCTAACAATATATTTTGTTTTTCATATATGTTTTATCAGAAGGCGATATTTATTTTCTTTCAACCCGCTTTGAAATACAATAAATATTGCATAAAATTTCAAATTATATTATAACGTTTTAAAATTTACAAACTCAAATGTTTCTGTGATAGAAAAAATGCACTATTTAACTATGATTATTAGCTTTTTTATTTGACTAAAACTGTGGTTTCTATTCAGATACTTTTTAACAGAATATTAAATAGAAAGTTTTACTTTTTTAGCGTAAATATGCGTTTTATCGTAATAAATGTTGCATCAGCATGTTAAATCTTTGATAACATACATTTACATAAACTTAAAAAAAGCATTTAATATAATATTTTTTTGGAAAATTTAATTTCACTTTATTACATGTCTAAGGGCATATTTTTTAATGTAAATAGATTATAAATAATAATAAAAAAAAATAGCCACAATGTTATTTAAACTGTAGATCCTCTCAAATTTATCTCTCGGAAAAGTTTACTGAAAAGGGGTATTTGTGTAGTAAATGTTTCGCGTCGTAAAAGTTTTATTCCAGTAGTAAAATAAATCTAAATCATTAACCTTTAAAATATTCACATCAGAGTTTACTGCCCCCAATATTTTTTAATGTTCTTTTACATAAAACAGCCTTGCCTTATACATTTAAAAAGACAATTTTATTATTCAATGAAAAGCTATTTTCCGAATTTGATAAAATATCAAATTTATAATTAAATATCCTTATTTAACTAAGTAAAATTAAATAGAAATTCTTAAACCTATCTTAGATTCTTAAAAATACTTAAAAATTTATATCGTAATATTTTTTTTTTGAATTGCCCCAGAAAATTCTACTTTCTTTATAAAGTTTGTCGTTCGTAAATATTATTTGAATGTTTGCAAAAAGAATATTTTCTTTTGGAATGAAACAAAAATTATATTTGTGTATAATCATAAGAGAAATAGTTTCTGTATATTTACGACGTATTGAATGCAATAAAATACGTATAAAATATATACATATAAAAGAAATGTATAGATTCAAATACACATACAAATACATTTATTAATTGAGCAAATTTAATACTCATAAATACATCGACAAAAGGCATTAATCTTTCTTTAATTTCAAGTTATTAATTAAAATGTATTTATCTACGATAGCCATTATTTCAATTATTTTGTATCATAAAATGTATACAACAATATATGTATAAAATAATATTTATTTTACTATTACTGCTAATATTTGTTACATAATATTAAATATTTGTTTTATTTATACCTTAAATTAATTAATGGAAAAAAACAATTCTATAACATTTATTAATTCAAATGTTTATTTAATATTTATTTTTAATGTTTATCAAATCACATACACAAATGCAATTATCATTTGAGCAAATTTAATAACTCATAAATACTTCGATGAAAAGCTTGAAACTTTCTTATTTCTTATTTTAATATTTATCTACAAGCGTCATTATTTCATTGATCATACAAATATGTGTACAAAAATATCTATATACAAAATTATTTATTTTAAGGTTTAGTTATATCGTATGACTGCTAATATTTGTTACATAATTGTAAATTTTAATTCAATTGATTTAAATTAATTAATGAAAAAAAAAATCTTATTTCACTACCACAGAATGATTTTGTCAAAAACATAAAATTAATTTAATCGATATTTATTTTAGTATTGAGTATAGTATTTGTATTGGGAGTTTATTAACAATTTTATTTGATTTATATTGGAAAATATTTGTTGATTTTTATTGAATTATTATCAATGAGCTTAAGTTATTTGAAACAAGTGAAATTAATTATTAAATTGATTGATTATTAATGATATCCAACAAACAAAACATATTGATAACTTTTTACTCTTCAATACATAATGTTGAATAATAAAATGCCAATATTTTCACTTACATTTAAATTTAAACCAAATTTGTAATAATAAACATTTCAAAAACTAAGTTAAACTAAACTAAAATAATAATAAATTATGGCAATTCATAGTATTTAAGATACAAATAAACTTATAGATTGTTTTAAACTATTTTCAGATCATAATATACTGTTTATAATGAAGATATAACTTCCATTTTTCAATTGTTTTAGGTATCAATAGTTTCTTATGCTATTTTTATTATATATATAATATGAATTATATAAATATTTGTATCTTGTCCTTAATCGTTCTGTAAGTGCTTATTTATTTAATAATATAAATTTGAACAAAAATAGTGAGACAACTGTTGCTATAAATGATATTCAATGCATACGTAAATCAAGTATTTGTTACAGGATTTACTATATGTAGATACGTTATTTTTTAAATATTTATTTTGAAAAAAATTACTTAAAATTATATATTAAATCTTACAAAGAGGTTCCCTAAAAACCAAGACATCAACTAAATTGTTTTTTTGCCATCCAGTTCTTCAACCATGAAATGCAGATCCCTCGTTCAATCCTCGGTGAGAATAAAAGCACTGTTCCAGCTGTTATTTTCTTAAGTTATGTCAAATAAATCATTCTTCTCTCCCAAGACTTTCGGCTTTGGGAGCAAAAGTCAATATTTTTCTTTGTCACTTAGCTTGTCATTTGGGCTTCTCCCGTTTTATCGCCAAACTATCCTTTTTGGTGACAAAATTTCAATAATTTTTAGGAATATTTTTTTTTTTTTTTACGTGATCTTAATAAATATTTTTATGATGACAAAATATTGAGTAATTTCCATAATTTTTAAGTATGATATCTAATTGTTGTTCATGAATATGTATAAATGATTAAATGATAATATATTATGATAAATATAAGATCGGTTTTTTTTAAGGAATAATTGTTATTTACAAATCTCTAGAATATTGCTTTCTTTTGAAAAGTTTATTTTGTATATTTCAAATGAATAGTCGTCTTCAGATAATTTTATGGGGCATAAATTGAATATTAATTATATGTATTTAATATGTATACCTTAAATTATAGAACTTTCAATTTTTTTATTGATATTCAAAAGAATTATTGTGATCTGAACATTAGAAACTATGAAAATTAATAAATCTATTTGAAATTTTGTACAAAAGAAGGAAAGCATTTAAAATTAAAAAAATGTATAAGAATTACAAAGTATTGGTAAAATATTTAACACACTGGAATTCAAACCGTAATAACGATTATATGGCAAAAAACACTTCAAACAATTTATGATCTGTAACTGTAAATAATTATTATAGAAAATAATTTTTAAAAAAATAAAATGATATTGTACTAAAAAAAATTTAATATAACGCATTTTAATAAAAGTCGATTGTGTTTTACTTTAATTTACCAATAATCAGATAACTTTTCAGTAATTAACTGACATATAGATGTTTTATAATTATTTATTATTCTTTTTAAGTTATCGATTATGTCCCATTTTCTCTGACATTTTCCGTTTTCAAAAATAAATCATAGTCATAGTCATAGTCATACTAGACTCCTAATAGTCTGTGATTAAAAATTCGATATATTGTCTTTTTTCTGTTTACTAACACAATAGAGAGAAACATTTAAGCTAACTGATCGTTGTAAAATAATTAAAATAACATAATGCCAACATTTTTTGAAAAAAAAATTAAGTTTTGAAGCCTAAATAAAGAATAGAAGACTTTTCAAAAATTGACTATGGTTTTCATAAATAAAGCATCGAAAGGATGTTTTCTGAAATTTCTTTTTATTTATTTATCAAGGGTTTATCATTATTATTGATATTTTTGGCATAAAAATGAACTTTTATTTAGGTCATTCAAAATAAAAACCATTATTATTTTCTTAATTAATATAAATTATGCAAAATAAAATGAAAACGATTTATCAAGAATATTTAATTAAAAAATAATTTACTATTCTGCTGAATAAAGCAATATTATTTTGAAAAGTTTTAAGTGACCTTTTAAATCTTTCGATTAGACACCAGAGTCTCTTTTACAGGACAAAAACATTGATCACTGTTTGTTACAAAAAAAAAAACACTTCTCCTTTGTTAAAGAAATCGTGTCATCTATCAATGGTTAATTTTGTTATTTTTTTCTGAATTGAAAAAAAAAAAATCTTCTTACTCGGACAATTCTTTGTGTATTTGGCATGATTTCAACTTTTCCCAAACATTGTAAATGAGTCTCATATATAACATTTGCAAGCATCATTAATAGAAAAAGCTTTAGAACTTCAAATATGTCTTTTAATAAAAATTGTTTATTTAAATGAACTTTTTTGAAATAGTAGGAAAAAAATTAACTAATATATCATTAAATGGCGTAAAAGTTTTAAATTATATTTGTTTTGGCAAAGTTACAAATGAGGTAAATAATTATTTAAATATTCACTGGAAAAAAAGAAATGGTGGAAGAAATATTCATGAAATAATTAAATACAAATTTATTAAAAAAATAAAATTTTGCTGTCATTATATGTAAATTTATTTTGTTTTGGTCAATAAATTAAATGATTTATTAACAAAAACAAATTAAAAATTGTATCACTTGTGAAAATTGACCTTTTTACGTTTGATGTTTTTAATAATAATGTATCCTTTAAATGAGGGAAAAAATGCACACTA
Organism: Caerostris darwini; assembly: GCA_021605075.1. Classification (NCBI taxonomy): domain Eukaryota; kingdom Metazoa; phylum Arthropoda; class Arachnida; order Araneae; family Araneidae; genus Caerostris; species Caerostris darwini. Next base: position 51,630 of record BPLQ01003814.1, on the reverse strand, counting down.
TTTTAAAAAGGTAAAATAAAATTATTTAATGCAAAGTTCATTTGAATTACAAATTTTGGGCCTCCAGTATTTTAAATTTCACTTTTCTTAAAAACCTTTTCTGAAGTTCCATTGCAACAAATTATCCCATTTTTACCAAAAGAACATGTGTATGCGGGTAGTTAACAATAAGTCTCTTGTCTGATATAAACAGTTCTGATGTTTAGAACTTTTCCAGTTTTCTGAAGAACAAATTGAAAATTTTGAGAAAATGGAAAATAAAAAAAAAAGGAAAATATTCGGATGTCAGTTGAAGAAAATGAAATTCTTCGGAATGAACTTGGCAGCTTTACAGCTAGCTATCTGTTTCGAAGAAATACGATTCTTTAGAAATGTCAGGTATTACGTATTACTTTTTTAGAAACGTTTCTTGCATTGATGATACGAATTCGTATTTTTGAATGAAACTTCTGTTTTTTGGTTACAGAACTGTAAAAATTTGAAAATGGTGATGATATTCACATTGTGATCTTTGGAATCCAGATCTACCTGGTAGATAGATAACATTTTAGTTGATGGTGGTTGGTTTGAAACCTGATAAAGGAAGCCCAGTAAAAAGTCCATGCTAAAAATTGAAAAGTGAATTTGATAATGCTAAAAATTATATAATATTTCGATATCAATATATCCCCTTCCTTCTTTTTTTTTGGCATATATTTGGTGGATTTTTATTTTTTTAAAAACTACTTCTCCTAATATATCACCAAACTTGTTATAGGAACACCTTCCTAATTAGATTAATTCATAAAGGCTTCACTTAATTAGACCAGTTTTTACTTAACTAGATATAATTAGATATTAAGGCATTAATTATTCGCCGGTATTCTTTGGGTTGTTCAATGTATTCTTCTTTATTCAATGTCCCGTTTAGGTATGCTGTTGTCACATCGGATAATTTTATAATGCTTTTTTTCGTTGCTGCTATAGCTTGAAAAATCGTTAAGATATCCCACTTCCTAACTGGACTAAAACTCTCTTCAAAATCAATGCCCTTTTTCCTCATCTAGTTGTTAACAAATTTTTTGTATTGTTTTTCGCCATCAAAAGTGTGAACAAATAATGAATAATTAAATGAATATTTATATTGCCATTATAAAAATTAAAATAAATATTATTAAATGAATATTTTTTTATATTGCCTTTCAAATTCCATGCAAATTAAAAATTCATTTAATTATTCATTATTTTGTTCACACTTTGCTTTGTCGTACTAATTACAGCACTGTGATAAGTTTTTATGTAGAATATATTGCTGAGTACTCAATGCAATCGTTATATCTTGTAGGCAATCTTCTGTTCAGCTCTTTATTCTTTCTTTAACTGAAGCTTTATATATCTCACGATTTTCTTCTAAATTAAAATAAGTACATTTATTTATTTCTCTGTTTTCTACTTCAGTATTTGGATGAGCAATCTTTTCGCCTACAATACGTGCCAAATAATTTTTTCTCTTCATTTCCTAAAATAATATCTGTATGACTTATGTGATTTTTCTGCATTTAACTTGATTCACAAATTCTTCAGCTATTCAAATGTTATATCAGTACGAATATTTACGTTACTTATAAAAAAAAAAAAAAATTATCATTATTTTAATCAAGCTAAAATTTTAAAATGGCACCCGGAAGCAGGGAATGTTAACGAAAATTAAGAAATGTTTTTTTTTTAAAATGACTATAGAATAACTATTAAGATGATTTTTTATTAACTAAAACTAGTAAGTTAAATTGGGTGAAATCTATAATACTGTACTCCTGAAGAAGTCGCCAATCTTTCAACCCAGAATATTTCGCCACTTTCTTTAGGGTTGCAACTATGTAATTAGAGGAATTATTAACTCCTTTATCTGAGCAATATAATGACTGTTTTATTGTTACTTCAGACTTTTATTGTTACTATTGTTTATCAGAATTTTATATTAGAATGAGAACAGAGATATATATTGTTTTAAATAATTATTCTAACTTCGGCAGCCATTTTGTTTATTACTTGATGACTTGGCCTCCTAGTGATGGAATTTGACCTAATATTGTTCGTTTGTTATTGTTAATTTGACCTAATGTTGTTTTTTACCCGCGAAAACTAACTGTTGCATTCATTATTATGTTTATTTGGCAACTCGGCATCCTGGCGATGCATTTGGCACAAAGGGTACATGTTTCTAGATTACACGTATATTATAGCCAAATCAGTGTTAGAAATACTCGTATGTTTATTTTTTATATATAATCTGGCACTTTTGCTTACCAGATATCGTAACAACCAATATGACCCCAATTGCATTACTTATATGTCCATTAAATTACTCTTCTTGCTCTGAAGTCCGGGTTTACTTTTCAACAGAATAAAGTCTGACTACTTATATGTATATATATATATATATAGTCAGTCTTTATTCTGTTGAAAAGTAAACCCGGACTTCAGAGGCGGACTATATATATATATATATATATACAACAAAAAGCGAAAGTAAACACATTCGAGCACTATTTCGGTAAATAACACATTAATTTTTATCTGAGGATGTTAAATTTCCAATTTGACAAATCGGGCCAGATGCTTCCATGTTTGTTCTAGACTAGACACGATAAATCCATATGCAGGAAAGTCTTTCTGCCGGCAACGGAAGCCAACCTTGGGTCTGTTTATTTCAGAATATGGTGGTACAATCTGTAATAGATCCCCGTTGTGCAGCCTGGATTAAGCTGATTATTTATTGCAAAAAAAATTATTTTATTTTACTACGGCACTAATTTATAAAAGAAACATCCCTACACTTCAATGCATTTAGAACTACAGCTAAGAGAAATAATGTCACTTTATTTTTGGGAAAATAGGAAACAAATAAAATTCTTTGCAATGATAGATGTATACATTTATGCAATTATCTCGCAATGCATGCAAACGTTTTGTATTTTTAAAGACAGCAGTTTTGCTATGTGTTTTTTTTTTTTTTTTCGATTTCTGAATTCCAAAACCAAACTATTTCCTTCATACTGTCTGTTACATTTCAATTTCTCACTTGCTCTTACAACTTGTGAACGTCATATTGATAAAGCATGTGTCATCATTTGCATAGGTTAATAAAATATTGCCGCACATAATAAAAATTTATCCTTAAAACACGTAATCATTTGTTATGCTAAATTAATTGCATTCAGAAAATTTCGGTAAATTCAAATAATAATTATATGTTGTTAAATTATAATTAATGACAATTTAAAAGTAAAATTAATTGGAGTGCTTATTATAAAATGGGTACCATTATAATTCCTATAACTATAGCATATTTATTAATAAAGACAGCTACTTGTGCTTGCTATAAGCTCTCAAGATATTCATAAAATAAAGACGAAAAAGTGTGTTGTGAAAGAGAAAACTAGACACGATTGTTTATCCAGTTCCAATTTCTCTTAATTTCTGTCTCGCATTGAGATTAATCGAATTGCTTTTCATACATGAAAAATCTCGAAATCACATTTAGTTATGCATAAAGTTTAAAATAACCAAAAGTTTAAATAACCAAAAATATCCAATTAGTTTTAAGATAACTTCTCAAATGTCAGACAAATGATAATTAATTCGAACTTAACTGTTTAATCTTTTGGAAAGTTATTAATGAAACAGAAAAGTAGAGATGGGGGAAACGAAGCATATTTTATTAATGTACATATTTTCATATAATGGCATGTGATAGAAATGGAGATGTGGTGAAAGGGAAATTTAATTATAGTGTCTGTTGACATCATTTTTAATTATTGAACAAACTTGAAAAATTATGATTAAATGCTACTTTTGACATTTTAAATAGTAATAGATGTAGATATAAATATTTTTATTATTGTCTCATGTTATATTTGGGTATACAACGTAAAGGACATATCCTGGACTGCGGTGGACGTATCCTTCCAGGAAATAAGGATAAATTTATCGCATTTGCGCGTCGTATGACAGAAAACACCGAAAAACCTTATTAGACCTTATTACATCGCTTACACATGATGCCCCATACACTCTAGAATGTCTCTATCTCAGAAGGCATTGGCTAAAATGAACGTCACTAATGAGTTCCAGATCAAGCTCTCTTGCACTTTAGAAATGCAGAAGGGCACAAATTTGGTAAATATAGGTTTTAACTGATCATTTTAATGTTTATTGTGTTTTTTTTACTAATATCTAATATCTTCAGTAAATAAATTAATTTTAAAATTCAGTTGAAATAGAGATTGGTTGGTTGGTTGTGGTTTTATGGCACAAGAGCCAGTTTTACGCCAAACAAAGATAAACTGGGTTTATTTAAAACTCCTAGCCGATAATGAGACATTACGATACGTAATAATGGTGTCTGTGTTCTGACGATAAAAAAGGAAAAAAAAGAAGAAAAAAGGATGAAGGAGAAGATCACTGGTTTACCCCGGGGTCGTGACACCCCTACACATCTAAAGAAGATGCCCCCCTGAGGGAGCTGAAATAGAGAAGATATAATTGATTTAGTATCTTGTAAATATGCTACAGTATTAAAGCCATTTATAAAAATTAATTTAGTCACGACTTGACAGTGTGAGTCAGAATTGATAGGGTAAAAAGAACATTAAATAGGAAAGCACTATAAGAACATAATTTAAGTTTATATAAAAACATTATATAATTATTTTTGAAGTAAAAATTAAGGAATAAACTAATAATTTTATTTTGCCTTTTGTGAATTAAAACAATCATGTATATGCAAGGGCGATCAAAATCTGATTATGTTTAATCGGTAAATATTTTTCATGTTAAAAATTAAAAAAAAAAAAATAATGTTGATCATCTCGAAATAAACATTAATGTTCGTCAACATTGGCATTACCAATTCTTAACAGGTATTATCAATGATTGTTCAATTTACCCTATCTGCTACCATCTTTAATGTCTAGTTATTGCATTTTTCTAGAATTATTTCAAGTTGTTCTCCTTTTTGTTCATAATTGACTATGATTTCAGTATGAGGAGATGGCAAAACATTTTTTTCTTAATGTGATAGATTGCATGAACACCGCTTTTATAGTAAAATAGTATGTTTGTGATAGATCAATTGGCTGGCCATCACGATTGGGTTTTTTCCAGGCTGTATTTTTATTTTCAATAACATTTGACACTTCTTGTGTATTTTGTACATTGCTTCTTACTTTAATCAGGTTAGCCCATAGATAGATATATTTTATTTTGTATGCTATATAATTTCTTATTATAATTTTTTTCTGTCCCATCAACATGTATTCTCATATTTTGTTTAGAAAATAAGTGAAAATCATATTCACATTTAAATTGAAATTCATAAATGGATTTCATTCATAATGTAAACATTGCTCCCTACATAACAATTAAATAAAAAAAGTATGGAAATACATATTTGTGTGCTTTAATATATCTTTAATTATGTCATGTCAATTATGACTGCACTTCATGCATGTAGATATTTAATTTTGTTCTTTTACCTAAACTATCTAATTTGTAGAGTTAATCTAATTTTATTGCATTAAATGCGGCGTAACTAATTATGGCAATTTTGTTAATCATTTAATATCTGACTGAAATAAGTTTATGCTGATAAATTGTAACTGTTTCCATTGTTCATTCATTGGATAATTGTGTTTCCTATCGTATAAAAATAGTTGAATACTTGAAATGAATAGTTGAAAATGGTTGAATACATTATTACAAATATTTCTGGAAATGCAATTTCGAAAAAGTAAAAAAGTATAATAAGATAGAGTAAATAATATTAAAGTAAAACTTTATTCTTTTATATACACTTTAACCTGTGGGAAAAGCATATTAAAAAGTCAGGTTTGTATAAATTGTAATGTTACAAACAGTACTACAACTACAGAATAGATACAACTACAGTATTGTTAAATCCTTCTTTTAAATCTACTAGTTTGATGTGCTAATCAGTTAAACGACGAAGTGAAGGATAGTATTTAAAATTTAACATTAGCATCATTGTAAATGTATGCAAATATTCTTTTATTTTAAACTCTACTATCGTATGATAACGCCAACGAAAAAAAAATTTTCATAACAATATTTTAATAATTATCTACTTGTCTGAACTATTTCAATAAATAGTAAATAGCATTATGTCAATATAAGTTAATCTGAACAAAAACTTGCATTAATACAATAGAGCAGTGATGTTACCTAACAATCATTATTAATCTTTAATTACAATAACAATATAATATTATTACTAAACACTAATAAAACTTCGTAAACTAATAAAATGTTTTTAATTTTGAGAAAACAACATAGCTGACAAATATTTTGTCCATACTTAATAATGTAAATGGATATACATAAGAAGTGTGTTTTGAAAAAATATTAGGTCCTATTCGTGGTCTAAAAATCCTTTCTTTCAAAAACAATCAACTATTAGTAATATGCACTAGTGTCAGATCGTACAAAAATTCTCATATCGTCAGTCAGCACTTGTTGGGAATTTTCTAGGTTTCCTTTCACAAGCTATGCAGATGCAAAGCTGAATTAGTTACGCTTAATAGTTCTACCATAAAGTATCAGAGCTTTTGACATACATTAACGGAACCGAACACAACCAATGTACAAAAAAAAAAGAGAGTACAGAAGAAGTATACAGAAACAGAACTTCTTTGTTGCAATGTCGTTTCAATCCAGGTCTAATATTGGAAAAATGAAGCGAGAGGCGAGATCTTAGCAAAGAGGATAACACAGCTGAGGCTTCTGCACCATGCCAACACGTGACTGAGCAGAACAGTGTTTGCAATTCAAATCCAGAAGAACCCAGGATCGGTTTCTGCGTATCCGATCACCAATACTTGTGCCTGGGGAAATCGGTTTCCTTTTTTTTTCTTCTTCCGATCAGAATCTGTTCTTGGGAAAAGGTAGGGCTATTGCGGGTTTCTTTGTTGGTGGCAGATAAGGGGACATCAAATATTGGCTGTGCGTTCAATCCCACCACAGCTGTTAAAAAAATAAATCGTTACGGATCATTGCTTTCCTATACCGTAATACAAATCAACTAAGATAGTGCTAAAATCATAAAATCAATAAATTGACTGGTTTTGTAATATTTACAGGTTACATAAGGGATAAATGTCATTGCATGCTAGAGAATAAAAATGGTGAACAATTTCGGTTAATTAAAATTCATTGTTAGATCTTTTTTAAAATTGTAATTAGATATGTTTATCTTTAATATTTTATTTGTTTGTTAATATGAGCTTTTAATATGATTTATTTAATATATTTATGAACATTTCATATTTAATTTTTGAACAATAAAACAAATCCATTTAAAAATGTTTATGTACAAAATATATATAATTAATTATTCATTCTTGAATTAATGAGTAACTTTAACCGAAATCTCTTAAGTAAATATAAATTATAATTGGCATTATTATTTTTTCTGTTTAACAATATAATTTTTTTTTAATATATTAGATATACTATCATTCATAATGGGATACTTATTTATTTTACCGGCTTCACAATACAATAAATATTACATAACATTTCAAATTATATTTTTTTTTTAAAGTTTCAATTCAAATGTTTCTGTTAATAGAAAAAAAATCTACTTAACAGTGATTATTAGCCTTTTTATTTGATTAAAACTGTAATTTACATTTAGTTACATTTTAACATAAAGAGTTTTACTTTATTAGTGTAAATATGAGTTTTAATGTATTAAATACAGTATCAGCATGTTAAATTTTTTATAACACACATGCATATGTTAACCGTAAACGTTGATTTTAATATAATAGTTTTTCGGGAAATTTAAATTCACTTTATTATTTGTCTAAGGATATATTTTTAGTTAACAGTTTATAAATAAAAAAAATATAACCACAATGTTTTTTAAACTGTAGATCCTCTCAAATTTATCGCTTGGCTTAGTTTTCTAAAAAGGAGTATTTGTATAGTGTATATTTCTCGTCGTAAAAGTTTTATTCTTGTAGTAAAATAAATCTAAAACTTTAACCTTGAAAATATTAACTGAAAAAAGAGTTTACTTCCCCCAATATTTTTTAATGTTTTTTTACGTAAAACAGCATTACCTTACATTTAAAAAGACGATTTTATTATTCAGTGAAAAGATATTCTCACGAATTTTACAAAATATCAAATTTCTAATTAAACATTCTTATTTAAGTTAGTATAAATTAAATAGAAGTTCTTATATTCTTAAAAATAAAAATAGGGAATAATAAATAGTGAAATTATTTTTAAGGCAGAACTTTGTTATTTGAATACCTCCAAAAAGAGTATTTTCTTTAAGAATTAAATAAAAATTTTATTTGTATATAAACACAAAATACAATAACAAACAGAAATTGGCTCTTTGTATTTAAGATGGATTGAATGTGATGCAATGTGAATAAAATATAAGCCAATAAAAGAAATTTATTAATTCAAATACACATACAAATACATTTATTATTTTAGCAAATTTAATATTCATAAATACTTCGCCGAAAAAGCATGAATCTTTCTGTAATTTTAAGTTATTAATTTAAAACGAGTTGTCTACAATAGCCATTATTTCACTGATCATACAAAATTATATGTATATAAAATGATATTTACTTTAAGGTTTAATTCTATCATATGGCTACTAATATTTTTACATAATATTAAATCTGTGCTTAATTATAATATAATTTAATTATTGAAAAAAAATCAATTTTTAGTACAGAATTCCCTAGTACAGAATAATTTTCTCCAAAACCATATTTTCCTTAATTTAATCTATATTTTTAGTACTAACTATAGTATCTGTATTAAGAGTTTATTAACCGTTTCATAAATTAAATTAGTTCGAAACAAATGAAAAAGTTATTAAATTGATTGAGGATTAATAATATCCAATCTACAAAATAAATAATAACTTTTCAATTATAAATTCCTTATGTTAAATAAAAAAATGCCATGATTTTCACTTAGATTTTATATTTAAACCAAATTTTTTATAATAAACATTTCAAAAATTGAGTTGCGGGATAATAAAATAATAAATAATAATAAATCATACAAATTTATAGCATTTAAGATACTATTAAAGTTACAGATTGTTTTAAACTTTTTTATGTCATCATATATTGTTCATAATGAAGATAGGACTACTATTTTTAAAATTTTTTAAATAACTATACTTTCTCATGCTAATGTTATTATGCATATAGTATTAACTATATATTTTTTATCTTTTTTACATTAAATGACTTATGTTTGTATAAAATATCTTTCCTGTACATATTCAAAATGTACGGCTTCCAATGTTAATGAATATTTATTGAAATGTTAATTTATTAATAATAATTAAAATATTTATTGATTATTTTAATTATTATAAAATTAACATGTATTTATTAATTTTTATTATTAATAAACTATTAATGACTATTATAAATAATAAATTATTAATATCATTTTTCTTATAATTTATTCATTAATACTTATATCTTCTCCTTAAACTTGCTAAAATGGCTAATTTATTTAAGATATATATGCAATATAATTTATTTAAGATATATATATATATAGGCATATGCCCTTTGTCATTGTTCGACCATCGCATCTCCCTCTCATCTCATAGATTGTATTGGGGCCTCTGTGAGGCAACTGTTGAATGAGGGGAGGACAGTTTACGATCTATTGATGCAGCATGATCTACTGGACTTGGTTTAGGATTCTAAATCAAGCATATAAGCAACAACAACAACAACAACAGATATATATAAAATTTATATTAATTATATATTAATATAAATTTGAACACAAAATAGTGGAAACATTTTTAAAATAAATGGTATTCAATGCATACGCAAAATCAAGTATTTGTTACAGTATTTACAAAATGTGCACAAATTATTTTTAAGATATTTATTTTGAAAAGATTGACTATTTTCAACTTCATACACAGAGGTTCCCTAAAAAACCAAAACATCAACTAAATTGATTTTTTGCCATCCAGTTCTTCGACTTTGAATGGCAGATGACTAATTCAATCCTTGGCGAGAATAAAAGAACTGTTCCAGCTGCTATTTTCTTAAGTTATGTCAAATAAATCATCCTTCTTTCCCAAGTCTTTCGGCTTTGGATGCAAAAGTCAATATTTTTCTTTCTCTCTTATCTTGTCATTTAGGCCTCTCCCTTTTTAATCGCCAAAATTACGCTTTCCATGGCAGAATTTCAATAATTTTTAAGAACATTTTTTTTTACCTGTTCTTAATAAATAATTGCATGATGTTTGGGATGGCACAATATTGAACAATTTCTACAACTTTTTGAGTATAAGTTTCTAATTGTTATTCATGAATATGTATATATGATAATATATTGTGTTAAATATAAATTCATTTTTTTTTAAAATTATTTTTCTTTTTCTTTACAAATCTTAAAATATTACTTTTTTTTTGAAAAGTTTATTTTGCATTTCTAATGAATATTTCTCGTGAAATAATATTTTTCTGGGCATAAATTGAATTTTAATGATATATATTTTATATGTATTCCCTAAATTATGCAACTATATATAATTTTTTATTAATATTTTAATGAATTATTATAATCTTAATATTGAAAACTATGAAAATTATTAAATCTATTTGAAAATTTGTACAAATGAAGGAAAGTATTTAAAATAAAAAAAAAAAAATATGTTTATTAATTTCAAAATGATAACTTATTTAACATACAGGAAACTCAAACTATATTTATGATTGCAAGGCAGAAGCGTTTAAAGCGATTTGAAGATTTTTAACTATAAATAATTATTATACAAAAAAATTTTTAAAAAATAAATTATATTATACTAAAAAAAATATTACCTGGAAAAAATATATTGAATATGTGCCCATATAGTGCCAAAAATATTTTATTTAAAAATAAGATATAAAATAAATTCAAATTATTTTATATTCGTCTGAAACAGACTCAAATTACAGAAATGAAAATTATTAATACTTTTCTTAAACATAGTAAAAAATATGAGTTGTATTTCCTTAATATTTTGTCTAAAAACAAATTCAAGAATAAAAAAACCCAGCTTTTTCAAGAATACTTTACATTTAAATTAATATAAATATAAATACTCTAAATAGTATGGTATAGTTATTTTTATACTAATACTAATATAAATACTGTAAATAACTATCGATATATGATTTATTTTATGAGCATTTGAATTAGTTTTTAAAAATCTAAGCATATAAATACGATGTTTTAAATACTTCTGATTAAAAATTTTAAAGTTATTTTAAATACGAATTTATTTTAACAGTAAATAAATATAATTTTTTTTTCTTTTAGCTTACTAGAAATAACGTGTTAAAATATTAGACAAAAAGTATTTATTGTGTGCTATAATTTCATTTTTTTTTTATTCTTTGAGTATAATTAGAAAACTCGTAATTCTACTTTCATGGGAAAGAATGAGAGCGGTGATTTAGCAGGGGCAGTTTAATAAAGTTCGAATTTGTTTTACTTTAATTTACCAATAATTAACCAGTAATCTATAATTTTTCAGTCATTAACTGCCATATAGATGTTTTATATTTAATTATTATTCTTTTTAAGTTCTCGATTACGTCTCATTTTCTCTAACATTTTCCGTTTCAAAAAAATTAATCATAATCCTGGTAAACAGAGAAACTACTAGACACCCTTTAGTCTAGGATTATAAATTTGATATATTGTATTTTTTTCTGTTTGTTTATTATCCCACTAGAGACAAATATTTAAGCTAACTTTAATAAGCTAATTGTTCGTTTTAAATTAGATAAAATAACATATAGCTAACAATTTTTGAAAAAAAAAATTAAAATTTTAATACCTTAATAAACATTAGCATTTTTTGCATAAATAAAATGTAGTAAAAATTCCTCCGAAAGAAAGTTATGTGAGTAATTTTTTTTTTATTTTATTTATTTTTATTTTTATTTATTTATTTAGGTCATTCGAAATGTAAATAATTTTTATTAAGTAATATAAATTATTAAAAACACAATGAAAACGATCTATTATAAATATTTGACTAAAAAAATAAATTAATATGCTGCTGAATAAAGCCATATTATTTTAAAAAGATTTAAGTGACCTTTTGAATCTTTCAACTAAACACCAGAGTCTATTTTAGATGACAAAATCATTGATCACTGTTTGTTACAAGAAAAGAAAACATCTCTTTTGGTAAAGAAATCGTGTCATCGATCAATGGTTAATTTTTTTTTTACTGACTTGAAAAAAAACGACTTCTTATTCAGACAACTCTTTGTCTATTTGGCATGATTTCAAATTTTCCCAAAACTTTGTAAATGAACCCCATTTATAGCATTTACAAGCATCATTAATAGGACAATTGCTTTAGATCTTCAAATATTTCTTTTAATAAACATATTTCATTTGATTGTAATATTTTGAATTAGTAGGAAACAAATTAACTAATATATCATTAAATGACGTAAATGTTTTAAATTATATTTGTTTTGGCAAATAAATGAGATAAATAATTATTTAAATATTCACTGGAAAACATTAAGTATAAGATAATTGTGGAAGAAATATTCATGAAATATTAAATACAAAGTTATAAAAAAAATTAAAAATTTTGCTGACATTACACGGAAATTTATTTTGTTTTAGTTAATAAAATAAATGATTTATTAACAAATCAAATTAAAAATTGTATGAATTGTGAAAATTGACCTTTTTTTTAAGTTTGATGTTTTTAATAAGAATGTATCCTTTAAATGAGGAAAAAAATGAACACTATTTTAAAAAAGTAAAATAAAATTATTTAATGCAAAGTTCATTTGAATTACATATTTTTGTGCCTCCAGTATTTTAAATGTCACATTTCTTAAAAACCTTTTCGGAAGTTCCATTGCAACAAAATATTCATTTTTTACCAAAAGAAGATGTGCAAGCGGGTAATCAACAATAAGTTTCTTGTCTGATATAAACAGTTCTGATGTTTAGAACTTTTCCCAATTTTTTGAAGAACAAATTGAAAATTTTGGGAAAATGGAAAAGAAAAGAAAAGGGAAAAAACTCGGATGTCAGTTGAAGAAAATGAAATTCTTCGGAATGAACTTGGCAGCTTTATAGCTAGCTATCTGTTTCGAAGAAATACGATTCTTTAGAAACGTCAGGTATTACATATTACTTTTTTTAGAAACGTTTCTTGCATTGATGATACGAATTTGTATTTTTCGGTCGAAATTTCTGTATTTTGGTTAAAGAGGTGAGAATAAATTTGAAAATGGTGATGGTTATATTTTGGATTCAGATCTACCTGGTAGATAGATAACGTTTTTATTTTCCAACTGAGAGTGCTCGGTTCTTGATAAACTTGATAAACGAAGCTGAATATGTTTGTTAAAATTGCATTAGGTACAAGAATATTAACATTCTTGTTGGTGAAATAGAATCATTCTACCATTATGTGTCTAAAGACAGGATTCCACCGAATACTAATGTTACACATCGTCAGCCAATCGAAAGCTTGATACTTCGCGAATCCCACATACTCTAATATACGCTGACCGATGTCTGTAACTATATAACCATGCCTACGTCATAAATGGGTACAATACATTTGCAAACAAAGTATTTTATAAAACACAACGATATTTTATATCTAACATAGCGATAGTTTATGTGTAATATGACGATATGTTATGTTGTTGGATTAAAGAGGGGTTGCGATATCTTCAGATATTAGAACTGAAAATGTTTGTTAAAATTACTATGGGTACAAGAAAATCAACTTCCTTGGTTGTGAAATAGCAATATTTCTATCGTAATTAGTATCTAAAGATAGAATTCCATCGAATACTAATGTCACACAACTTCAGCCAGTCGAAAGCCTGATCTTCGCTAATTCCACATATTAAATACCCTAACTAAAGCTAATTCTTATTCAGTCAGACACGTCATCATCATTAACATATTTTTTCCCTGAAATATATTTTTGTCGAAATGGACTCTTTGAAATATGTTATGAAAAAATGAATTGTCACACTCAGTTATAATTGTGATAATTTCGTAATAGCTATTTATGTGTTTATAGTTATTGATTTTATATATTATTTTCCATATTTCAGTTTAAATTTGATTTTTTTATTTATTTAATAAATTTTTGCAATGTTGAGCAGATAAAAATCACACTGAAATTTGTTGCAGTTAAGCGTTGCCCGAAATTCGTTCAGTTATGGTTGACACAGATATTAAGACAGTCATAGCTGGCTATATTCTAGTCTGTAATAATTTAAAAAACACTGAATAAAATAACTGTGTAATTTTTTTTATAACACAAGCATTAAAAATATTATTTGTTCTACTCTTCCATTAAAGTCTGAAAAGAAAATTTTTCTATAATTTTGAATGCGAAAAATAAAAATAAGTGATATATTTTAGAATAGCAAAAAAGGCAACAGTTTTTTTTTTAGAATTTAATATTAAAATATGTAATATTTTATATAAAATTATATAATATTATTTTCGCGTGAAATATTTTAGTTCTCATATTTTTCTTTTTAACTCATTAATAAAGATTTTTTCAGATCGCAGCTATTTATTTATACGTGATGTAATTCACTTAGAAGTTATATAATTTCGTAAAATATTTAAAATAAATATTTATGTACTTCAATAATAAATTATAATAATTATTTTTAAAACTTATGCCAAACTATATTTTGAAATAGGAAATATAATAGCTAATAGTTTTTAATTTTACTCCGATTCGAACAATTATTATAAATACTCTCAAATTCAACCAAAGATACAACAAACAAAACTAGAACATATTTCAAAACTTTTCTTGCTCAGATTTAAAGAGGAATTTTAAGATTTCAAATGAAGAAATGAATGTTTAGTTAACAAAGAGTGAGCGCTGAGTAAATATTTGAGGATCTATTTAATAAAGTTCGGACGTTACTTGAGAAGGAAAGATTTTCCCATTTGAAAATATCTTTGAAAGTTTGTTTATTTAAAGAAAGTTCTGAATATAAAGAGAATTGTAAATTACTAAAAAGAAGGAGACAGAAAATAAAATGCCACAATTTTAATAGTTTTTCTTTTTTCTTCATTTACTTCGAAAAAATATAATATGATGAATAATTTTGAAATATTTTGTAAGACAGGAACTATAAAACATTTTGAAAGATAGGGTCGGAGATATTTTTTTTTTTTGTGTGAAAAATGCAATAAATAACTTGATAAAAATAATTATATTTTATTCTGAAAATAACTAAAATAAATCGAAAAAAGTATTTAAAGCTATATTAAAAATAATATATGAAAGTATATTATAATTTCAAAAATTCAACTTAAAACTAATGTTGATAAAAAATTTTTAAAGAAGGTAACATTCCAGGGAAAAATAGATTCAAAACAGATATGTTGAACATCTCTTAATAGAAATTTAAGAGAAATAAACTTATTCTGTATTCATAATTTTTCATTTTTAATAATAAAGATTTAATAAAAAATGATGAATATAATTCCTGAAAAATATTTTTAATAACTAAAAAACGTGATACAAATAATGAATATTTTTTATTTTATTTAAGGCAAAAGATTACTTATATTATTTATAAAAAAAAACATCTTTTAAGAAACGACATCACTTTCATTACCATATAACATCTACTTTCTGCTACAATAGCATCGTCTTTCTGTTCTGGAATTGAGAACTCATTTGAATATTTCATGAAAACTATCCAATAATTTCTTCCCACCCATATTTCTTATCATTAAAAGCACCAACATGTAACAGTCCTTTATTTAACACGAGTCGAATACTAATCATGAGGTGACTTAGAGTATCATGAGGTACATATTTAGTTATAACGGCTGCCTGCATTTTCGAAAGTTGATGTTCAAGAATAATTATCTTTACGCTCTACATTTTCTTTGATATGGGAAACTTTCTGTTCATGTGCCTTGTATAACAACTTATCTTCAGGTTATTCAGCAAGTTTTAACAACGATTTGCCTTTCTTTCAAGGTTATCTCACTTAGATCCTCTAATAAATTTTCCATCCATCATACTACACACAGGCAATCATGTGCTGCGATTAGTTCATTCTCTATTGCCGATAACGCTACCAACTTTTGTTTACTGTTTTTACAACCAAAAAGTGATTCCCTAATCTTTAGTAACTATCCACTAAAAGAATTTCCATTTTGTATAGTACTCTAGTTTGAATCAGTACATGCATGCCACTCACGATCTGTATTTGTATTCTTAGACAATAGTCTATAGCCCCTTTCAGAAATTTGAAAACTCTTTTTAAAGTAGTCCAACATATTTTTCGAGAATTCTTATTGAACTGGGCAGTTTACTTTTAACATAAGTAACATCTGAACAATTTCCTGCTGAAAAGCGCATTATAGAATTGATTTGCTCCCGGTACTTTAGATTTGAGGAAACTCTCTTGGGAATCATCCAATTATTTATCTTCTGCTAAGCCTGGCATATGTACTGGATTACAGTTTTCGATTCTAAATCCTTCAGAATATTGTCCAAACATTTGTTTTGTAATAATTTGATCTTATTAGCTCTTTGTTTAATATTGAATCCTAAAAACATGTGCGTGTGGTGTTCGTTCTTTTATCTGGATTTTATTTTGTATGCATTTTATGACCTTTTAGCCAGCTGATCTGAATTTGATAATACGAAAAGTTATATAATATTCCGATATGAATATATCCACTTCCTTCTTTTTTTTGGCATATACTTGGTGGATAAGATGTTAATTTTTTAAAAACTACTTCTCCTGATATATCACTAAACTTGTTATAGGAACACTTTCCTAATTAGATTAATTCATAAAGGTTCACATAATTAGATAAGCCTTCACTTAATTAGATATAATTAGATATTAAGACATTAATTATTCTTCGATATCCTTTGGTTTGTTCAATGTATTCTTCTTTATTCAATGTCCTGTTTAAGTATGCTGTTGTCACATCGGAGAATTTTTTAATACAAATTTTTGTTGCTGCAACAGTTTGAAGTATCTTTAAGGTATTCCACTTCATAACTGGACTAAAACCCTCTTCAAAATCAATACCTTTTGTCCGAATCTAGTTTCCGGCAATCTTTTTTTGTATTGTTTTTCGCCATCAGAATCCTTTATATATATAAACAAGACTTTTGATTAATTTCTTGTTAGTAAATCTTTTATATTAACTTTCAATTATCATGCAAATTAAAAATTCATTAAATTACTCATTGTGTGTTCATACTTTTTTTTCTGCGTACTAATTACTGCACTATGGTAAGTTTTTAGTGTAGACTTTATTGCTGAATAGACAATGCAATCATTATATCTTGCAGGCATCCTTCTGTTTCACATGGGACGCTCTTTGTTATTTTTTCACTGATACTTTATGTATCTCAAGTTCTGATCTCCATGATTATCTTCTAAATAAGAATAATGATCTTCATTTATTTCTCTGTTTTGTATTTCCGTGTTTCGATGAGCATCCTTTTCGCCTACAATACATGTCAAAAAGCTTTTTTTCTTGATTTCCCAAAATAATCTCTGTATCATTTATATTATTTTTTGCATTTTACTTGATTTATCCATTCTTCTGCTCTTCAAATATTATATCAATACGAATATTTACGTTAATCATAAAGAAAGAAAATACATTAAAAAAAAAAAACGGATATAATTTTCATTACCGTATAAATGCTTCGATCTACTGAAGGGAAAACAAATTATGGAGTTTGGTTGTTTTTTGTATACTTGATTGAAAATATCCAACAATAATACAATTCTTTCAGTTTTTTTTTAAGTATAAACTTTTATCAAAAATGATTATCATTATTTAAACCAAGCATAAAATTTTACTATAGCATCATAAGGAATGTTAACGAAAATTACAAATTGATTTTTAAAAATTGTCTACTGAACAATTCTTAAGATAGTTGTATTTGAATTGTAGTTAAATTAACCATTTTTTTAATACGCTTTTATTAGCTTCACCTGTATGTTTGTATGTATGTATGTTTGTATGTTTGTATGTAACTCACTTTTTGGGCTCGATTTTGGGACTGATGGCGCCATCTACTGGCGAGTCAGGCAACTGATCAAACCCTACTTATTTTGTATAATTATTTTGCTTAATCTTAATTACTTTTGTTTTATTTTACTTTTATCTTAAAATTCTCATTTTAACTTTAACCTTTTTATTTTTGGGCATCGTCAACGGACTCTTAATTGTACCAATAGCTTTAGCTTTTTCGATCTCCTGCTTTAATTGTTCTCAAGCAGATGTTTTTCCTAAATTTTAAATTCATTTATTTATTTTTAATTATTTCTATTCATTAATTTAAGAAACTACAATTTATACTAATGTTTTAATTAATTTAAGATGTGGAGGTTTTGTGATTCTTAAAACCACCAAGGAACTCCGTAACCGGTACACCCGTTGCCTAGCTGTCTTTCACCCCGGGTGGAAATTCAGTAATATCCGCGATCGAATTGCGCTCTTCCTATTGGCCGAAAATTTCGGTGGCTAAAAAGAGGCGGATCTCAAAGGCATAGGAGTGCGATCATGTCGAATTGCGCTCTTCCTATTGGCCGAAAATTTCGGTGGGTAAAAAGTATGTAAACTTAGCGGATAACCGGCACTCTATAGATATGCCTAGCTTTCGGGAATTTGTAGCCAAAATTGCTAAAAATTTTTATGATTCTATCCATAGTTCTGACAATACTGTTATCCAAGATTTAAACACTTTTCATTATGACATTTCCACTCCACGCACACGTAAAAGACCGAAGCACGTTTTGAACATTAACAAGTAGAAGGGATTTTTTCCTTTTTCTCACTTTTTTGACACTTTTGACATCTTTTGACACTTTTCACTCTTTTTGACACTCTTTCCATGGTCCTGGTCATGGTTGCTTAGGGTTCGCGTTTGCGAGTATTTGTTTTTTATAACTGCTACTGCGTGGGTGCTCACTGGTGATAAGGCTTTTCTTCATTTGTCATTTTCTGTTTGATTTTGCTTAAATTTTTGTAATTCTTTCTTATGTTCTCTTCTTTTTTCTTTAAATGTAATTATGCAATGGTTTTACAATCTACTCTGGGCCTTGAGCCGACTGATATTGTTTCTATGCTGTAATTAGGAGGTCTGGTCGCTTCGCGACCAAGGTACTCCATCAACATGCACCGATTCGCCAAGTGGAAAACAAACAAATTAAAACATGAAAAATAAATTACAGTTTAAAAAAACTAAAAAAAAATATGCTTTTAGAGTTAATCAGACTAAAAAGTAAAAAATAAATTAAGAGTTTAAAAAAACTAAAAAATACGCTTTTAGAGTTAATCAATCTAAAAAGTAAAAAATAATTGTTAACATAAGAATAATATGACTGACGAGAAAATGAATGTCACTGTTCTAAAAGCGTGGGGTGCTTTGCATGACATTTTTAAACTAACTCTGCATTTCGGAATGAAACTAGTGAAAAATTACAACGATTGATATCGAGCACCCCACGCTTTTAGAACAGTGACATTCATTTTCTCGTCAGTCATTTTATTCTTATGTTAACAATTATTTTTTACTTTTTAGATTGATTAACTCTAAAAGCGTATTTTTTAGTTTTTTTAAACTATTAATTTATTTAACTAGAATCTATTTTGTATGTATCATTTTTAATTTTAGATATTAATAAATTCGTTGGAAGACTTTTAACTACTAACTTATTCATTCATATGTCTCTCAACTCATGTCATAAATATACTTAAATTTTACAAAGTTTTTTAGTTAAATCTATTCTTGTAATAGAAAATTAATTTGCCTTTACGTAAAGCATTTTATAAATATATTTCTAACATTAATTTGGTTATGATATACATATAAAATCTATTAATTTTAAATTTCTCATTTTATAGTATGCTGACTTCCTGAATATTTTTAAATCATTAAATTGCAATTAGTTTAAAAGTGTGTTTGTTCAAAACATTTTTTTATTCATTAAAGGAATTGATAAATTATAAAAATTTGAAAATGCTATAAGTTTAGAAGCAATACTATATATTTAAAATTTGCTTTTTAAATGCTTTACATCTATGAAATATTGAAGAAATATTAATTGAAAATATGTAAAATATTAACTCCTTTCAAAACCTTTAAATATTTCCAGCATTTTTCCTTATGAGAACATGAATATATTTCTGTTTAACATTAAATTCCCTTACAATATTCGCAAAGCTAACAATGGTAATTTTTACTGTCCATGAGAAGAAAAAATATTTATTTCATAGTTTAAAATTATTTAGTCCATTATAATTACTGTTTCCAGTTGTTTGCATTCAACACCTAATTAAAATTACTCTGCCTAGGAAAATTTATAAAAATTGAATATAATCCACAATGATTCATAAACTTTTAAGATTATATTTTGATCATAAATTTTATAAAATGTTAATATTAAAAAAAATTATTTGAAAACAGTCACAGATATTTGTTAACATTGTGAAGAAAATAAGAATGAAATCACTTTAATACTGTTCATCTTTTCAATTTCAATCATATTTTATTTCTTGTTTATTATTGAAGTTCAGTCTTCATAAATAAATAAAATATTTTCTGAAATCAATATATTAATTAATACTGTTAGCTTCCACTATTTTAATTATTACTAAAGGCTGAATCAAAATCAAAGTTATGTAAAGAGGAAAAAAAGTATATGATGCAGCAGTATCAACAAAGATTAAGAATTTGATCCTTCATCATATTATAAAGTGTCTTCAATTAAAATTTTGGTATTTAAAGAAATTTTTATCTCATACAGTTATTACAAAATTTGAAACATAATATTTCTTTATTAATATTTCCTTAAATATCAGGAAGCATTTTCAAAGCGGACATAGAATGCAGAAAGCATGTGTTATAATACGTTGTTTGAATACAGAAACTTAAGACAATAATAAAAAATAAGATTTATTAAAATGTATCAAACACCTTTTATGTGCTAAGGATATTTAAAAGCATTTTTTCTGATATTTTTTTTAAAATGCATACAAATACATTTTTAAAATAATAAAGATAAATTTAAAATTATATCTAAACAGCAGCAGTTGCTGTAGTTCAAAATTAAATTTGTTTCAAAAAACGTTAATCTTTTGTTCCACTCTGGTTTAATATTTTTTTAAATGACTTTATTTGTTTATAATTAACAAACAACTTTGTTAACAATGGACAGCAAACTTTTAAAATCATCCTTGTTTATTCCGAGTGTTTTTTACTTTCACAAAAAAATTTTTTATTATCTTTTAAACAAAGCATTAATATAAAATTATAACAATAAAAATTTGATGCACAATATCTTTGTAAACATCTAAGAACTAATATGTTTGTTTAAAAAGAAAAAATATTAATTAAGTTTTTATTATTGTTTAAAGAGAAAAATGATAAATGTTATGAAGTTAAAAAGCTTTATTTTTAAACATAAATATAGAATACATATAAATATAGAATTGTATAAAAGTGTTAATTTTATCATTATCGTTCCTATATACATAAACATTCAGGTAACGTGTTTATCACGAAAAATATATTATGTACTATTTATTATAAGAGCAGTGAATATCGAAATTATCTTTTAATGATTTTTGTTTAGTGATCTTTTATATTTTTATACTAAATTTGCTTTAAATGAATGAGATTAAATGGTCAATCAGAACTGCAATAATAATATTGGTTAGAAACTTTTTATAGGAAAAAGTTATGAGTTGTTATCCTTTGCTTAGTTAATGTCATACAAAAAAGTAATATAAAAAAAAAATTCAAGTCAATTACTTCTTTTTTTTTACTATATTGCAGAAAAGTCTTTTATAAATAATTTTCGTTCATTTTTTTAAGTTTATCTGGCGCCATCTATTGGTAGATATACGAAACTTAAATCTAAAAAAAACTAAAATTTGTTAATTAAATTAAATTACTGAATTAATGTTTGGAAAAACTGTATTAACATCAAGTGTCATCCACTACAAGTTAAAAAAAAATGTATTTGAACTTGAGTGGAAGAATAAAAAGTATTTTATTAACGATTGAAAATTTGAACAAGATATATATAGGAAGAGTGTGAGCTAATAGAAAGAATTGAAAAATAGACTGGCATATATTTCAGCACCCTTTTTTCCATTGTCAGTATAGCTGTATGGATCAAGTGTTTCTGCGTGTAACATAAATTTTGGGAAAGTTTTTTCGGCACAATGTTTTGACAAATTATTTGAGTATCACTCTTCATGAAAATATTAAACCATTTCTCTGTAGTAAGAGCCGTGTAGAATGATCAAAGCAATACACATTCAGGAATTTTGAAGATGATACAGCTGTTGTAAATCTTCCTCATGTCATTTGATTTATGAATGATGTCAAGTAATTGGTATTTAGTATCAATGTAGTGCCTTTAAAATATGTACAAGAATAAAAATTAAATATAAGAAAAATTTTAAATAATATACGATTTTAAACAAAATGTAAAAAAACATGAAGCATGTTTTTGTTGTTGAGAATTGCCTTATTTATATAATTGTAATATCAGATCACGTTCATAAATTCGCAAGTCGGTGGTAGGGTGAAAAAAAAAAATGATTGTCCAAAACGTTTGAGGAATCGTGAAGCCAAAAAAGGAATGTTTATACAAGAAAGATGCCGAAGCAGATGTCTTCAAGAGAAGTTTTTCTGTGGTACTTAAAAGATTCCGGTGGTAACTTTCAGTGGTCAGAACACTTTACCCAAAGAGTGGGTTTGCACTCCTTTCATTTCTTTTCATCTTAACACACACAATCTATGTAATTGTACGCTCATCTTCTGTAGTAGTTGTAAATAAGGTAAACATTCTGCTCCTGCATTGTAGAAAACTTCAGCTCACAAAGTACATCGTTAAAGAAAACTTTAAAAGCATAGTTTATTTCTTCCACTCCAGTGTCCGGCATTGTGCGGTGTATTGAAATATTCGGTAAAATTCTGTTTAGAGTTTTATAATAATATTCTATGAAATAATATTCCGTACAAATGTAAATATTTTTATAAATATACGTACATATTTTGGTATACACTTTATATTATTGATTTACTTTCAATTTCCATTTTTAACTTATATTTTATAAACTTCTTGCTATAATTTACGAAACACGAGTGGAATAATTATGGCCATGAATAATAATTTACATCTGATATTTAAATATGAAATGACCTCTACTCACTAAATGTACTCATTTTTCAAAGCATTAAATACAGAGCTCATTACAAATGGAAATCGACTTGTTTTCAAATTAGAACACCCTACTTAATCAGCAATGAGTTGGAACAAACATGAAAATATTAATTCTTTTAATATAACGGATACAATAACTTCTACTAAAATTTAATATTTTACTTAAGAAGAAAAGTACATCTGAAACAAAAGAACATCTGAAAGAATATGATAAATATATATTTTACATGTTATTATTTGTAAGTGGTTAAACCTGCTACCTATAATGGATTGTAACAAATTAGTGATAGCGGTTATTAGGTTACAAACATAGATTATCAATAAAATGTATTTTTTCCAAATATAATACCTGTAAACCTTTTTTTTCCGGGGAAATAACCGTTTTTTCATTACATTAATATATTTGTTTCAAGATATTTGAACCTCCAAAAAAAATGAAAAGTAATTCGATATGATTGATACACATAGAAGTGGAAAAAAATATTAATCATCAAACCTTGATAACAAATTATATTTGAACATAAATACCAAAATGAAACCGAAAATGTTGATTTATTATTTTATGTATTTTTGTTTGTTAATTTTATGTTTGACTATTTTCAAGTTTATGGCGTCAATAAATCGTGTCTTATTTTGCGTGATCGTCAATATTGCATGCTAAGTTGAAATTATAATTAAAGCAATTATAGCAAATTTTTTATTGGTTTTATTTTGGCAATATGGCCTGCGTAAATTGAATCTTCCAAATTAACAATATTCAATATTAAGACATTCTTAACTTATAAAAACAACTAATTTTAATTAGTTTTATTATTACATTCTGAAATTATGACTTAGAAAAACTATTAATTAAAATATATGATTTTGGATCCTTCACAATGTTCAAATTGTTACGTACAAACGCAATTCAATAAATTTAATGTTTCAATGGAATTTTAATATTATATTTAAAAATAATTAATGTTTACTAATTTCCTTTTAAAATTTATTCCATTCATTTATTTATTTGGATACCCAATAATTTAACAAAATTAAAAAATATTATAATTAAATTTATTGCACTAATTTAAACATTTTTATGTATCCAATTTATCGCACTCTATAAATGAAAATCGTACATCACTTTAAAAAATCATTTAGGTAAAATGTCTTTATATGAATATTTAAATTTAATTTCATTTGGTATTGAGATGGTATAATGGATATGGTATTTTTTAAAGCAAAGATAATAATTTTGAAAGTCTAAAATTATTTTCACTTTAAGATAAACAGTTCTTTTCATTAAACTAGAATTTTAAATTAAGCTTCTAGTACTTAGAGGTAATCGCTTCAAAGATACAATTTATTATTTAAATATTATATAACATTATATATGTGTGCCAAACTTAAGTAATGGTGTACCCTTTAGCCACACAACCAAGAAATTGTAGAAAAGGATATGTTGCGATCAATCTAATTAAGCAACTAATAAGTTGCTTGTTGCGAACAACTAATTTAATCAAAAAGTGTTTCGTATGTAAATATCAAAAAGTAGACCTCACAAATGACGTCAGGAATCGTAAAACGCGTGTTGTTTACATTAATAATGACAGAATACAGTTAAAAGATGGACGAAAGATGTTGTTTATAACATTCGCTACAATTTCAAGTAAATTTATATACGAAATATATAGAAAGAAATACTATATGGACGAAATAACATGCTGTATAAGGATCAACAAGCTTGGGTAAGAATGCAAGCTAAGCGTAAGAGTGACAAGTGTAATACCTCAAATCGACAAAAGTAGAAACACCATATAGACGAAATAACGTGCTGTAAACGGATCAGCCAATTTGAGCTAAGCTTAAGAATGACAAGCGTAGCCTAATATTTTAAATCGACAAAAGCAGAAAAACCAATATGGACGAATTAACATACTGTAAAAGTATATACAAGTTTGAGTAAGAATGCAAGCTTGTTGCGAACACTTTTAAGCTAAGTGACGAATGTAGCCTAATACTTCAAAAGTAGTTTTCACTAGCTAAGAAAATGTTTAAAGCCTAAGGGTCAGCTATTAGGTTGATAGTGATATACCAGGAAACGCAACGTCAATTTATAAGCAATAAGCACATGAGAAAAGATCTATACCTGTCAGTTGTCAATATTTCTCAACATGTGTACGTACAGCAATGGGACAACAAGTGTTGGGACGCTTTTATAACAGTGTTGTATTCAAAGGACGTCAGAAAAACTGTATCCCATTGACAGCTGCTGATCAACGATGTCATTACGACTGGTGTGCATACAAAACTGGGCATCTCATCAATGAAGTGATGCGTGTCGCATCTGTATAACAGGCTATTATAAATGCCAAACTATTATGAAGAGGTGGAGAGTTTAGTCCCTAACATCAGTTAAAGAAACGTTACAGTAGATCTGGTCTGGATTGAGTAGATGAGCGCTTAGCATTCAGTCCCACTCAGGGACGGCATTATGATGAATGGGATGTCTAAGCTCCACATTTTACAGTGTATACGGCATTATTGCCGGTGATCACTATCGTCAGCACATTATTTTCCTTCTCCACATGGACTGTTCCGAGGTGCCATTGATGCAGATTGCATTTTAGAGACAATAACAACTGTTGTTTAGGAGTTTCTAGATAGGCCTAAAAGAGATCGGCCAACATACTTCTCTTATTTAAATCCTACAAAACGTTATGGGAAACTTTCGAAAGGCACTTTTCTGCACAATTAAATCCATGGTAGGGTAATCAACAGCTAAAGTTGATACTCGTAGGGGAATGGGTATTTATATCTCAACAAATGGTAGATGATATATTAAGTATAGAGAGATGGTGTCAAATAGCTATTAGTGTCAAAGGAGATTATATCCCTCACTAAGAGGCGCTGGACAGACAACCATTTGCACAATGATATTCTTTCAATAAGGCGGTTTTTCTTTGTTTGATTCTGCACTGCATGTGTTATGTTCATTTTTGAGTTAGTATACTTTCTTTATCTTTTAAATACAAATACTGTTTCTGTATCTTGAATTTCAAGCCTCCCGGGTGATTTCCGACGGAGTTAATGCACAACAAATAAACACTAGTTGCCTAAGTTTTGCACATCTGTTTATACGATATAGTTAAAACATGTATTTCAGAGTATAATGTTGGTCTGAATGTAGTTTTAGGAAACTCAAAATTCCAATAGTAAACTAATATTATCTTTCAGAACTTAAATCTTAATATACCATTGTAATCTTAAATCTTCTTATTTTTTATATAATAA
The DNA here is from genome assembly GCA_021605075.1 of Caerostris darwini. NCBI lineage: Eukaryota > Metazoa > Arthropoda > Arachnida > Araneae > Araneidae > Caerostris > Caerostris darwini. Next base: position 25,042 of record BPLQ01003814.1, on the reverse strand, counting down.
TTCCATAATGAAATTTTAATAATTCTGAACTTTAATTCAAAACTACATAAAGTGAAAAATATTTAAACTAGAAGAAAATATATATTTTTAAAAGTAGAGCAATAATATCTTGTGTCGTAGAGAGATCACAGATGACCCAAGAGATATTGAGACAAATTTTGTTTTACTCGATTTTTTACTAGCACAGTAAACTTAATAAAATTCCCCTCATCTTTGAATTAACTATACTTTAAATAAAAAGAAGATAATCTAATTTGTTGCTTAGATAAGACGAGAGAATCGGCTTAGAGAAAGCCTCAATAAGCCAAGAAACCTTAATGCACTTTATGTCAGAAAGATAAAATAAGATGAGAATTCACAATAAATCTTGTTAATAATGCTCTGTTAGAATTTCTGTTGCAACTCAATCTTTACAAAAGTAACTGGATTACTAAAAGTATTTAATCAAATCTCTTCTTTATTTTGTTGGAAAAAGATTTTTAACTATGAATCTCCGTATTTTCTTATTTGATTACTTTTAACTTTCTAGTTAGAAAATCTTTTTGGGTATTAAAAGCAGAAAAATACATTTTATACGAATAAAGTTTTGTAATATTTCGTGAATATTTTAATTTGAAAAATTAAATTTATTTTATTACAGTCAGTATAATTGTCAGGTATTTAAATAGGAATGAAGCAAGAGTTTATTTCATTGGTTCTAAAATATCCTTGTTGTATATCCATATTCTAAGTATTATAAATATATATATATATATAAAGAAATAGTGAACGAAGTGGATACTGAATCAGAATGAATAGATAACAGGGTGAGCACAGAACAGGGTAAATATTAAAAGATATAATTTTCAAAGATTTATCCATGGTGAATTTTGCAATTAAAACATAACCAATGTATAAGACATCTAAATAGCTTTCGTTGAAAACAAGTTAACGGTATTAGTTATGGTGCCATATTTAAATCTATAAATAAAAAAGTTCCCAAAGTAATGGCAAGCAACAATATCATTACAAATATAAATAGTACAAATATCACTCATCGCATCTTTTTTATTATAGAAATTTTATTAATTTTAGTTTGTTAGTTTTATTTAAGCCTCATCTATAGATTTTCTGCTTGTCAAGAGATGATTCAAAAAGTTCAAATGGAGATTCAAATAGTTTACAATTGTAATACTACGGAGTCAAAATAGTTCGAGTTAATCGAAATCATAACCAATTTGAGTTTATAGAATGTTCCAGCTAAAAGATCTTATTATAGTAAAATGATATAGATTCAGAAATACCAAAATAAAAAATTAAAAAAATAATAATAAAAAATAACGAGTACATAGAATTATAAATTAATATTTATTTCAAATGGCATCATTTACATGGTTTAATAAATAAATAGAAACAGTCTAGAGTTGTTTTCTTTGTGCAGAAACTGTCTTTTTCAATGTTTTGCATGTTTATTCAAAATTAGAACTATCAATCTAAATGCTGCGCCATTTACTGAAGGACAATATCTAATATTGTCGTGCAGTGCAGTGCAAAATAAATTATTCTTTTCAACATATAAATCTTCAATTTCATTAGTTTTCTTCTTACAAAAAGAAATTGTTTTATGTTTTAGTCCATTTCTCTCCTCGAAAAATATTGTCTCACTTCTATGAGTTTTAGAACAAAACACACACTCATCGAACAGGATCGTCTGTATTCATTTATCAGGAGACTAGTCTAGCTGCTGTCTTTAAAAAACCAGCCAACCAACCTAATATGAAAAAATGTCACCAAAAAATTCAATATGATACCTGATGAGTTATGTCATAGCCACAGAGCATACGTTGCAGATATTTATATGAGTACAAATAAGTAAATAATTGTTCAATAACCATGTAAAGTATTTTACTTCTCCATATCTATTTTCATGTCATAAAAATATCAATACTCATAAAATATTAATTTTATTTCAGAAAGCTTTCATTTCACTTATAAATGTTTTTTTATTTACTCTCCATTTTTTATTACAATATTATTGCTTAAAAAATCGCATAGTTAATTAAATTGATACACAATTTTCTTTCTTCTTTGTTTTAAAGGATGCCTTTAGAATTGTACAGCCTTCAGTACAATTAAATCCATAGTGAAGCAAAATTTTTAATTGATTATAACCTTATATGTAAATTTAAAAGCCTCTGTTGGAGTAAACAATTATAGCAAAGAAGAAAATTTAATGTTTTTAAACTATGATTATTTAAGAACTTAACTACGAATAATTTTATTTTAATTATAAAAAAACCGTTTTATGAAATAAATTTTTATTTAAAATGCCTAAAATAATTAATAAACTAAAAAATGAAATATATATCATTTAATTCAATGGAAACAAGAGATTGAATAATTATATTTTTCAAAATCTCTGTACATTATTATATCACGAAAGAATAATAGATTATATATTTTATTATTTGTGATATTATCATGAACTATTTATTTCATATCATGAATAATAAAATAAATAATCTTTTTGTAATATTATACAAATAATTACTCATTACATTTTAATTTATCAATTGATTTAATGTATTCCGATGTTACAAAATGTTATTTCACCGAAATTGACTAGTATGAAAAGAATATTCGAGTGCTGCATTTGCATTTAATAAAATTTTCCTCACTAGTAATAAAAGATAATTTTTTCTTTTTTTTTCCTTTCATTCTATTTAAAATGTTCCGTACTGTACATTTTTGCTTAGACTCATAAACACTTTGGGAATAATATTTTATAAAACATACAATGACGATTGGGTACATCGCTGCGCTATAATTAAAAGGATGATAGGAACCGAAACATCAAAAGTTAGTTCTTTGTATTACATCGTATATAAAATGTTGTATCATCGTGTGTGGTGACATGTGATGGTTCAATACTTATCTGATAGAGTTTTAGGCATAAAACGACTAGTGAATTTACTAATCCTAACAAAATGAAAATTACATGAATAACTTCAGATTGTAAGGCTTAGTTATTATTGTGGATTTTTTGTGAACTCCACTAAAATTTTTATTAGCATTTTATATTAAAATATTACTAAGCAATAACTATGACAATTTTTTGTATCTGCTTTCATATAAATATTTTCGTTTAAACTTGATAGTATTATTTAATAAATGTCACTTATTTCAGATTAATGCATCTCCGATATAATATGTTAAAATAATATCGCTGTGGCCAATTATATAATAAGTGGTAACAACTTTTTAACATACTAAAAATACAATATTATCACTTATTTTATTTAAAGTACAGGGTGTGTGGACACCAATTTTACAAAATTCTTGGAGGGGTAGCTTAAACCTAGAGAACATAGAATCACTGCATTATAGGGACAAAATTGTTTTCATACAGTGGGAGTGGACACAGAAAACACTCGAAAAGGGCACCACGTGAATGAGATTGCGGCTTATTAACTAATATACATCAGCAAAAATATTATGATTACTATTAACAAAGACGAACTACGAATGTGTGTCGTTTGCACACAGAATCTTCCAGACGCTGCAGTAGGACATGTGGGAAAAGTGCACTATTTTTGGCATACTGAACTTGGATTATCCCGTACCAGACCTAGTACAGCCTCCTCCATGTTCAGAGTCCTTACTGTTCGTTCACGTCTTATGCGGGCTCTCAGGAAAGGTCCCGAATAGCTTCTGGTGCTGATATCTAAAGAGGCTATGGATGAGAATACACCTCATCGGATATTATTGCAAGTACAAGTTATGTGTAGCTTGTCCATTGCACTCCGCAACGGTGTAAGAAATATTGATATCCACTAGCTCCATTATTATATGATCAACCATTCTATTACCACTAAATAGTGATTAATGAAGAGCCTTTTCGAGAACGCTCGGAATTCCCGTCCCCGGGCAGCGCCATCTAGCACCTCTGGAATTCATTTCTGAACCAGCATGGTTATATGATTCCGAGTTGTCTACATATACCCTACTCCTACTAGACGTTTGTAAACCTGGGCTGAGATAACTTATATAAAGAAATGTTAAAGGATATAATTTGTCTAATAATATAAAAAATACATTTAAAACATTTAAATATTGTCAGACGTCATGTCAAAATTGCATAACTTATAATAGTCGTAATAATTTTGAGTCTTCCCATAGGTTATGCTACGAAAAAACATTTTCAAATATAACTTTAAAAAGCTTTAAATTATATTCTTGGCTTGCGATTAATTTCAAAAGTTTTAAGAATGTTCATTTAAAACAGTTAATGAAATAAAATTGTACAGTTTAAGAAATGAAAAAGATATAGCTTTTGTCGGCAGCTTTTCACTCCAAATTGAAGTTGTGCTTTTTTAATTTAAAACTTTATTATTAATTTTACAATTAATAAAGCGCTGTATGTCTACCAATGTCTATAAGTGCATCAACATTATAAAACTTCAAGTATACGAGACGATAGTACGTGATAGAGTTATTGAACAGGGAGGAATTATTTTTATATTATCTCATGACATAGGAGAATAAGAATGATGCCTCTATCACGAGATTTACTATTTACTATTTCATTAATTTTTTAGAATTAAAAAAATTCTTAAGTTATAATATTTAAGTAATTGGTTCTCAACAATCATAATGACTTAAAACTTAACGTCATTTAAAATATTTTAGGCACCGAAAACTTTGAATTCAGTTATTAACTACGTCAATTGAAACACGTCGAATATTCTAATTTACTGTACTATCATAATGTGACGATAACTCATTTAGCAGAATTAGTTGTAATGTACAGTATAAAATTGTAGTATTGTTGAACTTACTATTTAAAAATGTTTTAGTTTGTTATTTAATATAATATCACTTCAAAATGTAATTATATGTTATCCAAAAAAGAAGTAATTAATCAATACTAGTTTATATTCCTAAACTCAAAAATAAATAGGTAAATAAGTTATTTTAAATTTAGAATCTTTACAGCTGAATTGTTATTTTTAAATTAATAATTATGTTTTTATATTTAAATAAAATTAAAATTTATTGTATTTCAATTTTATTATATTATTAAAAAAATTACTTTTTGATTATATGAATGGCAATAATGGTGAATTATATTATTTATCATCTGAAATATGGAGCACACGCACTCACGAAAGCATGCACGCACGCACACACACACACACACACACACACACACTTTATATATATATATATTTATAAGCGAACAAAATCACTTGGTACGTATATAGGCCATTAGTTAAAATAAAAAAATATTAAAACTTAAAAAGAAATCTTGTAAAACTTAAAATTACACTTAATAAATTCTAGTTGTAAAACTTAAAATTATATTTTTTCACCTAAATCTAAAGAATATTAAGTAAACTTCAAATTGTTAATGGTTAAAATATTAATTGTTATCCATTATTATGATACGCTTACAGTTTACTATAAAAGTTTTGAGTAACCTACATTGGTAAAATAATTACTCGGGTGAAAATTTCATTAAAAGAAAATGAGATGGAAATCCTTTTTACAAAAATAATTGCATAGTAAGAGATTAAATTACTTTCCAATTAATAGTATGTGCAGTATTTAGAATTGATTCTTTCTCCAATTAATAAATTTCATTTTTAAATTATGTTCTGCATTTATTTCTAACTATATCTTTTTCATTTCTTAAACTGTACAATTTTATTTCATTAACTGTACAATTTTATTTCATTAACTGTACAATTTTATTTCCTTAACTGTACAATTTTATTTCATTAACTTGTTAAGAATGTCTCCGACAAATTGGATCATTCTTAAAACTTTTGAAATTAATCGCAAGCCAAGAATATAATTTAAAGCTTTTTAAAGTTATATTTGAAAATGTTTTTTCGTAGCATAACCTATGGTAAGACTTAAAATTATTATGACTATTATAAGTTATGCAATTTTGACGTGACGTCTGACAATATTTAAATGATTCTCGAATGTTCGTGAAGTTCTGTAACTCTTTATTCTTTCCAGAAATTTAAATTCTGTCTAAATATAGTGAGTTAAATATGCCTCATACATTTTTCATATAAATATTTGTTTCTCTTGTCTGGCAAGAAAAAAAATAAAAATTCAAAAACTTTTTACTTAGTGTTAAAAATATATTTTCTAAAACTATTTCTCTAGTAAACGGAAATATGTATCTGCTTCATTAAATAATAACACAGAGAATGTTTGTTTATGAAATATAAATTTTCAGTTCATAAATTTCAGTTACCTTTTTTGTAGTTTATTATTATGATATACTACTGTGCCCAAAAAGTAAGATCAATTAATTTTTTTTTCAAAAACTCTTTATTTATTCTTTCAAATTTATTTCATGGCCTTCAAATACACTTCTGCCAACTTTTTTTTCAATCATCAATGCATGCTAAAAAGTCATCGGCAGGGATGGCCTTCAAAGCGCGTGGCGATTCACGTTGATTCGCTTCAATCAATTCACAACGGTATCCCCGGTGTGATCTTTTGAGTTTAGGGAATAGCTAGAAGTCGCACGGGGTGAATACGTGGTTGTAGAACGATATGGGTTTCATTTTCGGTGAAAAAGTCGCAGAGAATCAATGCAGTGTCAGCTGGCACATTCAGTGTTTTCGGTACCAGTCGTGATTTAAAGCGTTTGAGCCCCAAAATGAAATTGACCGATCCTTTTGAAATTCCAACATCATCAGTAAGGTTTCTAATTATAAATCGACGGTTTGCAAGCACCAAATCCTTAATTTTTTGAACGTGAATTCGTCAGTTGAGGTTGACGGTCGACCAGAGGGTTCTTCATCTTCAACGTATTCTCTGCATTCTTTGAACTATTTATACCACATTTAAACATTTCTTTCCGAAATAGGAATGCTCACCGAATGCCTTCTGCACCATTCTATACGTTCCGTCAAACAAAATTTAATGAAAGTTCTTTGCTCAATTAATTCTGACATTTCGGAAATCACCGGAATTAGTTTTAGCGTCTCACAAAGCCAAGCGTAATTCAAACACTGATGAATATTTTGACGTGAAATTTCACACAGATATCAAGGACAGTGCCAGAAACCTAAAAAAAAAAAAAAAAAAAAAATCCATAAGCGCCGGGAATTTTAAATTGAAAATTGGTTGTACTTTTTGGAAAATTGGAAGTTAACAATTATAATTATAGAAGTTAACAGACGTAATATGTTATTAGTTAAAATTTAATACATACAATTAACAAGGTTTTTAGAAGTTTATATTGCATCGAAGGTTTATAATTGTTATAGAAGGGTTTATAAGATAGGTATAGACAAAGCATAAATCTTAACTTGAATGTTTGAATCGTCTTTTATGATCAAGAAACTGGGCAAGCCGATAAACTTTAACGAAAATATGACAGTTTTTCTCTAAATTTGTTTAAAAATGATTTTTAAAGTTACCCCAAATAGGGTTGCCCTTTCTAGCGTCAAACTTTATCACTTTGTGATTTAACACTGCTTAGTGATTGGAATGAAATATCAATACATCATTTACATATTAGAATCTTGTATAGTATTGAGATGTTTCACAAAATGTTAATAAACGTTCGAAATGGAGAATCAAGACAAAAGTCTCCAACACTGCATCTTTATTTTACAACAGAGATCTAGTGTTCTATCTGAAATATTAACGAATGATATATCAATGTATAAAAATGAAAGGAATAGTGGTTAGTGAGAGGATTTTTAGGGATAACTGACTTTCAGTGGCCATCTCCATCGTCTGCAAAGGGGTGCAAAGAAACATATGCATCCCTTAGACTTTTGTGTCTTGAAATTAAAATATTTCAAAATATTTCTTTTATTATACCACAATAGATATTTTAACACTTACAAAAAATTTTTTCTTTCTTCTGACGCTTACATTTTTTCATCTTGTAGGAAAAAAATTATTCCATCTAAACTAGTTTCCGGGAAAAGAATAGAAAAGTTTTGCTGTCTCTGAAAAGTACCTCTCGGTCAATGTCTGTAGATGAAAACAAGGGGTAAGGGCGAAGAATTACAGGAGGCATTCTTTTCTTCCAGTTCGTGGTCTATAAAACTGATCTTCTAAAAGTGCACATCTCAGCATATCGCATCTATGAGGAGTTGAATCGCCCACTATTGGCGGTCATTGCTTTTGCAAACGAACAATAGTCATGAAATTTGGCTTAATCAATTTTTTTTGCTGAGGTTATGTTTGGGGAGTTGTATCGTCTGCTATTGCTAATAACTACTTTTGTAAACGTGCAGTAGTCATGTAATCTGTATTTTTCTTTTTTTTTTCGCTCAAATTGTAATTTTTTTTTCTTAATTTTTCGATTCGACAATATAAGAGGAATCAGCAATAGCTTTTAAATTGTTTTAATTCTGGTGAAATAAATTCCAAACATTAATTTGAAGCAGAAAAATGTATATTGAATAACAGCGAAGAAGTAGAAAATCGGCTGTCACAAACGGAAAAGGAAATACAAATACAGAACATTCTGCGTCTTTAAATTTGGCTATTTTAGAAGCATACCAAATTTAAGATATTTAGTGCGTCTGAGGCGTTGAAAAATTGTTATGCATTCATGAATACTTCTAAAATAAATAGTGGTTTTCAGGATAGTACGCTAGAACTGTGACCTTATTTAAAGAAAGTAAGACCTTGAACTTGACCTTTTTCCGAATCTCCTGAGCCTTAGATAGAGCGACGTGAATCTATTATGGTGATGGGGAAATTGTTCCATCCATTCATTCATGCTCCTGAATTAACTGGGAATTGGCGTTACAAGGATTCGTCTGCTGGGGCCTGCATTCTTTTAAATTCATTGAAAAATTCCAGTTTGTTCATCATTTTATTTTCTTTTAAGTTGTCCTTATTTTGGATTTTACAATTGAAGGCAGCGGGCGTCATTTCTGCAGTTCTACTCTACGACGATAATTTAAAGGACTTGCAATGATTCTCAGTTAATCAGAGGTAATTTTCAATTATGTTTCTCTAAAATCAGGATATTTAAAAACAAATAATCTACGATAGATTATAGAATTGTTCTTCCTTAATTAGAAAAAAAAAACATCACACATAAGCATTCCTCATCATTCTAATATTCCAGCAGAATCACTCAACTCTTATTTTAGATCATCAATTTTTTTAACAATTTTCAGATATAATTTTACATCATAAAAAAAGATTTACAACACTGTTTTAAGTTCATTAAATATTTTAATCATATCCGATAATTAACTCATATCTGCAGATGAAAATAAATTAGAAACACTGACAAAAACACACGAAAAAAGCTATGAAAAAGTAATTGCTGACATAAAAAACTAAATTAACTGTAGAAGCTTTACAAGAGTACAACGTAGATATTTTCCCGAATATCCATAAACCTAAAAAAATTTTTTTACTTAACTTGCCTGTTACAATGCAAACTGCTCGACGATCTTTTTCAACCATGGAAAAACTACTTCAGTAACAGTACATCTGAAATATTTTTAAATGGACTATATTTGTTATACATATATAAATATATATACGTGGGGGGAGAAGTCTTAAATAATTCCGTCTGTATGTTTCCAATTTTTGCCAAACATAAATATTATATGTTTGTTGTTGTTGTTGTTTCTTATCCCACTTGGCTGGCCAAGCCCACAAGCCCATATGGACTCATGATTGAAGGGGAAGGAAGCAGCTTCTGTTGTGATGGAGCACCCGTAGGTAGAAGCCTGACTTTTGCTCCGTGACGCTCTTACAGTCATAGAAGACCGGGACCTACGGCTTAAAGTGGATTCCGAACCACTACAAACATCCATGGCACCGCCGGGATTCCAACCCGAAACCTGTGGCACCGAGCGCCAGAGCGCTAGACACTCGGCCATTCAGGTCCCAAATTTGCCAACGGCACGCGGTGTTCCCAGGTGGTCACCCACCCAAGTACTGACCGCGCCCAATGATGCTTAACTTCGGTGATCTAACGAGAACCGGTATATTCAGCATGGTACGGCCATTGGCTACAAAAACATACATATATATATATATATATATCTATATATATATATATATATATATATATATATATATATATATATATATATATATATATATATATATATATATATATATACATATATATATATATACATATATATATATATATATATATATATAATTTTTGACGGGACACCCCCTCGAAAGTCAGTTCATTATACTCGCACCTTTTAATCTTCTTTTAAAATTGTTATCAATTTTACAATGATGGTGGATTCCACCGATTTTCGTTTGTACGAATTTTTTGTTTCCATTGTATATTTATTGTTTTCCTTAAAAGTTTTCGTAATTTTTATAACTTGGTAAAAATTATATCAATCCACGAATAGTCTTAAATAGAAGGAATAAATTTTTATCAGATCAATTAAAACTAAAGTAATTGCTTCTTTCGGGGCAAGACACCCTCCCCCTCCCCCCCAAAATAAAAAAAAAATTACTTCTCTGATTGCTCTACATGTCGTAACTTTAACTCGAAATTTCTACTTTTTACTCTACAAACATTTAACAACTAACTTCTATGGAATTTTGTATGAGTGAAAACATAAATAACTCTCCCCAGACAGTATGTCATTGGGAGATTCCCACACTCAATGTTACAAATGTCCTCGAATTTCTCGTTTTGAAAGCCGTGAATACAACTCACTTAACTAGTGGAATAAAGTTTTCCTACCTTGCAATCCAGTCTGCGTAAGCTGCAATTAGATTACAAGATACGCAATTAATTATAAATTTCAGCATTTGAAATTTCCCTAGTGAGTCACCATTTGATTTAATACGCTACCAAAAACGTCTTATTAAACATTTTCAGTGCTAAAAATCATACGAACTTTGCATCACACAGCACTTGCCTTTTTAGCGGCAAGTTTTATTTGCAATCTTGAATGGAAGCTTGATTCAGGTAGATTAATCTTTATGTAGATTACCAAGTTAAGAAGATATTTTATAGCTATGCAAATGAATCCCACTAACAAGAGAGCCCAAATCCTTTATACTACTCAGAACATGCTTTGTTAATGCTCAAATTTGCGAAATCTCTATCAATCAGGCAGAAATGTTCTCAAAGTTAATTGTATCCCAATGCGATTGAATCCCAATGAATTACATAAGACATTTAGCAAGCGGAATTCGGTTGAAATTTTCTAATTACCATTTCCCTGCCTTTGCTTTCTGTCTGTAGTTACAAGCGAGTTTAGAACTTCAATCGGCATTTGCATATTAATTAAAGGAATTACAGGGAAACTATTTAATTGATATTTTAAGTGCGTGGTACATTATAACGGATTTTGCCTAGACTTTTAAAGGCAGCTTGAAAATAAAAACTGTTCTGCATGAATACGATTGGGATTAATTTAAATAATTTTCTCTAGCAATTAAATGAAAGTATAAAAGTAAAATCAATCAAGTCACTCTCTCGTACATAGAATTAAAAGATAGATAAGAGGTTTTATTTGGATTCAAATTGAATTTCTGCAAATTTTATTCACGGTTATTGGAATATATTGCAAAGTAGAGGAAAAATAATTAAGTGCTTAACAAATGTAATTAAAACTAAATAAACTTGTAAAATAATGATGTGAGATAAATTAAATTGATCCTTCTCATTTTTACCGATGAATTTAAAAAGTCTTCTTGACATACTAACCATAACCATTCTTTTATTCAATGTTAAATGCTCTTACATAATTCTCTTCTTGAAAAGAAAATTTTGAGACAATCAGTTGTTTTATAGGGTTGTAACTTCATGAACTAATGATAATATTATGATAAGCTATAAAGTTACCAAAATTATTAATCCAGTAACTTCTTTGAAATTATTAATGCCCATCAAAAATATCGGATTCTTCTTCTTATTATTAATATAACGATATCAATTTCTTTATGCTTCACATAGTCATCATGAGATTTAGAGTGTTTAGTGGTAAACAATTTTTAATAGAGCAGAGGTATATAAACATGTAAATATAAGAAGTTAAAAACACTAATATTATAAAAAATCCAGTTTAACTCATCCATTGGTATCGTGTTCAGTTAGCATACAAGGAGGATCAGGTACTTATACTTTAGATCAAATGCATATTCCTCACGTTTCAGAAACGATATGGCACGTTGGTAATTGCTTAACGTGCAAACATCTCACGTAGACAGTTAGGTTGCCTGGCTAGAGTTATTCGCTTTTTTTTCCCATACGACAAACTAGTTCGTGACAGTTATCTTTAAAAATCCTCCCGTAAGGCAAGAAGAAAATACAAAAAAATAACAAAACAAAAAGAAACCCCACAATATTTAACTTTATACTAAATACACAATGATATTTATAAAGAAAACTAACTTTAAAAATACAATCTAATGAAAACAAATTTACAATTGATAAATTTACAAAGCTTCACGGGTTAATTTCTTCCAGAGTTAGCAAGGTTTCTATGAAGGGTCTTTCTTATGTAATTGAAATTTGTTCAATGGAAATTTATATGCTAAAGAATATAAATATTTACAAACAATTACATAAATTATGAGAACGAAAATGAAACCATGGATTTTTCCTGCTTAGTTAAAAAGTAACTGTTAAATATAATGCGATGGTACATAATAATTGTTTGAACTTTCTTTTAAATAGCAAATTTCTATTTTAAAAATGTAAATCATTTTCATCATTGTTAAGTATTAACAAATAAAGCATATAATGTTTTTTTAAAAGTGCTTTAGAATAATTATTATCGCGTAGTTTTAAATAATTATTTAGGAAAATTAAGAAGCTGCATATTAACTTCCCATGCAAAATAATTCGAAAACAACATTTACATTTGGCATACACCGACAGACAATACATCTGTAAAGCATCTTGCATACATGAATAGAAAAGAGCTGCAAGTCACAAAGGAACATCGGACATGTTGCGAAATCTTGCGAATAGTATGCATCGTTCATTAATAAATTTGGAAAAGGGAGGTAAACAAATCAACGATCAATGGAAGCTGCAGTGTTTGGCAGGCAGCCCGGAACATGAAGTGGTCATTGCAATGATTGATGGTATAGATGAGTGTGACAGAATCTATTATATTAGCAGGGCATAAACAATATATTTTGGCCAAAATAACAATTCCTAGAGAGGCGATGCCAGATGCAAGACGATGCTATCCTGGAGAGATCAGCAGCATGTAAGATGCATAATTTCTACAAATGGTTTCCAAAGCTGGAATTGATTATTGGCACATGCTGGCTTCCCCCAGACTCGTTCAATTTCTGAACTCGCACTGTGTTAGGAGTTGTATCACATGAAATTATTCGTAATGTAACCAACCTAGTGTAGTTTTCGTCATACATCAACCCTAAAGTAGATGAAACTGGAGTTGGGTAAAACACATTGACATTGAATCAAATGAATCATACTTCTGCTTGCTTTACTAAGAGATTCAAAGAAGGGTATCAACTAGGCAGTGTCCACGGATCAATGCAGGGGAAACGACAGTCTCATGTTTTGGGATGTGACATCGTTAGCAATCTGTGCATTAAACCATTGGGGTGAGTCAATACTAGGGTCTGACTGTTAGTCCAGTGGTACTTCATATCGATTCCGAAATGCACTGCAAACCTTTCATCAACCGTCTGTGAGCTGTTAGTGATATATGTTACCCCCGAGGTTCCACCGTTATTTTATGAACTGGTAAGTGGCTAAATAGCCCTAAACATGGGACCATGCAGCTAACGTGCAGGAGGATTGAATCGGTTGGCTTTGTTGGCGTCGAATCCATTGGCGGTATTGTTGTAGTGACTGCTTTCAGAAAAAAAGACTTAGTGTTAATCGTAACAATGTGTATAAAAACAAGTCATATCGATTCCGGAAGGCTCTGTCGTTCCTTCAACACCAGTCTGTGCGCTGTTAATGATATATATATGTTACCCTCCGATGTTCAACCTTCACTTTATGAGCATGTAGAGGGCGACATAGTCATCGGTATGGGGGTGTGGTGTGAGCTATTTTCTCATCCGTGGCAAACACGTTGTTTTTATGTGGACTTTTTGTATGGAGAAGTCAATTTCAGTGAACGTATGTACAAAGATGGCTCCAGCTGGATTTTTCTGGACTGGCTCGCATAGTATGAATTTGTTGTCCCGCCTTCCATTTGGACAGACATTTTGCTTGACCTTAAATAATTGAGAAAAAAAAAAGAACTAAAATTTAAATTTGGGACTCTTTGGAATTTTCTAATATTATAAATGTTGCACATTCGAAATTAGAAAAGGAATTGACGGTCAGATGGATAGACAAGCGGAAAAAAATCACAGACACACCCAAGGATGCATTTGAGTGGATTACTTCCACCGTTCCACCTCTTCGAATTCTCTTTCAGTCCAAAACAATTTTCTTGTCCATCAATTGCATAGGCATTCTGTTCACGATTAATAGTCTGGTTTCCAACCACTCTTTCTTTATTTGGAAGTTCAACATATTATTCACTAAGTCCCTCAAACACCATTAGTAATAATTTAATTATAAATAATTAGATTATATATGGTCTTTTTGAGATCTTGCTTTGTATTATACAGAATTTCTATTAAGAGTAACACTATGCTTCGTTAAATCCTTAATTGTGGCATATGTAAGTATTTTCTAATTAATTACATTCTAAGAAAAAAAGATAATGAAATGGATACGCAATGCTAGTCATTTACTTATATTAAGGATATAAAAATTAGATATATGCTTCGTAATCAAAACTCTTAAAATGTGAGTACGCTAATTATTAATTTTTATTTATTTAAATATTTACTAAAATCTCAATTTTTTTCTTTATTTGGTAATATCTAGCAAATTATTTGTTCTTCATCAGTATTTAACAATGAATTAAACTGCTTTATGATTAGCGTGTTGAAATTCTGATTGTGAGGAATTTATTTAGAGTGATCTTGTGTTTATTCTGGGCATTAGTAAAATAAATTAGTTGACTGAAAAATCACTCCATTCTGTTTGATTCAATGGAATCAGATGTCAGTTCCCATATACCACAACTGAAGAAGTCATTGTTTACAGCTGTGACAACATCAGAGACCAACATTGATTCACCTAATGGTGGCCAACAAACTTCTCGGTTTCAAAGATGTAATCATAAATATTTAAGTACTCTAGTATTGGAAAAACATCTCGATGATTATATCAAAAGTAACAATAAAAAATATCAAAATAAATTTCCTAAAATAATTAATAGATTAAAAATAACCACCACCACCGCCAAAAAAAAAAAAAAAATGAAATAATATTGTTACTATGTATGTCTTGGTTACAAAATATTATATTGAGGGTGAAATTTTTAAAACAACATGATACATTATTTTTAGAATTTATGAATTCGATTGAAATATTACAAACCGTATAAATGAAGGAGGCACATGTAATTTTAAACAAATAATCCATATTTTTTAATTTTCAAAAATGCATTATTGATAAGTTGATTATCCAATTTTATTTATACACTACTGATCATTAAAATTGCTACACCAGGAAGAAATACCTATAACAAAATGATATTTATTGGACAAATATATTATACTGGAAATACATGTGATTACAAAACATTTGGGTGAATAGATACTGAGAAATCAGTACGCGGAACAACTACCTCTGGCAGTAATAACAGCACTTATATGCCGGGACATTGAGTCAAACAGAGATTGTATGGCATGTACAGGTACAGATGCCCATGCAGCTTCAACACGTTGCCCCAGTTCATCAGCCGTAGTGACTGGCCTATGGTGAGAAACCATGGACAAGCGTTTTCAAGTGGCGATAGATTTGGTGAACGTGCAGGCCAGAGCAACAGCCGAACATTTTCCGTATCAAGGAAGGTCCGTACAATACCGGCAACATGCGGTCGTGCATTATCCTGCTGAAACGTAGGGCTCCGCTGTGCTCGAATAAAGGATAGAGCCACAGGGTCGTAACACACTAGCCGTCATTGTGAAAATGAGGTGACCGAGACTTGTACCCAATAACACCCCCATACCATCACGCCAGGTGATGGGCCAGTATGACAATGACGAATACACGCTGCCAATGTGCGTTTACCACGAAGCCGCCGAACACGGATGCTGTTAACACAATTTTGATGCTGTTAACAGAACGGGTATTCATCTGAAATATGACGTCTCGCCATTCGTGTGGCCAGGTTCATCGTTGCTCACACCATTGAAGACGCTCTTGTTTGTGATGCAGCGTCAAGGGCTGCCGCTAGCCATAGTATCCGAGATGAGAGTCCATGCTGCTGCAAACGTCGTCGCACTGTTCGTGCAGAAACTTGTTGTCCTGCAAACCCCAATTCTTGACTCAGGGCTCGCGACGTGGCTGAACGATCCATTAAGGCCATGCGGGTAACATGCGGTTTTCTCGGCTGCTAGTGATAGGGGGCCGTTGAGATCCAGCACGGCGTCCCATATTACCGTTCCTGAACCCAACGATTCCATATTCTGCTAACAGTCATTGAATCTCAACCGACGCGAGCAGCAATACTGCGATACAATAAACCGCAATCGCGGTATGCTGCATTTCGACCTTTATCAAAGTCAGAAACGTGCGGGTACGCATTTCTGCTTCTTACACGAGGCATCACATCAACTTTTCACCAGATAACAGCGTTCAAATGTAATTTGTGTATGAGAAACCGGCTGAACAATTTTCTCATTTAAACGCATTGTAGGTGTCGCTACCGGCTCCTTCTTTGTCTGAATACGCTGAAAAGCTAATCATTTGCATATCACAGCACCTTCTTGCTGTCGTTTAAATTTTACGTCTGTAGCATATCGCCTTCTTGGTCTAGCAATTTTAAAGGCCAGTAGTGTATTTTGATGAGATATAAATTATTGTTTGGAAAGATAAATATTTTAAAATTTGTGAACATTTTGTTTGGCGAAGCATTTATGAAATTCCGCAAATCTTCTGAAATGGAACCGAGAAATTCTTTGTTAAGTAGGCAAAGATGTGTTTATAACGTGTAGGCAAAGATGTGTTATATTGATGTGTTATAGCATAACAAATTAAAAATATTGGTGCAGCTAGAGCCCACTTAATTATTTTTCATTAACAGTTGTGAGAGATATTTGCAAATAAGTTCTCGCTTGGAAAATAATGGAAAAAGGCATAACTTTCATTATGTTAAGTGCTTTTTTCGATGCCTACTTCCCGGTTCCTCTACATGATGTCTATGTTTTTTTAATTCTCAAACTATATTAAAGTCTAATGAAAGGACAAATAATTGCTGATGCTATTCGGAAATTAGAAAAAAATATATTTACAGTGATATTTGTTTTGTTTTAAAGAAAATTAATTAAATAAGGAATGACTATGGTTATGTTGTGGTTCAATTCGTTCCAAAGAAAACATTTTTGTAGTATTTGCAGTAATCAGTAAATAAATATAAAAATAACAATTATATTGATTAGAATTGCAGATAATGAAAAATACTATAAAATATTTGCCTTTAAACATTAACAATGCATGGAGCCGACTCACCGCTGCTTTTCTTGTGGCTGATCTTGTCATTGGCAAGATTTCTTTTAAAAGTAATTTAATTGATGGATTTTTGATACACCTACAGATTTTGATGAAAGATTACAACATGAATATGAACTTTAATAAAAAAAAAGAAAATATTAAAGTATTCAAAGAATTAGCTATTTTTTGGACTATTCTTATTTAATGAAACCCACTTAATTTTTTTTTTTAATACCTACATAAGTTACATAACTTACATAAGTACGAATGCAAAGAAAAAATAATAACTAAAAAATCAGCCAGAATTTAAATGATCATATTTTTAAATTTCAGCTAAACATACATAGAAACAAAAACGTCTGAAACAGCCAAATTTTTTAAACTTTTTAACGTAAAAAGGCTTTTATAATTTAAACGAAAGAGCAATTCGAATCATGTAAAAATTTAAAG
The DNA here is from genome assembly GCA_021605075.1 of Caerostris darwini. NCBI lineage: Eukaryota > Metazoa > Arthropoda > Arachnida > Araneae > Araneidae > Caerostris > Caerostris darwini. The sequence continues at coordinate 7,068 of BPLQ01003814.1, read as the reverse complement.
TAACTTTTCAATGCATTTTTAAGGAAAAAAAAATCTCCAACAAAGGTTTTGTGCCTCTCGGAAATAAATCTCTTTTCAAAGTAATTTAATATAATAAAAGGAAAGGGTTAAAAAATACCAAATGCAAACTCAAGTTCAAGGAGTTCTTTGATAATTTTTCCCCCAAAAATAACATCACTTCATTTGCATGCATTGAGTCACTTTTCCAAAACTTTCCTCCTATAAGAAATGTTCAAAAGACAATACGGTAAAAAAATAAATTAATATAAAAATAAATAAAATAAAATTCATTTGAAGAAAGTTTAGAAAAAGAATAGCTAAGTGAAACATGTTTTCTTAGATCGGATGTAAATAAATTTGGTAATAAAAACTACTGAATTTAAACAACAATATCGTGGCAGAAATAAAATATATTAGCTGTCATTTATTTACAGACTGAATAATAAAAAAAATGTATTACGAAGTTTATATTTTCCCAAAAAATTAAAACCCATTTTTTTTAACATCAGTGGGATTCATGTTTCAATTATATATGCCATAAGCGACTCACATATGATTAATGAAGAAAGGACTTTTAAGGAAAACTGCTCTGAATTTACGTGTCGTTTGTGAGTAAACTCAGATTCCCCCAGACAGCCTGACTATCGATTAGATATATTTTACACACATTCCAATAAACGTCATCGAGTCTTATTTAAAATATTGTTGAACTGGCAATTTAATACATAGACACGATCAGATGATAAAGGTTTTTTTATTTAAAACTAAGACTTTGCAAGCAGCTGAAACGTGCAGAACAAATCTTGCAAATGCCCACCACGTTGCCTAGTAGATGGTGTGCATTTTACATTCAAGGGGTTTCAAATTGGAAACTATACTGAATTTTATTTTCAGAAATGGAGTGACTCAATGACGATTGTGTAAATATTTTTTATAGTCGGTCAGGTTTCTCCGCCGGTATTTCCTCGGGCTGTGTCCCATACCACACATGCAGATTCATAGATAGTTATTTGTCCGTTCTTGGTATACATAAGTCTAAATATATAAGCTCCACCAATGTACAAAAAACTCTCACAAACGTTAAGAAAAATTATCTAAAAATCATGATCAAAACAGTTTTTAAGAAGACATAACAAAAAAGTAAGTTTTCTTAAATATAAATAATGTTTAAAAAGGACACTTTGAAAACAAATATGTAGGCCAAATGACCAATTAAATATTTAAAAATTAAATTTTGCATGATAACTGAAGCACAAAATCATGTTATTGAGAAACTGAAAACCGAAGCGTTTTTATTTTCGTCAAATGATATGAATGAATAATTAATTAAAAGTGACCCAATTAATTTCGAAGAATACCTAGATTGAATGAAATTATATTTTTTTAACATAGTCAATGATTTCTTTCTATTTCATCTCAACCTCTTAATTATTATATACATATTTTAAAAGCAACAAAGCAGATGCCTTTGAAGGAAATAATTGAAAATTACCTGTCTAGCACGAGTTAAATTTTCTTACATAAATATTATGTCTTAGTCTGAATAATTGAATGAACAGGATGCATCAATGGAATGAGATAATCAATGTGTAAACAGCATTAAAATAAAAAAATGAGCAACTTGCTTAAGCACTAATTAACTTTTATAATTAATACAAAAATGGCTACGTCTAGTTAAGAAATTGATTGTGGACAGCTATGCAGAAATATAAGTAGCAGCGTTGAAAGAAAAGGATAGTCACCTAATTAAAATTTTCCTAACAATTTTATTGGTTTTGAAGGTAAAATATTTGTTTACCCATAATTGTGAATTTTTACTATGATTATTGTCATTTGTTGAACAAAGGCTGGTTTTTTTTAAGTTGGGAAACAATTTGTTTTCCAAAGCTTATATAGCAGCATTTTGTCCACAAAATTTGTGAATAAAAGTTTTTCAGAAGTGCAACACGTCTGTGTCCTCGAAAGAAGGCTCGAGACGAATATTTTGTGGAAGTTTTTTTACAATTAATTAGAAGGGATTTGTGTTTTTTACAAGGAAAATACCCTGATACAAGGTGAAATACAAGGTGAACTTAGGCACACGTCAAGTATTTTATGGGAATTATTTGAAATGACGTTTACAAATGATGTGTTATACGACTGTGTTCTAATTTACTCTTTGAATTCGACTTAGAAAATGAAAGTAGAGATTTAACTTGTAACCTATGTCCCTGAAAAGACATGACAAATTTATATCAACATCGCACCAAATTAAGCCATAGTTGAGCACATAAAGAATTAAAAATTAGCCCAAAATGAACCAAAAATTTACAGTTATGTAAAATTTTAGATAGAAGTCTGATAGAAGATAATCATTGTCATTGATAATTATACCTCATGAAATTAGGGATTGTCTGTTTGACCTTCACAGTTCGAAACAATTACAGATAGGATATGGACTAAGTGATGATTTTCTGCATCGGGATTGGTGATAGACCATGGGCTGAGAAAGTGTCAACTCCGATGAGAAGTGAAGGAAGCTGATCCCTCCTATCTTGACGGAGTTTCTTAAAGGGGGCTTTTTAGAGAAGAAGCAAAGGAGTTCTACGACTTGTCGACAAAAAGTGTTATTTTTTCTTTTTTAAAGTGATTGAACAGCCTCGAGTTTTCACCTGTTTACAAAGCTAACCCCTTGTGGTAATTATCACGCCATTTGATAATTAAAGTCTATCGGAGACCGATGAATTTGATACGTCGTAGAATCGAGAACTCTGAAATGGAGACCTCTGAATCTTTGGAGTGAACTACACTTGCAGATCAAATTTAATTCACTTTTCATTTCTTTTCTGAATATTAATTTGTAATAAATAGAGTTCTGCACACACACACACATATATAATAATTTACAGCGCAGTAAAGAAATAATTTACTGCTCATTTTTCATGAAAATAAGCAAGTAAAAGTATAGGTAGACATGGGGTAAGAAGCATGGAGTACTAAGCAAATAAGCAAGTAAAAGTGTTGGAAGACAGGGAGTAAGAATCATAAAGTAAGCAAATAAACGTATTAAGCATGAAGTATAGGGCCAGTAAAATTAAAATAAAATGAAGGTTTCATAAGAGAAAGCGATATAATTTTAATATTTTTTAACTAGTAAGACGTGAATTACAGGCAAACAGTTGCTGTATTTTCTGAAAAAGAGTTTAAAAATTGATTGATAAAACAAAATTTACCTGCTATGGAGAATAAATCTTGATTGATTTTTCTCAATGTCTCTGTCCATTGTCCATAAAGAGAAACGTAGAGAAACAGAAGTCTTTGTGAATGGTATGGTGCCCAACAGACGAAAAATGCTACCACGACAGTCACTGAAATGAGGAAAAATACACATAATACATAATTTAAAAAACTAATATATATTTAAACAGATATCTTTTTGTAAATAGATAAAAACGAACTTGTTGAAGTCTACAATGAATATACGAACGGACGAAATGTACAGCGAATTTGTTGTATATTTGATATTTATTAAAAAGGAAAAGTTTTTGTCATAAGAAGTTATCAAAATCTGATGCTTTATAGACGAATATTTACAAAAAAATAATTATAATACAAATAGCATTATGCAAACAATTATATACTTTAAAATAGATTATGTTTTAGATTCAAAACATTAATTTAAGTTGTATCCAAAGCTTCATTGTTCGACAGTTGAAATGTTTCATTTTCCTCTTTAAAATTATCTACATAATTCAATCCTCCATAGAGTATTCAATTTATTTGACAATTGTTACTATTTAATTGTACCTTTATATTAAGTTTAAATGTATATTCAAACATTAGATTATTTAAATTGTCAATACAATTCTAAGCAGTGATATCAAGTTAATTTATGTATTAGAAATAAACTCGGAGCCTTCTTTAGAATTAGAATAGAAAGATGAAATAATTAGTGACAAAATTCAAGAGACAATGCCTTATATTGAAGTCAATTGGATGATTAATTAAGTCGTTTTAAAGAATCCAGTGTTTGAAAAGGATGACAGGGCGTTTTATAAGTGCTTTCATTTGTGAAGCAAAATAAACGATATCAGCTTTTAATTTGTATTTTATCTCTCTTTCAAAATTTATGCGACGCAAATGTTTTAAATCAGAATTTTTATTCTAGAATACTGGGTAATTAATCATTGAAGTTGATTTATTAGTTTATTGCATATTCAAGTTGTTCATTTAAAATAAGATTTCCCTGGCACCTCTGACATAAATTTCGTAATTAAAATTAACAAATTATTTAACGAGAATAATTTTACTAATTTTTACCCAATTTTCTCTAGATTGATTTTCAATTATTCATTAGTCCGTTTCGCTTGAAAGTGGTATGATTCTATTTTTATAAAACATTAGTTAATAAAAGTTTTTGTAAAGCATAGTTAGATAAGAACATGTTCGTGCATTTAAATTTGTCAGATGGTCCTGGTGAATAGCGTGTTAGGTTTCTAAATTTGGTGAACTCGGTTCGAATTCTGACAAGTGCTGCCAAATCAAAAATTACCCTGTCCATTTCAGATATTAACGTGATAAATTTGTAATCCAGAAAATCCTTCCGCTACACTTGAAGAGCAATGCAGTAAATGGTCGCAGATACCATTCTTAAAAATGTTTGATTGAAACTGCAATATCATCGACCAGTCCAACCATTGTTATAATTATGACAAACCGTTTTTGCAAGATAAGTTGGCACATGAGAGATTATCATAATACCAAAAGGATTTTGATTTTTAAAATAATAAACAAGTATCGAACAGTTCAAGTACTTCGAATTCTTCAATACTCTTAGTCTACTTAAAATACCGATAATTTCGGACATGGACATTTTATCAGGTTGATTTTCTTTAGAATAAGATAGATTGTAACTTCAACATTTTTAAACATGGGTGACATCTGTTAAGAAAATGCTGCGAAATAGACCCCATAATTACTCACAGTCTCTCCAAAGTTTGCAAAAAGCCTCACTTCTTTTGTGAAATTGGATAGACTCCGTAGAGTAGATAATATTAGCGCCTATTATAATGTAAGATATTATTTTAAGTGTCAGAGCTGTTAGAAATTTCTGAGTAGGAGCTTTTAATCAGAATTTTTTAATATAATATAATTTGTACCTTCAAATACCTTCAACTTTACAAATTATTTTGATAAACAGATAAATATATCAACGTTTATTATTTTGATTAGTTCAATGATTTGTTACATGTTCTACTTTATATTTCAACAAAAAAGATTGCTGTTAAAATTTATCAGAATATGGTTTTAATTTTAGATTTCATTATATTTGAAGAGCATTGTGCAAGATAAATGAGTATGGGTAATATAATAATTGTGTAACTTAATTATGTTAATTAATTGTATAAATATTAATTAATTCTTCTAATAAAATGACTTTAAATCGTCTATCGTTATTCTGCAAGAATGGTTTACGTTAAGCTGTTGAAATTCTTGCGTTTCTGTAATGCTTTTTTATAGTGAACAAATTTGAGTAATATTTTTATTTTACTTAACTGAATATTGCATCGATTTTGCGAAATTAATCAACCGTAGAGATAGCAGCAGGAGAAAAATCTGTGTTTGACATTGACACAGCTTCGCCTGTTACATAATACAAACGGCTCTGCTTTTTATATCACTCACCTATTATATCATAAATCTTTATGAATGAATGGACAATTAATTATTAATATATAATAAAAAAATAACCAACCTAAAGCCCATTTAAGATATTTAATCCCTTTATTATTAATAATAGAAGTTAAATATTTATTCTTCAATGTAGCCTGCGTTTTATTTAAAAATCGATAATTTTTATAATTAGGATAGACAAATATTAAAATTTTTAATTTAAAAAACCCCTAGTTACGTAGTTACATTTAATTCTTATTAGTTTTACTTTAATTACTGAGATTAATGAAAATTGGGCTTTGAAATCTTTAATGTAATGTGTAGAAGTTATTTTTTAAAATATTTATTCAGAAAAAATAGTAATGGTGTGCAAAAGTAAATTTAATTTTGTGCCATACTTAATGGCAAAATTTTATTTTCATTCTTACGCTACAAATATTTTAAACAATATATTAATACAGTAACTCTCAAAGGTGCTTGTCACTTACAATTTCAATAAAATACTGTTCTATATAAAAATAAAAATTAATATTTCAGAAAGATTTTTTACAGATAATATTTCAGAAGATTACTTTGCTTAACAAATTTGCAGAACTTTATTATAACTTTATAAACCTTAAGAAATAGCAAAATATTTTTCTTTTTTTTAACAGAATCCATAAAATCCGTATTCAAAAAGTAACAAAAAAGTTACCTCAAAAGTCTTCCTACACTTAAAAAAATTCTACAATTTAGTAAATACTGTAATATTTCTGTTTATTAGGAAGATATCCTGCATCATACACAGTAACATTTAAACATCTGGCAGCATAATCCATTAGTTTTTTTCTGATGTCTGATTTAATGTTCCTCCATTCTTTGATTATTGATGTTTTTGTTCAGCTTACTTTTAATGTTGTGTCTTCGCACGCTAACTTCCAGCTCTCTCCAAATGTGTTCTAATCGGTTTAAAATGACGTCTGAGTGGGCGTTTTCATAACTTGTGCATAATTACAGACACCAAAAGCAATTGTTGAGAGCCATGTGCTTCAGATCGATATCTTAAAAAAAAAAAAAACAAGGTTTATTCTAGTACTCATAACTTGGACTGTTGATTTAAAACTTAAAAAAATATATTTAAAGAAAAAATTATAATTCATTATGGATATCCAGTAATACTAAATTACCAAGTCATGAGGCTGACACACGCCCCACACAAGAATATCTCCCCTTATATATTTTATTTTTAAAAATTAACTAAGTTTTCTTCGCAGTTTTTCTTAAATGAATTAGATTTCAATACGTTTGGCTTATTTATCATTGATTTTACGTAGAAACGCCCAAGCATTTTATTTTTCGCCCTTGCAAAAACATTTCATTGGGCAGAACACCCAAGTAATCCTACTGATCGCAGCCGCCGTTGATCGATTTCAGATG
>BPLQ01003813.1:0-21957 GCA_021605075.1 Caerostris darwini | reverse complement strand
CCGTGGGAACAGTTTTTCTTTAAAAAGCTTGCCAATGCAAAAAGGATCGTACTTCGGAAGGCGTATATACGCCGGCGGCAGTTAAGGGGTTAAGATGTGGAGGTTTAAGTGGTATTTCCCCCTAAGCCTCCCCCTCCGTAATCGGTACGCCAGTTGCCAGATAAATACCTCACTTACTCTCAGCATATTAAAAACCTTCGAAATAAATTTAATAAAGATATTCGCCTCTTTATTAAATTTATTCGAAACATGTCTCTACATAACAAACAGCTTATTTACATCCGTTACATGCGCCCCGTGATCAATTATGCAAGTCCAGTTTGGAGCTCTGGACTTGATCATTCAAAGACTCGAAAACAAATTACTTCCGATGATTGCCTACTCACCTTGGTACTTGGTGATTTGAACACCTTGGAATCTGATGATTTGAGAAGAAACTTTAAGGAAGAAATATTTAGTGAGGAAATTTAAACAGTACTGTTGCATTTGTTGAAGTAATTATTGTTTAAATCAGGGGTCTCCAAACTACGGCCCGCCAGTGTCATCCATCCGGCCCGCGACAGCGAATAGCTTATTGTTGCTGTAATGAGTTGGATAAAAAAAAACACCAGAATGATAATAACTCGGTTTTATTGACTTGCTAGGTAAAGCTTAATGACAAGCATAATACGCGGAAAATTTAACTTAAGCATAACAACTAACAAGTAATTGAAACGAACCCCACTAACATTGTAAATTAGTGAACATCCCGCGGTTACCCTCGGTAGTTATACCTACCTATTTCCGTTTTAACCACTAGATGTCGTCAAGTGTCACGGTCGTATAGATACACACAATAGTAATTGAACCAGTGAATTTAGCAAGCGTATGGCAAAAGATAAAACAAATAGATAATGGCAAAAAAATTAAAACGGTTTTGGCCCTTGGTACTTACTGGAGTGAACAGTATGGCCCTAAGGCTGGAAAGTCTGGAGACCCCTGGTTTTAATTAATAAAAAATTTTCCTACTTTTCTCTGCAGTTTTAATTTATAGGTTTATTTCTAACATAAATGAAATTATTACTTGTTCATGTAAAATATAGGGTCGCGTTTTCTTCTGTGTAATTATTATTATTATTATTTTTTTTACATTTAACTGAAATTTTTCAGCAAGTGGACGATAATACAAAAAAAAAAAAAATTCCAGTCAGTTACATGCAATCACAGAAAAAGTGAGGGATTGTGAATCCTGATTTCTATTAGTAATGGCACGAACCCTTCGTAAGACCATCCACTTCTTCAAGACCATCCTTTAACAAATCGGCTGATGAGAAGATGAAATGGGAAGTTGTGGTGATCATAAGCTGAGCGAATTTTGAAACTATCCTGCTGAACCTAATCTGAATTCTATTTCCTAATTTGAAGAAAGTAATAGTGATAAATAGCTGCCTGATAGAATTGTTCTCGCACGTGCTTAGAATTTCAGTGTTGCGAATATTCAAATTTGGTATTATAATGTACCCAAGGCCGGATTTAGATGAAAAGAGGCCCTAGGCTTTTCCACTTATGAGGCCCTTTCACCTCCCATTTTTAAGTTTGTAAATTACATGAGATATAATAAAATACATCATTACTGTGTTATACATCAATATGTTAAATGAAACATGTTGTGAAGGGTACTAATCTTATTAAAAAATGTGGCACTAATAATAAATAAAAAAAAAAAGTCGAGAACACTTATTTGGACATTTATTCTCAGCACCCTGTATAGTACTTGTAACAATAACTAATCAACCATGACACACAACATTTACAAGGAAACAAAATTCAAATAATAAAAATCTTTGACTACGAAAATAAAATATGCAATAAAAATTATCATATTTTCTATCAAATTAAATTAAATATATTCAATAGGTTGAAGATTAACGTCAATATTTGCCATAGCAACCAGTGAACGTATGAACTATATTTTTTGGTACACCTAATATATGCAAACGAACAGACCCAATGAGCCGAACGCGTTGATCTTAACTAATACATTTTTATGTTTGTTTATTAGTCCTATGTGCAGAATTTCTCTTTATTTTCGAATCAGTGTTTTTAGTGTTTACTGTTTTAGGAGGCAGTGTAATTCTAATTTTGCTAACATTTGAATGTAGGCCCCTCTTGATCTTGAAGCCCTAGGCTGAAGCCTAGTTAACCTATAGGAAAATCCGGCCCTGAGAGTACAGGATGCACCAGGATTGTAACTGGGTGTAGTTGGGTTGATATACTTGAGACACAGGTTGAAAACTGACAGCTTTATTTACACGGCTTTCACACATATATACAATTAGAGACGTATAATATTTAACACATTTTTAAATACATATAACTGTAGATTCAGAAAGATTCATTTCTAAGCCGAAAACCCAATACTTAGAGTAAATGCAAGGGTGCGCGAAAGGGTGAGTCTATTGGCCAACTTATATGCAAGTTTGCGTTATATTTTTCTCTCAGGATGAGAGATTGTAAACTAAATGTTTCTCAACAAAGATGATCGTGGAGATTTGTGCACTTCCTCTCTGGTCGGAGCGGGGGTCTACGGCAAAATTTCTGAGACGCCACACCAGGGATGGCACGCTCTTGCAGAATTAGTTGAGCTGAGAAACATGGTTACTACTCCAAACCAAGAGTGCAATAAGTCAAGAAAAGGTTCGTAGGCGACACATAGATGGAGCTACTAGTATTAATAAATATGATTTTCAAGTTAGCTAACAGCAAAAGACACGTGTATAAATTTGATAGCTATTGCATTATTAGTATGTGAGTTATTGCATTTTTAGTGAAGTTATAGCATTTTTAGTGTTCGTCACGTGCAGTCCCCTCGGCTGACTGCCGATTGGACTCCGCTGGGGAAATAATGGAGCCATGTTTCATCCATTGTCACATATCGACGTAAAATTCGGGTTTATTAAGATTGAACAGCTCCAAACACTGCTTAGAAACATCAATTCGTTGTTGTTTTTTTGCTCGATTGTGAGCTCGCGCGGCATCCACTTTGAACAGGCTTTCGCATTTCCAAATATTCATTCACGATATGTCCAACACGCTCCTTTGATATGCACGCTCTTTGGGGCGTCCACTGCGTGCATCGTCCTCGGTGCTCATTTCGCCTCGTTTAAATTTAGCAAACCACTTCTCTGCGGTTGATTTTCCTGGTGCAAAGTCCTAATATAATGTTTATCAAGCCAAGCCTTGGCTTCAATGTATTTTTTTTCGCCAAAAAGCAATGCTTTAATTAACACCCACGAAATTCCTTTTTATCCATTTTCAAATTAACAAAAAGTTGCTTTCCTAAAAATGCTATAACTCCCATGTAATAATAGTGCAACAGCTGTCAAATTTATACGCGTGTCTTTTGAAGGTTAGGGCTGACTAAAAATCATATGTATTTAATACTAGTAGTGCCATCTATGTATCAGCCTCGAACATGTCAGCCCAACTGTTAGTACTCATTTTCAAAATTTATATATATGATTCTTAATACCAAAAAATTGAAATGGGAAGACTGTGTATTCTTCAGTTCTTACCAGAGTATTTCTTTTTAGATTTGTTTACGTTAATAAACTTGACTTCTTGTTTTTAAATTAAAATCTTAGTAACTTTAAAATTATGTGATAAATTTAAGCTTCCTTCTCGCTTTTTTAACTAATTCTAACCTAAGTGTATATTCGCATCTTCTGATTTGTAGCTATTCAAGGCCCAGGAGTTGAAAACTGCACATTATTTCGCTGCACAGACGTTATTCTCTTTGCATTACCCAGGTAGAGCGTGTAACTTGAAGATAAGCCACGGAGTAACAATGCCTCCGCAACTCTCTACGATCCTATTATCCGAAACACATCCATGGCACCGTCGGGACTCGAACCCGAAACCTGTGGTACCGATAGCCAGAGCGCTGGCCATTCGGCCATTCAGGCCCTCCTTTTGCAATCTAAATAAGTATTATTGTAGAAATTTGCACTCATGTAGAAGAGGTTTCCTATTCTTTTAAATTTTAGAATTTTATTAAATTTTTTTTTTTTTTTTTTTTTTTTTTTTGTAATTATTCACACTCGTTTTAATCCATGAAATGCTTTGAAACGGCTAAATGTACCACAGCAAATGTAGTACATTTCATTTTTCAGGGTCACCAAAATTTGTTAAGTTTAAAATCCAGTAGTTCTGAGTGGAAAAAAGCTAAAAAAAATGACTTGAAAGTATGATTAAACAATTATTAACACGATTAAAGGACTGATTAAGCAACTGAAGTTTTTGAAATTCCATGTATAAGGATCAACCATGCATTCCCACGATAATTATATAGTAGGCCTCTATTGAAAAAAAACCCCAAGTAATTAAAACGTAGAAAGATCAAGATCAACTAGTTTTTTAAAAAACAGATTAGCATTTCAGACTTCGGAATCGAAGGGAAGAGTTGATATATAATTGAGAGAATGATTGATAGTATTACTAATTACAGTGATTTTCCGCGTGTTTATTTATGTGTATGTTGTAAGTGTCCCGTTGTCGTTCCAAAAATAAGTAAATACGACAGCTAACTTTTTCATCTAATCAATTAACAAGTAATATAAAAAAAAATTTTAAAGTCAATTCCTACTTTTTTTTCACTCTATTGCAGAAAGTCCTTTATAAATAATTTTCATTCATTTTTTTTAAGTTTATTTGGCGCCATCTATTGGTAGATACATGCAACTTAAATATAAATAAAAACTAAAAATTAATTAATTAAATTTAATTAATGAATTAATATTTGAAGAAAATGTGTTAACATCCAGTGTCATCCAATACAAGTTGCAAAAAAAAAAATGTATTTGAACTTGAGTGGATGAATAAAAAGTATTTTATGAACGACTGAAAATTTGAACACGATATATGTAGGGAGAGCGTGAGCTAATAGAAGTAATTGAAAAATAATTTCCACCATGACGATAACAAAATTTAGTGAACCAAGAGCACACCTATACAACATGTTAATCTTTATTATATGCGAAATTGTTCCAGCTTTCATCTATGTTTCCTTATATTGTTGTACACTCATGTCCATAAATTAAGGATAATTCAGAATCACACAAAAATTGAACTCTAAAATAAAAATTTCACCTGTAGAATTATCACACACATCTTGAAGAAGAATATACAAATTACAGGAAACCACCAGATGGCGCGGATAGTACGTCACAATGACGAGAATGTAAGAGAGGAGTATATAAGGAATGGTGGCAAAGAAGTAAAATTGTTCACAAGCGCTGTAAAAGCCTTTCAGTGCAATAACGGCGTAGTTATGGCACAAAGGAAGCATTTGGATGATTTTTTACGTGGTAGAATTATCGGACGACTGGAATGTGGACGTACCCAGCTGGAAGTATCCGAGGAACTTGGAATCGACCAGAGTGTTATCTCCAGGCTTTGGCAACGATTCCAAGATGATGGTAATGTGAGTAGATGTTACAACACAGGTCGCCCCCGAGTTACAACGCCGAATGCGGACCGGTATTTAGCAGTTACTGCCAAAAGAAACAGACGGAGCACAGCATCTTTTTTGCTCTTTACCTTTTGTTTAATAAATAGACTTTACAAATAGGTTAAATTTGTTTTGCTTCTGTCTCTTTCTTTGCCGGAACTTCATTATCCTTAATTTACGGACATGAGTGTAAAATGGCGTGATGCGCTGTGACCTAAAAGAGGAGTTCTTCTTAACCAATTACACTCTATTGGTTGATCCGTTGTTGTAATGCAGGGGTCTCCAAACTACGGCCCGCGGGCCAAATCCGGCCCGCCAGTGTCATCAATCCGGCCCGCGACAACGAATAGCTTATTGTTGCTGTAATAAGTTGGATAAAAAAACACAGAATCATAATAACTCGGTTTTATTGACTTGCTGGGTAAAATTTAATGACAAGCGTAATATGCAGAAAATTTAACTTAAGCATAACAACTAACAAATAATTGAAATGAATCTCATTAACATTATAAATTAGTGAACATCCCGCGATTACCCTCGGTAGTTATACCTACCTATTTCCACTTTTAACCACTAGATGTCGTCAAGTGTCACGGTCGTATCGATACACACAATAGTAATTGAACCAGCGAATTTAGCAAGCGTATGCTCGCTCAGAGCGCGTACTCGGCGACTAGTATAGAAATTATAGATAATGGCAGAAAAATTAAAAAGGTTTTGGCCCTTGCTACTTACTGGAGTGAACAGTATGGCCCTAAGTCTGGAAAGTTTGGAGACCCCTGTTGGAGTGGAGATTTGAAAATTTGTAAATATATTTATACGGAAATGACTTGCATTTATTTAGCTGGTGTTATTTCCATTAAGGTTCACAATTTAAGTTTAACTCAATTTCTATTTTGGAATTTCCATATATTTCTAATTGATGTAAATAAAAAATTAAAATGGTGGCAATGGGAAAGTTTGCGAATTTTATTTAACAATTGATTAATTAAGAGGAACTGTTATAAGCAATTGCTTAAATAAGAAGAATTCGCAAAAAGACGGAAGATGCTCAAATAAGACGGAATCGTAACAGCAATTGCTTATGCAATCACTGCTGAAGAGTTTTTAAACATTACCAGCTTTACTTATAAAAAGAAATGATTACATCATTAATAGAAAAATCATCTCAATAGATAAACTGTTCAGATGTAATTAAACCAACATTTATTCTGATATATACATTAATAATGCAAGGGCCTGAATGGCAGAGTGGCTAGCGCTCGGTACCACAGGTTTCGGCTTCGAGTCCCGGTGGTGCCATGGATGTTTGTAGTGATTCGGAATCCACTTTAAACCGTAGGCCGCGGTCCTAATAGGATCGTAGAACGTTGCGTTGGCATTGTTACTCCATGTCCGTGGCTTATCTTCAAGTTACGCGCGCCCCTCTGGATAATGCAAAGTGAGTAACGCCTGTGCAGCGCTTGCCTTGAGGCATCCAAGACCAAGCTGTCTAAGTGTTTGCCGGCTGCATTAGAAAAAAAAAACATTAATAATGCCACAATTTCGATTCGACCACAATAACGTTAACATTGGGGATTTTCTTCTTACGTGAGTCACTTATATTCTTAAGTACTTAATATTAAAAAATATTTTTTATATTTTGTATTTATCTGCCCATTTGTGGATAGATTATACAAGTTTACACAATATTGAATTTATGTATGAGAAAATTAAACTGTAACTGCAATTTTTTTTTATGATGGGGTTCCTTTTGTTGAAAGTTTACGCCTTATATTATATGCGATAAATTGATTTATTATTTATAATTTAAAAAAAATTAAATGTTCACTTAATTGTGTGCAAAAATTGGTAATTGGACACAAATATTTAATATTATTAATTAATCATAAAAAACGTCATGTGACGTTAAACGTTAACTTAAAAACGTTAGTCATAAAAACGTCGTCATCATTTATGTCAATTAACTACCTCATAGCTTTTAAATGCATTTAATTTTTTTATTCTCTTGTGACAACCACATCACACTAATGAATCAGTTACCCATTTTACGCTGTATTTTTTTTCTGCTATTATTAGCAAAATTTTCACGCATACGAAATCGCTAACATAACCGGTCCACGCCACAGTCCTGTTTGATAACAACTGGTTTAAACAACATTGAGATACGACCCTCTAACTTTTTTAATCAGTTAAGACACCTTTATCTCATTGAAAGAACTGTTAGCCCACTGAGGTTATAAGAATTGCTAATTCTTAATTTTTTGATGGATTTCCATAACAATGAATCTGGATGCTGAATTGTATGGCGCAAAGGCTATACCGTATGACCATGTCAAAAGATTTTTTAAAGAAACGCTTCCACAAATAGAGTTCAACAAGAAAGATAAAAAAGAAGTTGTTTTGGATGTTGGATGCAGTCCTGGTGGAAGTACGTACAACTTAGTGCTTCCTCTGTTTTCTCAACTTGAAAAGCTGTACGCAATAGATGTACTGCACAACATGATTTACAATTCAGAGAGGAACAATTCCCACCCACTCATTGAATACAGTGCAGCTGACATAGTAAAATGGTAAGAATATGAAATGATATATGGGGCTGGTAAAGACTAATTAATTAATTATGCTAAGGATTCTCAACTTTTAATTCTTTCTCATCATTAAATTCTACACTGAAGTGACAAAAGTCATGGGATACCTCTTAATATCGTGTCGGCCCTCCTTTCGCCCGGCGAAGTGCAGCAACTCGACGTGGCATGGACTCAACAAGTCGTTGGAAGTCTTCTGCAGGAATATTGAGCCATGCTGTCTCGATAGACGTCCATAATTGTGAAAGCGTTGATGGTGCAGGATTTTGGGCACGAACAGACCTCTCGATGATGTCCCATAAATGCTCGATGGGATTCATGTCGGGCGATCTAGGTGGCCAGATCATTCGTTGGAATTGTCCAGAATGTTCTTCAAACCAATCGCGAACATTTGTGGCCCGGTGACATGGCGCATTGTCATCCATAAAAATCCCATCGTTGTTTGGGTACATGAAGGGCTGCAAGTGGTCTCCAAGTAGCTGAACATAAGCATTTCCAGTCAATGTTCGGTCCAGTCGCACCAGAGGACCAAGTCCATGCCATGAAAAAACAACCCACACCATTACGGAGCCACCACCAGCTTGAACAGTGCCTTGCTGACAGTTTGGGTCCATGGCTTCGTGGGGTCTGCGCCACACTCGAACCCTACCATCAGCTCTTACCAACTGAAATCGTGACTCATCGGACCAGGCCACGGTTTTCCATTCATCTAGGGACCAACCGATATGCTCACGTGCCCACGAGAGTCGCTGCAAGCGATGTCGTTCTGTCAGTAAAGGCACTCGAGTCGGTCTTCTGCTGGAATAGCCCAAGAAAGCCAAATTTCTCCGCACAGTTCTAACAGACAAGTCCCTTGTACGTCCCACATTGATTTCTGCGGTTATTTGACGCAGTGTTGCTTGTCTGTTAGAATTTACGACTCTTTGCAGACGTCGCCGGTCTCGGTCGTTAAGTGCAGGCGGTCGATCACTGCGCTGTCCATGGTGGGATGTTATGCCTGAAATTTCATACTCTCGGCACACTCTTGACACAGTGGATCTGGGAATGTTGAATTCCCTAACGATTTACGAAATGGCATGTCCCATGCGTCTAGCTCCAACTAACATTCCGCGTTCAAAGTCTGTTAATTCCCGTTGTGCGGTCATCATCACGTCAAAACCTCTTCACATGAATAACTTGAACAGAAATGAAAGCTCTGCGAAAGCACTGCGCATTTATACCTGTTCTACGCGATGCTACTGCCATCTGAAAATGTGCATATTGCTATCTCATGACTTTTGTCACTTCAGTGTAAAGTTGTTTGATCTTTAGTATACAATTGTCTTGATGTTATAATTTGACCTTTATTTTATAATAGAAATGTATGAATAGCAATTTTCTTGAAATTAAAGTAATCGAAGTATAGGTATTTCTGTTAGAATAAACAAGTAACATAAATTTTTTTTTAAAGTCAATTCCTACATTTTTTACTATATTGCAGAAAGTCCTATACAAATAAAGTTGAAATTTTTCTCTTACATCTGGCGCCATCTATTGGTAGATACATGCAACTTAAATCTAAAAAAAAACTAAAATTAATTAATTAAATTTAATTACAGAATTAATATTTGAAAAAACGGTATTAACATCATCCACTACAAGTTTTAAAAAATGTATTTTAACTTGAGTAGAGGAAAAAAGAGTATTTTATGAACGATTGAAAATTAGGACAAGATATATATATTGTTATCTTTTTTTTTGGAAACATTTTATCCATACTTTTTAAATAAAACATTTATTTAATTATATTAAATAAATTAAGCATTTATCATAATAAATAAACAAATTAAGCATTAATTAAGCATCATAATAAATAAATAAATTTAGCATATATCATTATAAGCTAAATTAAGCATTTATCCTTATTAGCTAAATTAAGCATTTATCATTATAAGCTAAATTAAGCATTTATCATTATAAGTTAAATTAAGCATTTATTTTATTATTATATTTTTAATTACAAACAATTTAATGCTTTGCTCTAATAGTGTGAAAATACTCAAGGTTTAAGTTAATCGCTGGATGAAAAGAATGCCCTGAATCAAAAAAAATTTCTACTCATTTTTTAATTTCATATATCATGAAAAGAAAGGAAATATAAATTGATTAGTCAAACTTTGTCAAAAAATAACATTGCAAAAAGTAAAATTTTTTATCATTGTCACAACTGTCTTTCCTTAAGAATTTAGAGGATATTTTAAGAGAATTAAGATTTTGAAGTGAATCATGTATAAAACGTATTTCCAAAATAGTATTTTAATTTGGGATAATTTAAAAAAAAAATAATTTATATACTCAATTGTTTATTTTAGGTCAAATGTGAAAAAATGGGAAGGCCAAATAACAAAATTGGTATCTATTTACTGCCTTCATTGGTTAGAAGATACGAAAAGGGATTTCAAAATATATACCGACTTTTGAAACCTGGTGGAAAAGCGGCCATTTGCTTTGTAATGCAGTCCATTTTTTATGATGCTATGAAAGAAATGGAAAATTCTAAATGGAGATCTTATTATGAGGTAAGCTTACTATCGTGTACGAAGGAAATATAGTATCATGCTCGGAAATAACAAAATTTGTACTCTTTATTGTTTTAATTGGTTAAAAGACACGAAAAAGGTCTTTCAAAATATATACTGACTTTTGAAATCTGATGGAAAAGCGGCTATTTGCTTTTAATGGAATAATCTAAATATATATATTGAGATATCTAAATATATATACAGATAGATTTATTAAATATATATTATAAAATGAAAATATTATAAATTGAAATATATCTTACAAGAAGAATCTTGCAATTTCTTATGGAATCCTGAAATTTGTAATGGATAGTAGCATATTTTGACATCAAAGGAAACGAAAAACCTTCCAAATTGACTAAAAAAGAATGCCAAATTAATGAAAATTATTGTCTTTTCAGCCTTTCCAAGTAAATGACGTGTTTATATATAAATCGAAGGAACTATTAATCATAAATTTTATTATTGTCCAGTGATAGAACATTCACGTGTTCACGTTTCTTAAGATATCAGTAGCAATGTAGAGTGTTACGAAAATTCCTATTTATGAAAAACATTGTAATTTAATTGTGTTCAAAGAATTGTTAGGGATATCTGTTATCTTACGTTCACATCTGACTTAAATGGACATCAACATCAATCGTATAGGGGAAAGGTAGTTTACGGAAGTTGATTTAAACATTGCTTGCTGTTACATATTCCAGTCCAAGGGAAGATCCGATAATAATATATGTTTACATATGCTAAATTTAATTTGTTAAAACATTTTAACAGTATTTTTTTAAAAATCTGATTTAAAGAATACTGAGAATGAACTGTATAAAATTTTTTGTTTACAGGCTGTTGGTAATTATCTTCCCGATTCTCATCTCAACAAACGCAAAGCTTCGTATTACGAGCAGATGTTGAAAGGAGTTGGGTTTGAAATTCTACATTTGAAAGAAGAGTCGACAACTGGATGTATTTTCATCGGAAGAAGATTACAAAAGTAATTTTTAAACTTTTCTTTTAACTACATTCTAAATGAGGATGGTTATGACCAAAATTTGCAGTAAAATAATGCTAGGCAAAACAGGAATCAAACATTCGCCAAAACAACCATTCAGTAACGTATGAGGCTATTCCAGGGGTCGGCAACCTGCGGCTCGCGAGCCACATGCGGCTCTTTGGATGTGAAGCTGCGGCTCTTTGGATCCATAAGCAAATATTATTTATTTTATAAAAAAAAACATTTAAAAATCGTTCTGAATCGATTAACGAGGATTAGGTACCGATTCTATCTCTCAGCCACTTGTACTCGCTTTTCACCGCACTCAAAGAAACAAAGTTCTATGCTTCTGTTTCTCATTCCAATAACCAGGTCCTCAAAGATCTTAAAAATTTTGATTATGATATTTATCTTCCCAGCAGCCGCAAACTCCCACGATACATACTTAATATTAATAAACAATGCGCTTGCTATTAATTTCTTCCCAGACAACCGATGGTTGCTTCCCCCCTCGGCGCCACTTTTCAAGGTCAAAGGTTATTTTCGCCTTGGTTCTGGTGGTCTGAAACGATGGTTTTGGTTTCTTACTCGATTCTCTCTTACTCGATTCTCTCTCTCTCGCACCTCGCGTGATTTTTATTTTTGTGCTTTTATTTAGTTACTCCGACTGTGCTCGAATAACTGCAAAATTTGTAATCTGCTGTTTTGGATACCTAAATAATAATTTTAAAGATTCTTTATTACAGCTTTACCGCAAGCATCGCATCTACAAAAAAAAAAAAGAGAAGAACTGAAGATGAACATCGAGAATTCAATCGGGATTGGACGGAGTCGTTCGCTTTCATATGCAACTCAGATGGCCTTCCGACTTGTCTCATTTGCCACGAAAAACTCGCACACAATGAGAAATCAAATTTAGAGAGACACTTCACTAAAAAACATACTCAGTTTGCTAGTAAATATCCAGCTGGCGAAGAACGAAAAAAAGCTGTCGACGAGCTCCAAAAACAAAAACAGCAATCAAGTTCTACGTTAAGTAACTGGGCGCAATTTACAAGTAATGTTAATCTAGCAAGCTTCGCGGTATCACTAGAAATTGCAAAAAAGGCAAACCATTCACAGATAGTGAGTATGTCAAAGATTGCTTCATACGTGCATCTGAAGAACTGTTTCGTGATTTCAAAAACCAACCAGAAATCTTGAAAAAAATCAAAGATTTGCCATTATCCGCTAAAACAGTACAAGATAGAATAGCTAAAATGTTTTCAAATGTAACGTATTTGCAGGTGGAAGATATTCAACTTTCTTCTGTCATATCACTTGCTATAGATGAGTCTTGCGACATAAAAGACACGGCACAAGTTGCCCTTTTTGTCAGGTATATGTCTTCCCAAGGTCCAAAAGAAGAACTTCTAGGATTGCTACCGCTCTCGGGACAAACTAGAGGGGAAGATATAGCGAATGCTGTGCAAAAATGCCTTGAAGACAATAAGATCGATTTAAATAAAATCGTTTCAATAGCAACTGATGGAGCCAGAAGTATGACAGGAAAAAATAAAGGTTCAATAACGATTCTTCAGAGCAAAATAAACCACGAAATTCTTACGTTTCACTGCATAATACACCAAGAAGCGCTTTGTGCCCAAACATTTCCGGGCGAAATAGTTGAGGTCATGAATTTGGTAACCAAGATTGTTAACAGCATCTTGTCAAAAGCACTCTACCATCGTCAGTTTAAAGAATTCTTAAACGAAATGGAAACTTAGTATTCCGACCTCCTACTTCACAATAAAGTGCGATGGCTTTCCAAAGGTAAGGTGTTGAAACGTTTTGCTTTGTGCTTGAATGAAATAAATACATTCCTAAATGAAAAAGGCATTAATCACCCTGAATTAGAGAACGACAAATGGTTGCAAAAATTTTACTTTATGGTGGATATCACAACGAAATTAAATGAGCTGAATCTAAAACTGCAAGGAAAGGGAAACCCAGCCTATGTTTTGGTAGAAGAATTGGTTTGTTTTGAAGAAAAATTAATTCTTTTTGCAGAAGATATTCAGAGCGGTAAATTACTTCATTTTCAATTTCTAAAGCAATATCGTGATAAAACTAGTGCAACTGTTGACAGGAGGTACTTCAGCACAGTTATAAAAAAAAAAATTAAAGATGAATTTGCTGACAGATTTGAGCAATTCAAAACCAACAAAACCACTCTAGCATTCATAGTAAATCCACTCAACACAAATAGTAACGAAATCCACATTGAGCCATTTGGAATTGATACTGGATCTCTAGAAATGCAATTGATCGATTTAAAAAGTAAAGTTTTGTGGAGTGGAAAATTTACAGAGTTGAAAAGCAAGTTGGAAGAGTTGGAGGTCCAGAAATGTATGTACGTAACGCAACAAAAGTGGACAACTTTAAAATAAATGCCGCGAGTTGAGGCACTTATATTGGACGCATGGAATGGTCTTCCAGATTGCTACAGTGAGGTGAAGAAGTTGGCATTTGGAGTACTGACTATCTTTGGATCGACATATTTGTGCGAGCAAGCGTTCTCTTGCATGAATATAATTAAAAGTAAAGTAAGAACCCAACTAACAAATGAAAATTTAGAGTCGTGTTTAAAACTTAAAGCAACAAGTTATGAGCCAAATTTATCCAAACTTTCTAAAACCATGCAAAGCCAATGCTCCCATTAAATATGTTTGCTCAAATGTATGTTATTGTTTTTTTATTTTAAGTACAAATTACATTGTTTAATAAAGTTTAAATTTTCTACTTGAATAACCATGCAAAGCCATCGCTCCCATTGAATTTGTTTGTTCAATTGTTTGTTAAATTACAAGTTACAGTTAGTGTTGTAAGTAAATGTTTAATTGTTTTAATTTTTTACTTAAATAATAAGTTATCCAATAATGAATAAATAGAATGATATAATGAATAAATAGATTTTTTTTTTTATAAAAAAAACTTTATTTATGCGAGTATTAACAGGTGGGCTAGTATTATTAAATCGGCGCGACTGGTATTAAATACATATGATTTTTAGTTAGCCCTAACCTTCAAAAGACACGTGTATAAATTTGACAGCTGTTGCAATAGTAGTATGTGAGTTATATCATTTTTAGTGAAGCAACTTTTGTTAGTTTGAAAAAATGGATAAAAAGGAATTTCGTGGGTTAATAAAGCATTTCTGCTTGGCGAAAAAAATAAATACTATTGAAACCAAGGTTGGCTCGATAAACATTATTCGAAATTTGCACCAGGAAAATCAACCTTAGAGAAGTGGTTTGCTAAATTAAAACGAGCCGAAATGAGCACCGAGGACGATGCACGCAGTGGACGCCCCAAGGAGGCTGTTACCGACGAAAACATCAAAAAAGTCCACAAAACAGTTTCTGATAACCGTAAAGTGAAGTTAATTGAGATAGCTGAGACCCTAAAGATATCAACGGAACGTGTTGGACATAACGTGAATGAATATTTGGATATGCGAAAGCTCTGTTCAAAGTGAGTGCGGCGCGAGCTCACAATCGACCCAAAACAACAACGAATTGATGATTCTAAGCAGTGTTTGGAGCTGTTCAATCGTAATAAACCCATTTTTTTTGCGTCGATATGTGACAATGGATGAAACATGGCTCCATCATTTCACACCGGAATCCAATCGACAGTCAGCCTTGTGGACTGCACGTGATGAACACTAAAAATGCTATAACTCACATACTAATAGTGAACAGCTATCAAATTTATACACGTGCCTTTTGAAGGTTTGGGCTAACTAAAAATCGTATGGATTTAATATTAGTAGCGCCATCTATGTGTCAGCCTACGAACGTTTCAGCCCACCGGTTATTTATTGTTGGCAAGAAAAAATTTTGTGGCTCTTTAAAACTTTGAAATTTTGTAAATTGTCATTTTTGGCTCTTCCGACTCAAAAGGTTGTCGACCCCTGGGCTATTCTAATAAATGAATTTTGAATGAAAATGTCACACTCTTAATGGTAAAATAAATCTTTTTTAATAACAATACAATCTTATTAGAAAACAAAGTTGTAATGCATCCTTTAACAATTAAAAAATAGTTACTTATCCTGAAATTATTTCTCCAAAGAAAAAATTACATTAAACCATATCAGTCCTGTATACAAACAGCCAGAAACAAATTTAATGAATGATAGCTTTAAAAATTATTATATTTATTATAACGATCGGCTCAAAATGTTAGTTTTAAAACGATTTAAAAAATCTCTAAGCCTTCATTTTAAGAATATTAAAATATTTTTAAATTATTATAAATTTTAATTTAGATCTTTATCAAAAATAATTTCTGTTAAAAGTTTTTGTGTAACAAAAAATTTAAATTAAGTATTAAAAGTAAAAATTCGGACAAGTGAATTTCTTCAGTGAATTTCAGACAGATAATAATAAATCTTACAATATAGGCAAAATTTAAAATCTCAAAATAAAATTCGACGATTTGACATTTGCATTCGCATACAAGATGCATTCAAATGAGGATTTGATGAGGATTGCTGCATTAAGAGCGACTGAGAGGGAAAATTTGTGCAACAGAATTGATTACTGATTAGATCTTTGCCATCTTTCAAAAAGTAAAACATGAAACACTAAAATACCTTAAAATATATATATTTTTTTATTATTTTTAAGTTTCCATGATAATATCATGTGTAATAGTTTTATAAATATAAGTTATTTTTTAAACCATGTCCTCTATTTAAGTTAAACGTGTACACTGAAGAGAAAAAACATATTTGTTTAAATTTTTGTAATGCTTCTGAAATTAATTGTACATAAGCATTTGTTTTCATTTCTACCAAAAGGAATTCTGCCAAATGGATTCGACATCATATATATATATTTTTATTTTGGAGATAATTTCTTCTTATTTATTTAAAATATGATATTTAAGTACTATTTTAAGCACAGTGGTGTGCTGAAAGTATTAGATTAGACAATTAAGAACATAAATTGCATTAGCTGTGATTTAACAGATGCTCTTTTTATAGATTTCTACTCATCCATTTGTGTCGTATTGTATCATGTTCCAGTGAATAAAAGGGAGGAGTTTAAGAATGAACTTTTCGAAAAAAATGATTAAACTAGGAGGAAGAACCAACGACGGATTACCAGTTCACAAAAGCACTGCTATTGAACAAGTAATCAGAAAAAAGGAACAGTAATCAATTATTATT
The DNA here is from genome assembly GCA_021605075.1 of Caerostris darwini. Taxonomy (NCBI): domain Eukaryota; kingdom Metazoa; phylum Arthropoda; class Arachnida; order Araneae; family Araneidae; genus Caerostris; species Caerostris darwini. The sequence continues at coordinate 5,114 of BPLQ01003813.1, read as the reverse complement.
TCTTAAAGACATTACTTCAATCCTGTCTTAATTAATAAAATATAAATATATTTTTATCATATTAATTATATAAATCTAAATATCAACCTAGAATATTTTTTTTAAAATTAATAATGAAAATTTTTTTTTTAATAGAAATAAGTACAAATGAAATTTTCAATTCTAATGTTTAGCAAAACAAATAAGTATGTAATTTAAGATTTTAAAGAAATTTTAAAATTGGTTTAAATTATTTTTAATAAAGTTTATCTTTAAATATATTTTCGTTTATTTCATATTTTCAATAAATAAATTTTATTATATTACTTCCTCACACTCCTAAAATCACAGTTACAATCATGCTTCCTCCCACACATGGTCAACAGCCCCTCTTGTTACGTTCAGGAGAAATGATCAGTTGGACTCCAGACTCTCATCCGGAGAGAAAGTAGAGCTCAACCTCGCCCTCGGCTGAAAAAAGTTTTTTGGTGTACAGTCTCTCACTCCGACAGGAAATAGATCTAACGAACCCTACGAATTAGTTAGCCTATAGCCTCTCACCTGGAGTTGAAGTACATTTAGTATAACCCTGCACTTCTTTGCGGTATCTACGCTTAGTCAAGAATTTCGGCTCCTTCCTCGAAGCTATAATTTACTGTCTTTCACTTTAAATAAGTTATATATAGTGTGCCTAACTGTATTTGTGTGGTGTTTGTGTAAATAAAATTGAGTTCTGAAACCTGTGCCTCAAGTATCTCAATCAAATCTCTTCTAATTTCAATCTGGTGGCATAAAGTGGCCCTACACTATACACACTACACTGTCTTTTCATCAAGTTCAATTAATTCTTTTATATCTTTGAAAAAGTATTTAATTATTGTCCGCTTAAATATTTCCTTTCTAAATATTTTTATTTTATTATATATTGCCCAGAGTGGGCCATGGTTTTCCTTTGAAGAGATTGCCATGCATTCCTCTGAGGGACAATGGTCCTCCAATTCTTAACCTTTAGGACAGCAAAATCTTTTTCAACTGCGTTTATCCATCCTTTATCCAACTCTGGTCATTCTCTTTCTCTTTGTCCCTGCGGCTTTGCCAAAACGAGCCTTTTTACAAGGTTTAAATAATTCATTCTAAATACGGTTTAATCTATTGATCTTAATAAATTTTATAATATCAGGGTCTTTATAGCATTTTTAAATGTATGCGTTGTACCGTCTGCTCCATCAATAAATTTCCTTAACACCTCCAAGAATAGCCCTTAACACTAAGCCTCATCAGATATTGCCAAAGTTCAAGTTTCAGAACCATACATCAAAATAGGTCTAATAAGAGTTTTATCTAATAAGAATTTAGTTTTTCTGCTCATGAACTGTGATTTAAACATATTTCTTAACCCAAAAAAAGGCCTTGTTGGCATACACAATTCTATTTTTTATTTCAGGTAATATATTATTGTGACAATTAATTTCTGATCCTAAGTATCTAAATACATATAATTCATTTTCACCAGGTTTGTGTTTAAATGCAAAGGCTTTGCAGCCAAATCAAAAGTTCGAAAAGCTTATAGCTGTAAATGATCTTGCAATGATTACAACATCGTCAGCATAAGCTAAAATCTGAACCGAATTGAAGAAAATGTGTCCTCTTAAGTCTATACCCGAATCTCACAATATCTTTCCCAAAATAATGTTAAAAAGCAGGCATGAATGTTTCAGTAGGGAAAAAAAAATGTGTAGTAGTAGTAACCTTTTAAGAACTAATATTTTTCTCTTACGGTTCAATTTATTAATTACAATTTCTCATATTTATTAAAAATGAAATGCCTTAAACATATTGAGACATCTTTCACAATTGAGATTTACAAAAAATCGGTTTAAATTAATGGCAAGTTATTAATTTTCATATTTGTTTTTCATTTTTTCCATTTCTTTTTCCTTCCTTCCTTCCTTTCATCCTTCCATACTTCCTTAAATTCTTCCTTACTTCTATCCATCCTTCCTTCCATCCACCCTTCCTTCCATCCTTCTATTATTCTATCCTTCCTTTCTTCAATCCTTCTATCCATGCTTCCATCATTCCTTCTAACCACCTTTCCATCCTTCCTTTCTTTCTTCCATCCATTCTTTCTTCCATCCGCCCTTCCTTCCATCCATCTTTCCTTCCCTCCATCCTTCCTTCCATTTTTTCCATCCATCCATCCATTTTTCCTTCCAACCTTTCTTTCTTCTATCTAACCATGCATCCATCCATCATCTATCCTTCTATCTATTTATCCTTCGGTTTCGTGCACGTTGATTATAAACAAATTTTCTCGATATGAGTCCCTAGCTGTCACATCATTTATAGAAACTGAACGAAATTTTGGTTTAAGGTATTTTGAGGTATACATTCGAGAATTGTGTGAAAAACAACAGCTAGACTCTAAAAGTTACGGTTAGAGTGTCGAAGTTTTAAATTTCAATACCTGTTTTTTTTATTGGAATGTGATCTCCATAGTGAAAAACCACGAATAACGTTGAAGCTTTACTTTAGCACGAACATCGCCGGCCCTATATACAGGGTCTTATATTGAGTCTTTTCTGGTAAGGCCCACTGCATACCATTCTTGTCAACTTCGAGTAAATTTGGGTACCCATCTCTCGATAACAATGAGTAGAATTAAATTCCCTGCTCGAAAATAACGAGAAATGCTTCCAACTAGGAGGAGAATCAATCCCTTTCATAGAACATCGCACATCCCAGTTGCAGTACCACAGTATAGAATAATGCCATCTCTAAAACAATTACGGAAGACTTTTTTATTACCAATAACACCACTTAGAAAACACTTGGTCGACCTCCTAGAAAATTGAACGGCCTGTGTTCCAACGACTCCTGCTGATTCCTGCCCGAGACGTTTCAGACGAAACAAGAGGGGAAGGATTCAACCATGCTTCCTTCTACTCGCTGGCAAGAGCGCCCTCTGTGGCGTTCATTCGAAATGGTCAAAAAGCACCGAGACTTTCACCGGAAACGAAGTACAAAATTGATTTATTTGAAACGTGAAATTTAATAAAAATGTCTTATAAATTTTTTAGAGAATACATTGCAAAGACATTTAAAAATGTTAGAAAATAACTTCTATTAAATTCACAACGTTTTCATGCATTGGCAGCTTTTGACCGAAGAATTTTCAGATAAAAAGTTTTGAAATAGTTTATATTTTTAACTGCTGACTAATCTCTATTTGATATGCGAAAAGATATGAAGGTACTTACGTATTAACGGTACCTTGGCAACAGACTTGGCGGTTTTTAAGTGTCGCCAATCTAACAGCTACTAAGGTTACTAAACCAATAGAATAGATATGTGCCACTTAAAAACCGCCAAATCTGTAGCTGCGGTTGGCGCGTGTGCTCTTTATTGGCGAAACTGTCGGCAAGGTACCGTTAATACGCAAGTACCGATATGAATACAGACTGCAGATTAACTTTTAACAGAAACCTTAGTTTTAAAGTAATTTTTTTAGAGCACATATAAGATCATTTCTAATTCTTTCAAGGTATTTAGTAGAATATATTTGTGTCAACCAAAATTCCATCTTCTTCAAACAAATAAAAGGTAAATCTTTTTTGATTAAGAATCACCTTGGTTTTTAATACGTTTATAAAATATTTTAATGTGAAAGATTTTAAAAGGCTTTTGTAAATTCTTGATGATAAATTAAAATAAGAAATATTTTCTGATATGACAGTAAAACATATATATATATAAAATAAATAGTTCTTCTGTTTCACTAACTTAAACATTCTGAGAGTGAAAATAATTACTCAACTATTGTAAATCTGTTTTAAATTTATTCATGGAGTTTTAAAATTACAAAAATTATTTATCTATATTTATAATTAATTTACTTTTTCTGTGTCTATCTTTGAAGAATTTCAGTGTTTAATATCATAGAAGTGTTGTAAGTAGCATAATGAATGTTTGTAAGAGCTTTACATTTATTTGAAACATGAACATTGCACTTTCTTCGATTTGTTTTCATATGAATGAATTTTTAATTGGATAATTTATAAGGGGATTAGTAAAATTCTCCATGTTACATGTTATATTTCAGCTTTTTTTTTCTGATAAGTAGAAGAGAATTGAAGTGATATCTTAAAAATAAATAGATGAGTTGTATCTGAAGAACTTTATTATTCTATCTTATCTGTCTTGATAAATAAGAACGCAAGTTCAACTTCATGAATTAGATGTTGAGATTGATAGTTTAAGTCTATGACGTAATAATATGATTTTTTTTTTTTGTATTTGAACTAATTCTTTATAATTGTATTAATTTTTGAATGGAATATTATATAAAACTTGAGCTGTAACCTATATCGTATTGAATAGATGCAACTAGACAGATTTAAATTCAGTATATTGATACAAATGATCTGGATTACCATTGATTCCTCACATTTTTGGAAGTAGTTTTCGGGCTATTGTTATTATTACGAGTACTATACTGGTCGAGTTATTATTACTGGTACCTTCAAAATGACTCGGCCATATTGGGCTGAAGCATATACAGTAAAACCTCTTTAAGTCGAACCTCGATAAGTCGAAAACCTCCAAAACTTGAAAAATTTTTTTGTTCCCTTCCCTTCAACCCCAAAACCTCCATTACTCGAAATTTCAACCCTCTATAAGTCGAAATAATGAGTCAATCCCTACAAGCCATTTTGGTATATGTTTTTCCTCCGTAATTCGAAAAAAAAAAAAAAAAAAAAAAAAAATTGAACCTCTGTATCTCGTACATGAGCAATGTTTCATTTTACAATCTTTACAACTTGATCCCTTGAAACTAATTAACCTCTATAGCTCGTAGAAAAATAAGTTACCGACTTTAAGGATTTGCCGACAATGCACGTCATTGTTTCTTAGAAAACAATGTATGAGTATACAATAAATAGAATACCCAATTCTATGAAATATTCTTATTATAATTCTTTTTAATACATAGTATTTTTAATTTTAAGGTTGTTTCGGAATTATTTTGATTTTTTTTATTGTAGTATATAATATAACTTTTAAGTTGAAAATAAACATGCTTATTACCTCCGTAACTTGAATTTTTATTTATTTTACCTCCCCAACTCAAAATA